>ONZH01003365.1:0-321832 GCA_900303285.1 Rhinella marina
GAATCAAAAGGGGAATGAGAAGTGGACAGGTTGGATTCCACCTGTTTGGTCTTATTATGTCCTTTAAGCTATCCTACATCAGAAGTGTCTGACTGCAACAGAACTCTTGGCCAGTCTTTTCCCCTTTTTCTGCCAAATACTGATTTAGACCATAGAAATAACGGGGGTCATTTATCAAATTGGTGTAAAGTAGAACTGGCTACGTTGTCCATAGCAACCAGTCAGTTTCCACCTTTTGATAAATCTCCCTTTAAATTTTTAGACCTAATGCTCACAATCATAATTTTGGTCCATGTCCAATCCCATTTCCATGGGTTTGGAAAAAAAACGGACAGCACACGGATGTCATCTGAGTTTTTTTACAGTAGGCCCCATGAAATTAAGAGATGCACAGGGACTGCATTAGTATTTTGCGGATCCGTGATTTGCAGACCACAAAACAGATACAGTCGCATGCAGAAGGCCTTACTGAACTAGCTCAGGGGGGTGACATCTGTCAGATGAATGATTGTTCAGGTGACTGCTCAAAACTATGGTTTAAAGCAGTATTTGGCATCAAAGGGGAAAGACTGGACGAGTTCTCCTGGATCCTGCTTTTCACACATAAAGTAAAGTTGTGTGATCCCATCTGCCAAACCTTGTGGCTTTCTTCAGATGGGTCCCTACACTAACACTTTTGTAAAAGCAGATGTAATGTGGAACTGCTGTGGACATCTTTTGACCACAGACCCCACAAAATCTGAGTTTTATTAATGCAGTAGTGGTATAAGCTGATGCATCATATGTGCAATATCTCTGGGTGTCCAGTTACACAAAAAAAGTCTTAGGGTAGGGACCCATCTGATTGAGGTCGCCGTGACGTGGCAGATGGGCTCGCACAATTTCATTACATTGTGCGCTAAGAACCTCATGTTTAATTTTGAAGGTGTAGGCAGAATATTGCACGTCTCACTTTATATATAATATGGAGTATAACTGAAGTATAATCTGAATTTTCTAAAAGATCACTCATGTAGGCTCTGTTCAAATCAGTTTCATGGTTTCCACCAGAGACATCCAGGAGGCCACAATGACTTATAATGAGATCCATTGGTTTCCACTGGGGAGTCTGATTGGAAAAACAGCTTCTAGCGCTGATGTGTACATGTCCATGGTCAGGCTAAACCAGCATGGTAGGGCAGCATGGTGGCTCAGTGGTTAGTAATGGTGCCTCTCTGGGGTCCTAGGTTGGAATCTGACCAAGGACAACATCTGCATGGAGTTTGTATGTTCTCCCTATGTTTGTATGGGTTTCCTCTTGGTACTCCGGTTTCCTCCCACACAACGACATACTGATAGGGAACTTAGATTGTCAGCCCCATTGGGGACAGCAAGTGATGTTGATATCTGTAAAGCGCTATGTAATATGTCAGCCAGGGGCGTAGCTAAAGGCTCATGGGCCCTGGTGCAAGAGTTCAGCTTGGCCCCCCTTCCCTTAGTGCTCTGTGTGTCTTTTTATGCGGCACAAGGGTCTTTGGGCCCCCTCAGGCTCCTGGGCCTGGTAGCGACTGCTACCTCTGCACCCCCTATAGCTACGCCCCTGATGTCATCACTATATAAGGGGGTAAAATAAAGTTGCTATTTGGTTCATATTGGGCATTTAAAGGGTTATTTCCATCACATACAATGGGGGCATATCACTAGGATATGCCCCCATTGTCTGATAGGTGCGGGGAGAGCTGTGGCTGGAGGACCCCAGGTTTCCCGGGATCGACCACCACCTAGCACTGCTCCTATACAAGTGAATGGGAGTACACCGCGCACTCGTGGCCCCTGCTCCCATTCATTTCTATGGGGCAGACGGAAATAGCTGAGCCAGCCCGCGGCTATTATCGGCGGCACCATTGAAATGAATGGAGGGCAGCTGCGCATGCATCCTCCATTAATTTGCTGCTCCGTTCTCGTTGTAGGTGCGGGTCCCAGAGGTGGGACCCTCACCTATCATACAATGGAGGGCATTTCCTAGCGATATACCCCCATTGTCTGTGATGGGCAAACCCTATTTAATCTTTACAGGGACACAAGACACAAGTCGTCTCCACTGTCACCCTTCTGTTTGATCTCACCTTGGAGCCACTGTCTAGATTCTGTGATAAAATCGGTTGCTGATGCTCTATTGCTTATATTTTCTTGCCGGCACTCACTGGTGGCAGTGGAGTCTCTGCAGAAGACATCGAGCACTGTACAAGAGAATACTTACCGTGTGCTCCTCCGCTGTTTATGAAGCTGCTGACATGTCAGTCCATCCAGAAGTGGAGGTGCTGGAGGCACTGGTTCACTGGGAAGGTGTGTGCACTACATCTTCTACTGCTTGCTGAGCAGCGAAGATAATTAGTGTGCACTCGCTGGTAATGTCGCTGAACCTGGAAGTGGAGGCGCTATCAGCTCCATCTGCAGTCATCTTCACTTCTGGGTTCAGTGAGGTCACCCTTATCTTCGCTGCTGGGCAAGTAGCAGAAGACGTGTTGCACATGCGCCTTGCTAGGGAACCAGTGCTCAGGTGCGAGATATCAGTGCTAGGCTCACATCTAGTGGCGGAGGAGTGTCCAGACGGCAGTCAGCCTAGGCTCCGCCCCTCCAGACTAGAGCAACCGATGTCCTCCTGCTGCTAGGAAGAAGGTAAGTATTTTGTGTTTATTTTTTTTTTACTTTCTGTGAGTGGCACAATGTGGGCATATTACTGGGGGGGGACAATGTGGGCATATTACTGGGGGGATGTGGGCATATTACTGAGGGGGCACAATGTGAGCATATTACTGGGGGGGGACAATGTGAGCATATTACTGGGGGGGCACAATGTGAGCATATTACTGGGGGGGGAATGTGGGCATATTACTGGGGGGGACAATGTGAGCATATTACTGGGGGGGCACAATGTGAGCATATTACTGGGGGGGGGAATGTGGGCATATTACTGGGGGGGACAATGTGAGCATATTACTGGGGGGGGGACAATGTGAGCATATTACTGGGGGGGGGGACAATGTGAGCATATTACTGGGGGGGCACAATGTGAGCATATTACTGGGGGGGACAATGTGAGCATATTACTGGGGGGGACAATGTGAGCATATTACTGGGGGGGCACAATGTGAGCATATTACTGGGGGGGGGACAATGTGAGCATATTACTGGGGGGCACAATGTGAGCATATTACTGGGGGGCACAATGTGAGCATATTACTGGGGGGGGGGGACAATGTGAGCATATTACTGGGGGGGGACAATGTGAGCATATTACTGGGGGGGACGACAATGTGAGCATATTACTGGGGGGCACAATGTGGCATATTGCTGGGGGCACAATCTGGGCATATTACTGGGGAACACAGCTGGGCATAATTCTGTGAACATACAATGTGAGCATAAATACTGTACGGAGGCATGAAGGGGAAATAATTACTATGTGGAGGCGTTAAGGGGACTGGGTGGGGTTAGGTGTATATTTAGGCTTTGGACGGAGTTAGCACAATGTGTACCTCCTTGGTGGTTTGCAAAGTTGAGAGGTATGCTATAACTCCCAGCACGTCTAGGCCATTATTATGTAGTATCAGAGCACATTACATAACAGGAGGTATAAGATGAGAGGACTACAACTCCCAGCATTTCCCTGGCTCTTACATTGAATCCATCCTTCACTTCTCCCCATGCTGTCATCACTGGTCTTCTTCATTGCTGAGCTCCGCCTCCTGCTCTTGACGTCATCACAGGTCCTACAGCCCTAGTAGAAGGGTGATGCTGATGTGGGGAGCTGTCAGTTTGCAGAGCAGCACTGTAGTAATGATTTGTTTTATGTGTACAGGGAGGTGGCCTTACATTGCACTTTAAAGTGCAGCTATTCAGCTGTCCACCTGTTGGCTTTCAAATACGTTCAGCTGAACAGAAGCACTAAAGCAAGGGGCCCCTAACAATGGGGGCCCTCGGCAATTGACCAGTCCCCCTTATTCCCCTACCCCAACACCCTATCACACTCCAAAGACATACTGATAGAGAACTTAGATTGTGAACTCCATTGGTAAATTATTAAAGGGGTTGTGTCGCTTCAGCAGGTGCCATTTATCATGTAGACATTTGTCATGTATACAAGGCACTTACTAATGTATTGTTATTAGCCATATTGTCTCCTTTGCTGACTGGATTCATTTTCCATCACATTATATACTGCAAGGTGGTCGTAACCATGGAAACGAGCAGTGTATAATGTGATGGAAACATGAATCAGCCAGCAAAGGAGACAATATGGACAATCACAATACATTAGTAAGTGTCTTGTATTAACTTTCTCTACATGATAAATGTCATTTGCTGAAGTGAGACAACCCCTTTAACCCCTTCATGCCCAGCGCCGTAATAGTACGGCGCTGCGTGAAGGGGCTTGGCGCCCGGCGCCGTAGTACTACGGCGCGCTGATCGGGTGGGTGCAGGAGCTGCGCCCGCCCGAACAGCTGCAGGGGGCCGGCTGTTCCCAGTAGCCAGACCCCTGCTGCGATGCGGGCGTATAAATCCTCGATGTGCCGCGGTTATGCGATGTGGGCATGGGCAGAGAGAGTCCATCGGGTCCCCGCGCTGCTGTGACGGGGACCCGATGGCTTGGATGGCAGCCTGATGCCTTCCTTAGGCATCGTGGCTGCTATCCCTGTGTGCCTGTGCGTTCCAGCCCCCTGGATCGCACAGGAAGCAGGCTGTAAGTGTATTACATCAGTGGCGTAGCTATAGGGGTCGCAGCGGTCGCAGTTGCGACCGGGCCCCTAAGCCAGGGGGGCCCCGAGGGCCCCCCTTGCCACTTGCAGGGCCGCACCGCCAATTAGCCGGGTGCGGTGCGGCCCTGCGGACAGTTGCGGGCGGCGGTGGGGCAGAGGGAGATGAGCGCTTCCATTGTGGAAGCGCTCATCTCCATAGTCATCTGTATCGCCGTCCTCGGGGACGCCTGTATTCTACTGCGGGGCAGGGGAGGGAGAGGCGTCTCCCCTGCCCGCTCCTCTGATAGGCTGCAGGCACTGGGCCTGTAGCCTATCAGAGGCCGGCTCAGGCGGCGCGATGACGTCATCGCGCCGCCTGAGCCGTACAGCGCGGGACACAGGCCGGAAGAGGCCTGCATCGCATCGCTGCCAGCTCCATGGAGGTAAGTATTAGTGTTTTTTTTTATTGTAGCACGGACCGGAGCTCTATTGGGGGACATGGGGGCATTTTTACTGGCACATGGGGGGCACTGGGGGCACTTTTACTGGCACTGGGGGCACTTTTACTGGCACATGGGGGCACTGGGGGCATATTACTGGCACTGGGGGCATTTTTACTGGCACATGGGGCACTGGGGGCATATTACTGGCACTGGGGGCACTTTTACTGGCACATGGGGGCACTGGGGGCATATTACTGGCACTGGGGGCATTTTTTACTGGTACTGGGGGCACTTTTACTGGCACTGGGGGCATTTTACTGGCACTGGGGGCATTTTTACTGGCATATGGTGGCACTGGGGCATATTACTGGCACTGGGGGCATTTTTACTGGCACATGGGGGCATTTTTACTGGCACATGGGAGCACTGGGGGCACTTTTACTGGCACATGGGGGCACTGGGGGCATTTTACTGGCACATGGGGGCACTGGGGGCATTCTTACTGGCACTGGGGGCATTCTTACTGGCACATGGGGGCACTGGGAGCATTTTACTGGCACTGGGGGCATTTTTTACTTGCACATGGGGGCACTGGGAGCATTTTACTGGCACTGGGGGCATTTTTACTGGCACATGGGACACGGGGGCATTTTTACTGGCACTGGGGGCATTTTTTACTTGCACATGGGGGCACTGGGAGCATTTTTACTGGCACATGGGACACGGGGGCATTTTTACTGGCACTGGGGCCATTTTTACTGGCACATGGGGGCACTGGGGACATTTCTTACTGGCACATGGGGGCACTGGGGACATTTCTTACTGGCACTTGGGGGCATTTCTTACTGGCACTTGGGGGCATTTTTTACTGGCACTGGGGGCATTTTTACTGGCACTGGGGCATTTCTTACTGGCACATTGGAAGCATTATTACTTCTGGGGCACAGTGGGGACATTAGTACTGTTGGGGGCACTATTACTAACAAGTGCACTCTGGCAGAGAATTATTAGTTGGGACTTTGGGGGCACCCTGGCACAGTATCAGCGCAGTTATTTCTGGGGGACGTTATGTTCACACTATTTGCTGGGCGCAGTTATTTTAGGACACTGTGTGCCAATAATTATTGAAGGGCACTATCTGTGTGGTACTAGTGGCACAGTACTGGGGGTGTAGGATGATTTGTCCAGAAGATGGGAGGATGATGGAAAAGTAGTAAACTAAGATTTTTTTCTGTCTAACTGCAGAGATAAGAAATGGCTGAAAAATGGCGTCTGGGCTGAAAGGAGAAGATGAGGAAAGAGAAGATGTACATCCGAGGAGACGTCACTGGATGTAAGAGGTATGAGGCGCTGTATTATACTGGATGTAAGAGGTATGGGGCTGTATTAGGCTACATTCACATGAACGTTGTGTTTTGCAGTCTGCAAATTGCGGATCCGCAAAAAAAGGATGATGTTCCGTATGGCATCCGTTTTTTTTGCAGATCCACTGTAACAATGCCTATCCTTGTCCCCAAAACGGACAAAAATAGGAATGGACATACAGATGCGGACAGCACACAGTGCTCATTGAAGTGAATGGGTCGTGTGAATGTAGCCTTACCCTGTATGTTCTGTAGTGATACACGTAATGTTAGGAGGTTAGGTTAGGGTGAGAATTTGGCATGGAAGGGGGTTTCAATTTTTGACTTGGCCGGCAGAAAAGCTAGGTGAACCAGCGCTGGAGGGGGGGGGCCCAAGCTGAACTCTTGCACCAGGGCCCATGAGCCTTTAGCTACGCCCCTGTATTACATTGAGTAATACACTTACAGCCAATGCATTACAATACAACAGTATTGTAATGCATTGTAAAGGGGATCAGACCCCCAAAAGTTAAATAAAGTGAAAAAAAGTAAAAAAATAAAGTTTTACAAAAAATAAAAGTTTCATGTAAAAAAAAAAAAGCGCACTTTTCCCAAAATAAAGTTAAAAAAAATTGTAAAAAAAAGGGAAAAAAGATAAAAGTATACATATTAGGTATCGCCGCGTCCGTATCGACCGGCTCTATAAAAATATCACATCATCCACACCGCCAGGTGAACGCAGTAAAAAAAACCGAAAAAAACAGTGCCAAAACAGCCATTTTTTGGTCACCTTCCCTCACAAAAAGTGTAATAGCAGGTGATAAAAAAGGCGTATTTAACCCAAAATCGCCTGAAAAATAAAAAAATATGGCTCTCAGAAAATGGCAACACACAAAAAAAGATTTTATTCTGTTCAAAAATAAATCTAATGTGTAAAACTTAACAAAAATAAAAATGTTAGACATATTGGGTATCGCCGCGTCCGTAACAACCTGCTCTATAAAAATATTACATGAGATGGCCCCCCAGGTGAATGCTGTAAAAAAAAATTTAAAAAAAACTATGCCATAACAGCCATTTTTTCACCTTGCCTCACATAAAGTGTAATACCACGCGATCAAAAAGGCGTATTTACCCCAAAATGGTACCAATCAAACCGTTATCTCGTCCTGCAAAAAATGAGACCCTACCTGAGACAATTGCCAGAAAAATTTAAAAAAAATATGGCTCTCAGAAAATGACAACACAAAAAAAGATTTTATTCTGTTCAAAAATGAATCTAATGTGTAAAATTTAACAAAAATAAAATGGTAGACATATTGGGTATCGCCGCGTCCGTAACAACCTGCTCTATAAAAATATCACATGAATTGCCCCCTCATGTGAATGCTGTAAAAAAATTTTTAAAAAACCTATGCCATAACAGACATTTTTTTCACCTTGCCTCACAAAAAGTGTAATACCACGCGATCAAAAAGGTGTATTTACCCTAAAATTGTACCAATCAAACCGTCATCTCGTCCCGCAGAAATTTAGACCCTACCTGAGACAATCGCCCAAAAAATAAAAAAAATATGGCTCTCAGAAAATAGCAACACAAAAAACGATTTTATTCTGTTCAAAACGGCATCTAATGTGTAAAACTTTCCAAAAATAAAAATGTTAGACATATTGGGTATCGCCGCATCCGTAACAACCTGCTCTATAAAAATATTACATGCGATGGCCCCCCAGGTAAATGCTGTAAAAATGTTTGTTTTAAAAAACTACGCCAAAACAGCCATTTTTTTCCCTCTTGCCTCACAAAAAGTGTAATAGCAGGCGATCAAAAAGGCGTATTTAACCCAAAATGGATACCAATCAAACCATCATCTTGTCCCGCAAAAAATGAGACCCTACCTGAGACAATCGCCAGAAAAATAAAAAAAAATATGGCTCTCAGAAAATGGCAACACAAGAACAAGATTTTATTCTGTTCAAAATTGAATCTAATGTGTACAATTTAACAAAAATAAAAATGGTAGACATATTGGGTATCGCTGCGTCCGTAACAACCTGCTCTATAAAAATATCACATGATTTGCCACCTCAGGTGAATGCTGTAAAAAAAATTAAAAAAATACTATGCCAAAACAGCTATATTTTTTCATCTTGACTCACAAAAAGTGTAATACCAAGCGATCAAAAAGTCTTATGTACCCCAAAATGGTACCAATGAAAACGTCACCTCATCCCACTAAAAATGAGCCCTAACATAAGACAATAACTCAAAAAAATAAAAATCAATGGCTCTTGCAAACCAATCCATCAAAAACTGTGCTGCAAAATCCATATGGCGCTCCTTCTGTTCTGAGTCCTGCCATGTGCCCCCACACCAGTTTACCACCACATATGGGGTGTTGCCGTATTCAGGAGAAAATGAGGAACAAATTATGGGGCGATTTTCTCCTGTTACCCCTTGTGAAAATGAAAAATTTGGGGCTAAAGCAACATTTTATTGGAAGGAATGAAACTTTTCATTTTCACAGCCAAGTGTTTCCAAATTCCGTAAAACACTTAGGGGGTCAAAGTGGCCAGTTCCCCCCTTAATATATTCTTTGAAGGGTGTAGTTTCCAAAATGGGGTAACTTTTTCAGTGTTTCCACTGTAGGGGTACGTCAGGGTCTCTCAATTACAAAATGATGCCTAAAAACCATTCTAGCAAAATCTGCCTCCAAAATCCGTATGGCGCTCCTTTCCTTCTGACGACTGCCACAAAGCCATAGAGACGTTTACCACCACATATGGGGTATTTCTGTAAACTGCAGAATCAGAGCAATGTATATTAAGGTTTAGTTTGCTGTTAACCCTTGCTGTGATTTTTTTTAACATGAATAATCTACCAAAAAAGTGAAATTTTGAAATTTCACCTCCATTTTCCTTTAATTCTTGTGGAACACCTCAAGGGTTAACAAAGTTTGTAAGATCAGTTTTTTATAATTTGAGGGGTGATGTTTCTAAAATGGGGTCATTTATGGGTGGTTTCCATTATGTAAGCCCCTCAAAATCACTTCATATCTAAATTGGTGCTTAAAAAAATGGTTTGGGAAATTTTGTTGAAAATCTGAAAAATGGCTTCTAAACTTCTAAGCCCTCTAACGTCCTAAAAAAGTAAAATGACATTTATAAAATGATGCCAACATAAAGTAGACATATGGGAAATGTAAAATAATAACTATTTTTGGAGGTATTACTATGTATTTTGAAAGTAGAGAAATTGAAATTTGCAAATTTTTCTAAATTTTTGGTAAATTTTGAATTTTTTTTATAAATAAAAATGAAATATTTTGCCACAAATTTACTACTGTCGTGAAGCACAATATGTGACGAGAAAACAATCTCAGAATGGCTTGGATAAGTAAAAGTGTTCCAAAGTTATTACCACATAAAGTGACACATGTCAGATTTGCAAAAAATGGCCTGGACATTAAGGTGAAAACAGGCCCGAGGTTGAAGGAGTTAAAGAGGGAGTTTGACTATTTGTGTATTTGTGTGTTTTAGTCTCTGTTGGAGAACCTGTGATCAATGGATTGCTTGTACAATACACGGCAATACTTCAATATAGAGATTTAACCGGCATCCTACTGCACAGGGCAGAAGCAGGGTGTAATAGGAGTCCTAATGTAGTAGGCCTGGGGATTTCACAATGGCCGACTGCCATGACAATTGCTTGGCACCTGATTGTTTTTTTGGGGGACATAGAGAGCCCTGTCTCTCTGTTTATCTGCTTAGATGCTGTGGTTGCTATTGACTGTGGCATTTGAGGATTAACCCTTAGGATACCGGAGGTTTTTTCGTTTTTATTTTTCTTCCCTATCTTCCTTGATCCATAACTTTTTTATTTTTCTTTTCACATATCTGTATGAGGGCTTATTGTTTACGGGACAAGTTATACTTTCTAGTGCCACCGTTTATTATGGCATACAATGTAGTGGGACGCGACGAAAAAAAATGCAATTCCTCCACCATTGTATGGGTTTTGTTCCCACGGTGTTCCCTTTGTGGCAAAACTGACCTTTAGGCCTCTTTCACACGGGGGTCACGGATTCAGTCCAGATGCGTTCCGGAAAATCCGCACGCATCTGCACCAATCCACACGCAATCGCAGTCAGTTTTGATTGCGTACGTTCGTTCAGTTTTTTCCGCGTGGGTGCGAAGCGTTTTGATGCATTTTTCACGCGCGTGATAAAAAACTGAATGTTTACAAACAACATTTCTTTGCAACCATCAGTGAATCATGCATTGCATCCGCACGCAATTCACGCAGCCCCATTCACTTCAATGGGGCCAGGGCTGCGTGAAAAGTGCAGAATATAGAACATGCTGCAATTTTTACGCAACGGCGAACTGATGTGTGAAACAATTCGCCCATGTGAAAAGCCCCATTGAAATGAATGGGTCAGGATTCAGTGTGGGTGCAATGCGTTCGCATCACGCATTGCACCCGCGTGGAAATCTCGCCCGTGTGAAAGGGGCCTTACTCACATTTTCTGACCCCATAACTTTTTTTTATAGCTATATCTACTGAGCTGTGTGGGGGCCTATTTTTTGCAGGACAATCTGTAGTTTTTATTGATATTTTTTTGTGGTATGAGAAGCAATGATAAAATGGCAAATTGTCCATTTTGACCTTTTTTTCTGTTATGCCATTCGCCATATCGGAAAACTAATTCCAAATGAATTGAGCATCTGTGGTGCAGTAGGGGCTGGAAAAACAAGTCTGATCACCTGGAAACCTAATAGGAATTTTCCATCAGTCACGTTTTGCTTGGGGCCCTGACAGCTGATAACAAACCAGTCACATGAATGGAGGTCCCTGAGGACCTAAGCTAATTGTGGAAAGTGAGTCATAAGCTTCTGAAGTTCAGTTACTGATAACTGCACCGGATTTAGTTTGTTGCATTTATAATACATATACACAGACTTTTAATCCGTCAACAGACTTTTATATACAATGCAGTGCAAAAGTTTCTGAAGGAACTTAGCAGGAAGGCTGTTCCAAACATCTTCTGTGGATGTAGGCTTGCTCAAAATCCTTCTGTCTCTTCATGTAATCCCAACACAGATTTGATATTGAGATCAGGGCTCTGTGGAGGCCATGCCATCACTTCCAGGACTCCTTGTTCTTCTTTACACTGAAGATAGTTCTTTATGACATTGGTTGTATGTCTGGAGTGCTTGTCCTGAAGAATAAATTTAAATTTAAACACTTCAATTTTTCAAAGCATTGTTACTTTTTACTACAGAATTTTTTCCACACCTGCCTAACACTTTAGCACAGTACTGTATATATACACCTAAGTGATATTTATTTTATTAGTATGTTAGTGTTGCATTTATATCACTGAAGATGTTCCAAGTATAGGTATAAAAACTTAAAATCATAGTAGAATCCCATTAATGATTTTTAGGCAGGGCTGCTCACAGCATTGGCCACAAGATGGCAGTCTAGGCTCATGTGAAGTTCAAATTGCTTGTTCCACTAGCGCTTTTAATCTATGTGTAAAGGCAAAATAGCTTGTAAAAATTAACATATAAAGTGATACAATGCATAAAGATAAGTATTCTTTGTGCTAAACAAACACACGGCAGACTTTGAAATCCCTGTTCTAAATAGATGTGCTGCATTTGTGTTCCTTAAGTGATACAAAAGTACAACCAGTAGTTTCAAATATGCTTAGAATACCGTACTGAAGCTGTTGTGTTATAATGGTAATATTATTATTATTATGAAAGTTAATGTATGCATAGAGCCTGCAGGTAAGTGCAGCTCAGTGATGAAGAAATTGTGGACCAGGAAAATATTTGGACCTATGTGTTTTCCTTGAAGAGGTCTTGTTTAGAATGATGGAACCAACTTCCAGAGGATACATGCATGCTTCAGTGGATCTAGCAGACGAATTGATAATTCTGTGCAAATAACCTCAGGTCTGCTAATGTGTTTCATAAAATAGGATGACTATGAAGATCCACTGGAGATGGAAGAATTTATTGAGGAGCTACATATGAGAGTGCCTCATGATGACATAGCACATCATCCATTCACCCCCTGCAAATAATTCCTTTAAAAGGAAGCAAATGAGTCAAGTAATTACTAAAACCTTGACTTGGCAGCTCTGATGAAGATAAAAGCAGAGGGGAAGGTACTGACATGGGCACCATCAAGGGTGAATTGAGAACTTAATGTGCCCCTAGGAAAAAAATTCTGTAAGTGGATTCATGTAGGTGGGTCCACATTGGTAGCAGGCCAACATAAGTAGGCAGGGTCAGCAAACCATTACGCAGGGGTAGGGAACCTCCGGCTCTCCAGCTGTTGTGAAACTACAACTCCCAGCAAGCATACTCGCTCTGCTCTTCTAAGAACTCTCATAGAAATGAATGAAGCATGCTGGGAATTGTAGTTTCACAACAGCTGGAGAGCTGGAGGTTCCCTACCCCTGAGCTATGGCAAAGGGTTGGATTCATATTTTAACAGGTTTTAACAGGTATTTGGCTGACAAAGATATACATGTGTCTGCAGTGTACGATTTCAGGAATACAAATAAACTGTACATGAAGGTGGAATCCAAATAAATATTACTGTTTGTATCAGTAAATTCCTATAAATGTTCCAACATCAATAGTATCAGAACCAAGCTCATTACATAAATACTACACTAGAACCAAGTTCATTGAATAAATGCAGCAGCACCAGAACCAAACTCATTACATAACTACAGCACCAGTGCCAAGCTCATTATATAAATAAAGTACAAAACCCAAGCCCATCATGGAAATTCAGTACCAAAATCATGCTTAGCATCTCCCAGTATGAACAATGATAAGGGAATGCTTGAAGCTGTTTTACAAACAGGGTGAAGCCATTCCATTTTTCCTTCTCTTCTTGATCTGTCCCGGACTGCCATGCTGACTTTTCCTGACCATGTTTCATTTCACAATTCAGCACACAAATGTTTTGCCTCCTGTGTTTTTGTAAGGTACTGGTATTTCTGTATATTGCATAAACTAAGTGTGGGCGGTGAGTATGGACTATGGGGGCAATTTATCATGCAGTGCATTCTGTAATTGTGGCTTTAAAGTCACAAAACACAGGTCTACAAAAAATATTTTTTGTAATCATCGTAGGTGACGTTGTACTTTTCTGAATCATCTTTTTGTACTGATTTAAAAAATGTATATAGTTTTTCTGTAGCACGTATAGTTTCCATGGCGCAGCATCATTATTATACGGTATAGGAAATATACTGGCGACATTAAGAAAATAGTAATCTACATATCAGAAAAAAATGATTGACCTTACAAAACAGTTTTTATTGAACCAAAATAATTTCACATGCAAAATAGAAACCAAAATATGAACAGAAATTAAAAGTGCTTGATATTAGACTGTCGTTGATACGATTTTTCAGGGTTGTCCCTACATAAAAAAACAATTCACGGAAAATGGTGCACTACAGCGGAAAATGCAGTTGACAATATATGGCTAAACCCTCACTCTGATGTTAAAATGAGACTTTCGCCAGTATATCCTTATATCAAAGACATACCGGAGCCCGAGCACCGCGTCAAGGTATCTCAGTTGGCACGGGACCTAACGCTATCCCTACTATGGTATAGGTAATGACAGGTGCATGAGGACCGAGACACAGCGACCAGCTCCCAGTTACCTCCAGCGTGAAATCACACATACGATGGGAGGGGGGGCGGAGGCTGTATTTCCCACATTGCCCTGACGTCATATGACCCAGGCTGCACAGGTGCACCTGAATGTTACCCATTAGTATAATCAAGGCACATTCAACCTGGAGTTGCCATGCCTCCAGGAATAAACGTACAAACAAACTCATGGAAAAAAAAGTGGTCTCAAATGGCAGAACATGCTCAAAAACCCCGATGCTGTAGCGCATATATAACCGGGGAAGCAAATCCCGCACATGTGGCCCGCTGCCGAACGTAATCCCCAGCAAAAAATGCATACAATGGAGGATGCCTGCAGCGGACCACATGTACCACAAAGACATCCTACACAGGGTAGACAAATGTGCGGATGTGACAATCTACATAGAAAAACAATTCACGGAAAATGGTGCACTACAGCGGAAAATGCAGTTGACAATATATGGCTAAACCCTCACTCTGATGTTAAAATGAGACTTTTGCCAATATATCCTTATATCAAAGACATACCGGAGCCCGAGCACCGCGTCAAGGTATCTCAGTTGGCACGGGACCTAACGCTATCCCTACTATGGTATAGGTAATGACAGATAGGTGCATGAGGTCCGAGACACAGCGACCAGCTCCCAGTTACCTCCAGCGTGAAATCACACATACGGTGGGAGGGGGGGCAGAGGCTGTATTTCCCACATTGCCCTGACGTCATGTGACCCAGGTTGTCCCTACATAACATCCAACAGTAATCTGCCATCATTGAGTCATTCCAAAAACCCTGGTAGTGGTGTTCCATTACTTTAATGTCCTGGTGAAACCACTCGCCTTGTTCATCGCTTACATTCCCAAGATTTTGAGGGAAGAAATCTAAATGTGAATGCAAAAAGTACATTTTCAGAGACATGCAACATCCAAGACACTGGTATGCATTTAGCAGTTCCTCAACACCTTCAACATATTCTGGAAATTTAGTTTTTCCTAAGAAGTTTTCATAGATCCACTTGAAGCTTTTCCAAGATCTCAATTCCTTATCATTTAGAGTTCCTTCAAACACATCATCTCTCATAAGCTCTCTGATCTAAGGACCAACAAATACTCCTTCCTTCAGTTTTGCTGGTGAAATGTGGAGAATTTCTGTGAAATGTACTGGAACCCTTGTGAATTTGTCTTGGCCATGGCTTTCACAAAGTTTTTAATCAATCCCAACTTTATATGTAGTGGAGGAAGAAAGATTTTTGTTGGAGCAACTAAAGGATTATGCTGAACATTGTCTCTACCTGGAGCATAGATGTTTCTCTGTCCCCAAATCACGACAAATATAATGCTCTACTGTATTTCTACTGTCCCATAAACACAAGAAGCAACAATATTTTGTGAAACCTCCTTGCATTCCCATTAGCTGAGCAATCACTTTCAAATCTCCACATATATTCCATTGATGATGCTTATATTGTATAGCATCCAAAACAACTGACAGATTTTCATAACTTTCCTTTAGATGACATGAGTGAGCAATAGGGATTGATGGTTTCATATTTCCATTGTGAAGCAACACTGCTTTCAAACTTCTCTGGGATGACTCAATAAACAATCACCAATCTGCAAAAAAATACTCTTGATTCAGTTCTTCAAAGAGGCCATTCACATTGTTACAGTACACCATTGGTCCATCAACTGTGAAAAATGGTGTTAAAGTGTTACTTGTGTTTTGGTAATAACACACTTTGACATCATCATGAAGAAGATTCTTCTGTTTCAACCTAGATGCAAGAAGTTCAGCTTTATCTTTTGACAATGAAAGGTCTCTGATGAGATCATTTAATTCATGTTGAGTAAAGCGTTCTGGCTGCTTGGCTGCTCCATCAGGTACATACTCTTCTTGACTTGAGGTCTCCATGTCTTCGCCAGTAGCTTTAGCTCCATAGTCTTCATATACTACTTCATTTTCATCAAATCCAGACAATGGTGGTACAGGAACTGGCAGGGTACCATCATGTGGAACTGGCCTAATCGCAGATTCAAGTTCAGGGTAATTAATCTTATGTTTGTTCTTTGTAGAAAAGCCCTTCAGTTTGACAAAACAAAAGTAGCAGTCATCATTATGATTTTTGGATTCTCTCCAAATCATGGGAACAGCAAATGGCATAGCCACTTTCCTCATATTCAACCAGTCACGAGAACCATTTGAACAACTTGAGCATATCACATGAGGGGCCCAGCTTTTGTCTTGATCACCAATTGGACACAAAAAAGTACATCTGGTACATCTTTTTAATATCATGAGTGATTGAACGTACTTGGCCTTTTGGTGTAAAAGAACCACACACATAGCAGAATCTGTTCGGATGATTGATACACTGTCGGGGCATTTTTCTCCTTTAAATCAGATCAAACTATAGAGTAAGTTCAGTTCAATGGTGGTGACAAACTAAAAAAAAAAAATGCGATGAGCCGACCGACTATATGTAGATATTTCCCCAGAGATGACAGAGGCAGCTTGTATTTAGAACTGATTTTACTGGAGGTAATCTGGTAGATAACTGTATACAGTTGTGAGGTAAACGGGTCAGCCTATTCCTGACCGATGAACATTTGCAGACAGGCAGTTTCTCAGTGTGATATTGGCTGCTTTCAGGTTCTCTCTCTGTGGAGACCTCAATCAGTTACACCTTAGTGGCTGAGCTGTTTTCTTCCCTCTGAGGCGACTTGCCCTCCCAGAAATGCAGTAAAAATCCTCTCACAATGGCGGCTGTCCGCTGTCTTCCCTTCTATCTCCCTGTGGCAGGGCTCAGATTCCTGTAGAGGCCTATCTCCTGTCAGAGTCTCACATACCAGTGCTTGCTGCCATCACCATCCTTTTCTGACTGAAATCTTACCGCCTCATGTTAGCTCCTCCCCATAACATGTGACTTTCCGAGAAGCAGTCATTGGTTGACTACACTTTCAATACTCCTTTCCATAAAACTCATTAAAACCTTTACTGATGTTGTCCCTGTAAGAAAATTCACAATTAAGTAGGACAAAGAAATAGCAATAACATAGGAAAAACCATATACATTGAAAATGCAGAAATAACGTGACAAAAAAAATTCTTCTATCGCAGAAACTTTATGTGATAGAGCAAAACTAAGCATATTTTTGGAATCAGCACATCAAACTCCATAAAACAGATATATTAACTTTGCTGATGATTTTTTGTGTTGATCAGTGTAATAGGGCTTTGCAACCTTTTGGGCCTATTTTTCCAAAATGTGTGACGTTTTTCATTTTTACATTAGTCGCTCTAGTCTTGAACAGTGGTGGGAAAAACGATTGTTTAGCTTGTCAAGCTAATTTAAGACAGATTTATTAAAATGTAGCAAAAATTGTCTCAACCCTACTTAAATAAAGGAGTGGTGCAGAAAGTGTGTACAGAGTCACATCTCAGTACAGAAATGGTAGCCTTAAAGATGAATCAAATTTATCAAACATTGTGCAACATTTGATACATTTGGCACAAATTATGTGAACGCTCTCCTGTAAAAATTCTCTTCATGATAAATATGTGCCATATGTCCCATAGCCATCCACAAAGCTAGGTACCACTACATATAATCTTTGAAGAGGTATTATGTTTGTATGTCACTTTACCTTTTTCAGCTTATGTGACATACAGGGAAATCTTTCATGTGTAATGTACTGGTGTCCTTAAACATTGCACAAACTATGAGAAGAGGGGGAGGGTGATCTACTATATGTGTCCATAAACATTGTAGCATTATTGCCCTATAATTCTTCATAAATAAGAGGGCCAATTACAACAATTATTATCCTGGACAACCCCCATTAGCTTCGAGTCAGGAGAGCGACATTGAATAACATTGATTATCTCATGACAATGGCTCCTGTCAGGGGTGGGATATATTACCAGTCAATTCTTTAAGTTCATGAGTTGGAAGTAGGAAAAATGGGCAAGTGTAAAAATCTCAGTAACTCTGACAAGGACAAAATTGTGATGGCTGTACGACTGGGTCAAAGACTCTCCAAACTGGCAGGTCTTGTGAATTACCTACTAAAATTTGTCCAAGAATGAAGAACCAGTCAGGTAGAGCCCAAGGCTCATGGAGAGCGAAGGCTATTTTGTCTGATTTAGTCCCCTAGAATAACTATTCAATTAATCAAATTTGTTATAAATTTCCAAAAAATGCTACTTCCAATAAAAGCTGAAGTTTTGGCAATTCAGATGAATATTGCAAAACAGCACCCATCATTTTATTTCACAATATTTTTATTAATTTTGAAAACAGGTAGCTAAAAGGTGACAGATTAATATTGCATGTATAGTTGTTACATCTGTGTCAGTAGTAGCCAATCGTAATAGAATACAAGCCCTATTTAGTAGATGCATATATAATATACAAAAAAGCATGGTATAATATCCAATGAAAGTCATCTGAAAAACAGATAAAGAAGGTAGATCAAACAAAGCATAATAAGCAAACCAAACAAACAAAAACAGAAACAGAAAAGTCGCCATATGAGTATATAAGTAACTCCCACACCCACACAGTCGGGGAACGACGGGAGCTACAGTACTTTTACAGAATAAGGGTTAAACGATGATGCTAGTACCATCAAGCCTATAACTTACTGCCAAGTATTCAGGAAGTATAAGTAAAGCAATAAGTAAGGGCTTATGTAGTAACACTTAAATCTGAGAAAGGAGGTTCTCACTTTCTCACTAGGGAAATGGTTTACGTTTAGGAGTTAGTAAGTAAAGGGAATTTCTGTTTCCAAAGTGACCAATTCTTCAGGTAAGAAGAGTATCGACCTTTGCAAGAAGCCATACTACCTTCCATTTCACAATTGAAACATACTCTATGAATGATGTCAGATAATAAGGGAATATGGGTGGATCTCCAATGCTTGGCAATAAGTATCCTGGAGGCTGTTAGGGTATGAAAAATAATAGTACGACTAGAAATTGGAATATCATCGAGCCCTATAAAGAGTAAATAAAAGGCTGGGTCTTATGGAATATGTATTTTCAATAAACCAGACAACATAGCATGCACCTCCTTCCGGAGACTGTTAATCACAGAGCATTCCCAGAACACATGTAGTATGGAACCTGTAGTTTTATTACATCTCCAACAAAGTGAGGAAACTTCCGGATATATTAAAGAAAGCCTCTCCGGGGTCATATACCATCTATATAACATTTTCCTATTATGCTCCATATGAAGTGAGCATGAGGAGTGTTTCTGTGGCGCAAGGATGTTGTCACGATACTGGTTCTCGATTTAAAGACAAATCTGTGAGCCATTTTTCTACTCCAGAAATGCGATCAGTGATATGCACATCTAAAAGTAGTTTATAAATGGTGGATAAGCCTTTGGATCTTCCCATATTGCTAAAGAAATAAAGTGCAAATGGAGAGTCATTCAAGGTATGAATTTTGGGCAGGGAATCTAAAAAGGATCTCAGTCTGAGATATTTAAAGAATTCTTTATTAGATAGTTGAGTAACTTATCTACTATTGTAGAAAACTGGGATAGTCTGTCATCCTCCCAGATTTGACCAATTGATATTATTCCCTTTTGAATCCAGTCCCTGAATGAAATATCCAGGATAAGATATTCCAAAGTGTTCAATGAAGTCTGAGAGGGTAGCCAGGGTACCAATTGTTTAGAATGAACCATAGATGACCAGGAAAGAAATCTAGCTTTAATAGGAAGGGAGATACAAAAGCAATCAATGAGATTAAAGGTAGGTATTTTTAAGAGATCTGTAATATCATCTATATCTAAGATGTCAGATTCAATGGAGACCCAGTTGGAAGAATGTTTTGGAATAAACCAACACCTCATTTGATCAAGAAGTATGGCATGATAATAGAGCAAGAGATTTGGAAAACCAAACCCTCCTTTAGACGTAGGCTTATAGAGTGTGTTAGCTGCTACTCTATGTCTAGAATTTTTCCAGGCAAATCGTATAAGGAGCGATTGCAGTTTATGGAGATATGTTTTAGAAATGGGGATAGGCATATTCCTAAATATATAAAGTATTTTAGGCAAAAGCATAATTTTGATTGTTGCAATCCTTCCAACCCAAGATAAGTCCACCTTAGAGTATATTTTAATATCTTCTGATACTATGGACAATAGCACTAAATAGTTTTTGCTAAATAGGTCTTTACTAGGATACGTTAAAGTAACTCCCAGGTATGAGATACCTTTCGTCGCCCATTTAAATGGGTATGAAGAAGAAATAGAGGCAACCGCCGGAGAGGGAAGGCCCATATTTAGAATAACAGATTTACTAGTGTTTAGTTTATAATAGGAAACTTTACTAAATTCTTGCAATTTAGCAATCGTTGCTGGAAGGGAGTGTTTTGGATCCGTTAGAGCAATGATTACATCGTCAGCAAAAAGACCTATTTTATGTTCCACACTACCTGAAAACACCCCTGTAATCTCTCTTGAATTTCGGATAGTCATAGTGGTTCCATTATAAGGATGAAGATCAGGGGCGATAACGGGCACCCCTGGCGAGTTCCATTTGTTATCAGGAATGGTTTGGACATAAATCCTGATGCTAATACTCTTGCAGCAGGTGTAGTGTATAAGGCCATAATGGCAGTTTTGGCCGATCCAGAAAAACCAAACCTTTCCCGAACCTTCTCTAAGTAACCCAATGGACTCTATCGAACGCCTTCTCCGCATCAAGTGAGAGGAGCAGAGAAGGCGTTCGAATCCGCTCTACCTCTCCCAACAAATCTATAAATCTTCTCGTTCCATCTACAGATTGCCTACTCTTTACAAAACCCATTTGGTCTCTATGGATCAAATCTGGAACTAAATCCGCTAGTTTCAGAGCTAGCATTTTAGCATAAATCTTTAAGTCTGTGTTAAGAAGGGAGATCGGCCTAAAGTTTTCTGGTTTATCCGGGGATTTACCAGGTTTAGGCAAGGTGATAATGGTAGCTTCCAGCATTTCAGCTGGGAAGGATCCTGAGGATCTAGCTTGGTTAAAAAGTTTTTTAAGGGGAGCAATTAGAAGATCACAAAACTGCTTATAGTAGTCATTTGTTAGACCATTGGGACCAGGGGTTTTGTTGGATTTAAGAGACTTGATAGTTTTGCATATTTCCTCTTCAGTGAAGTCTGACAACAAGTTTTTAAGCTGGTGTTCTTGGAGTTTTGGTAAAGAGACTGTATCTAAAAAACTGGAAATGTCTTCTATCCTGGGTTGGAAGGTATTAGAATCTGTTTTTAAATTATATAGGGATGAATAGAATGAAGCAATAGAGTCAGCTATTTCCTGTGGGTCAAATATTTTGTGACCTTGAGACGTATAAAAAGGGGGATCTTCATTTTAGCTTGCTTAGTTTTCAATCTAGAAGCCAAAAGAGAACCTGCTCTACCATCATGACCATAATATTGGACTTTAAGACGTCTCAGTGCTAGGTCGTATTTAGAGAGATTCAAACAAATACAACCTATGATGTAGGTCTTTTAATTCCTGTGCTCTAAGGGGACAAAATGTATGCTTGTCTAAATTGCTTAACCTAACAATAGAAATGGTTAGCTGTGTTACAAGGGCTTCCCTATCCTTTTTGTCTCTAGCAGCTAAACTGATATAATGGCCTCTTATAAATGCCTTATGAGCGCACTAAACTGATGTGATATTAACATCTGCAGTATCATTCAGTAGAAAGAACTCTCTAAGTGTAGAGGTTGAAGAAGGTAGGTATTCGGCAGAATGTAGAATACGGCCATTTATTCTCCAAGAATTGCGGGGAGAGGAGTTGTACTGCTCAGAAAGAGTAGCATGAATAGGGGCATGGTCTGACCAGGAAATATATCCTATCTCCGAAGCTACAACCTTTTGTAGAGTGTTACTGTCAGTTAAACATAGGTCAATCCTGGAGTATGTTTTATGGGCATGTGAGAAGTAACTGTAATCATGCTCAGCAGCATGTTTTAGACGCCACACATCCAGTAAACCTTCTTTTTGTGTTAACAGGAATAATTGGGAGGGGCGGTCTGATTTAAGGGGTGCAGAGGAATCCAGAGATGGCCACATCAAAGAGTTAAAGTCGCCCAAAAAGATTAGTGAATAGAGTTGAGCAAACGTGCTTGTAATGAGCACTGTACTGCTCGGATCCCCTGCGCTTGCATGGCCGCAGCCATCTGGATCCATCCTCCTCACCCGACTGCAAGTCAGTGGGGACGGATCCGTTTGGTATGACACACTCGTGTGTCATACCAAACGGATCCGCCTCCATTGACTTACAGTCAGGTGAGGACGGATCCGGATGCCTGCGGCCATGCGAGCGCAGAGGATCCGAGCACTACAGTGCTCATTACGAGCACGTTCGCTCAACTCTATTAGTGAACCTTTCTTGATAGCAGAAACCAATTTAAATAGTTTTGACAAAAATCTTAGGGGGCCTTTGTTAGGCGCATATGATACCATTAATGTAAAAAGGGAGTTGTTAATTTCACATATTAGGATAATATATCTCCCTCCTTCATCAATTTTAGAGTCCAACAGTTTAAATGCCAAAGAGTCTTTTATCACAATTGTTACACATCTCATTTTCTTGTCAAGAAGTGCTGCAGAGAGTATATGTGGGAAGCATTTATGTTTTAACCTTTGAGATTCAGCTTTAAGTAAGTGAGGGCCGATCAAGCCTTAAGGAAGATTAAAGTATACCAATACCAGAGAATAAGTCCTTCAGGTGTTGGGGATGTTGCTCCTAGGGACTTCTGACCATTGTTCCTCTATGTGAACTGGTGACGGCGACTTAGAAGGCACTCGAGTGCTGGAATCCAGTAGAAGATGCCAGTTGGATAGACAGTCCAGGGCTTCCTCAGGACTCAACGCGACCACCCTACTTCCATTTCTAAACATAAGCAACTTAGCTGAGAATCCCCGCCGATAAGGAATTTTGTGGGCCCGGAGTATTTTGGTGGCAGCTTGAAATTCCCTTCTTTTGGCCAAGGTAGCTGCAGATAAATCTGTATAAAGGGAGATCTGTTGAAATCTTTCAGGTAGAGCTGGGTTATTGCACGCTGCAGCCTTAAGATTTTCTTTTACATGGTAGAAAGTAATGCGCGCCAATACATCCCTTGGTACATCTGCTGGTAGGCGCTTAGATTTGGGGATCCTATGCGCCCTATCTATGAAAAGTTCAGATTGCGAAATGTTTGGCAGCAAAGCGGTAAACAAGTCAATGAGGAAGTCATGCATGTCCTCTTGTTTAACGGATTTTGGGATGCCTCGAAATCGTATATTGTTACGGCGGGAACGATCCTCTAAATCAATCACTTTTGCTCTGAGGGCTATGAGTTCTTCATCTTTATCATTGGTGGAGTCCACTAAGTTGTTGTGTGCTTTGACAAACTCCGCCATCTTGGATTCCAAGTGTGAGGTTCTGTGATCTATATCAAGGATGTCTTTTTGAAGCGGAATAAGCATGTCTTTAATATCAGCTTGAAGGGATTTCCTCAAATCACCAATAAGTGAAATCAATAAAGCCTCTGTGATAGGTCTTTCCCCACCATCTTGTTTGTTAATGTATTGTGAGCACGAGTGGAGGCCATCAGTATATGGTACATCATGGCCGACAACAAGTGTACCTCGGCCTAAGTCTCGCACTATGTGGGAGCCGTCCATACCTTTATCCAGTGTGAGTACATTCCCTGACTGGGGGGATAATGAAGACTGGTGATCCGGAGATAGGTTAGACCTCGTGCGAGGAGACGCTGCAAGCAGGACGGGAGTTGTGGCTGCAGGATCATGAGCAGGCGTTTGACCTCTGCCGGCGCCATCTTGGGTAGGGTTTACCGCCGGGTAAAACTCAGTGAGTTTTGCAGATGTCGTCTTCTTTTTAGTTTTCCCCATCTCAGGTAAGTTGTTGGAGCAATTCCTAGATGATCTATGTGGATCAAGACGCTGGAATAAAGCTTTGAGCCGCAGAACAGGCTGATAGCACCAGAGCTCAGCCTACACACAGCTTACTCCATGCACCGCCTGCCACGCCCCCCAGCGCCCATCATTTTAGACAAGAGAGGAAAAAAGTTTAGTCCTCGGGGACCTAAGAGTGTCATAAACACATTTTCAGGTTAAATGGAGCACTTTGATTTGGGTTGAATTTATTTGTACCCAAATCAAATCTTCCAACAGATTTGTTACAATCGACCCAAAATTAATTTTGAAAAATTTGCTTATCTCTAGTTACCAGAGCAGTTTTGGAATAGCCAAGGGAACAGTGAGTAATGATTGTTTGTTATTTTAACTCACCTTGGTCCTGATCTTTATGTGGATGCTACTTTGACACATACCACGGACCTAAACAATTTTAAATACCAGATACACCTTTTCATGGCGACAGTATTCCCTAACGGCCATGGCCTCTGTCAGCAGTATAATGTGCCCTGCCATACTACAAAAAAATATTCAGGAATGGGTTGAGGAACATGACAGAGGTTTTTTTGAATCAGAGATCATTTTTATTAAAGAAAAATAAAGTTCCTTTTTGTACAATAAACAAGTCTGTTGTAGTCACGAATAGTAGAAATGTGGTACAAGCAAATATACCCAATATTTTGATACAGACATATGAATACATATCAATTTTAACAATATGGATTTTTTTAACATACATAGAAAATACCCCCCCCATCCCTACCACCCACCGCCCCCCTATACCCCCAAAATGGAGAACTCGCAGAGAGAAGACATTAAAGATGTAAAACCAAATGCACCTGAACTAGAAGAGGCATCCCATAGTGAGATGGTGGCCAATGCACTTCTGCATGCAAATCAAAACTGTCTACTGTCGTCTAGCGTGTCGACAGTAGACTAACTATAGACATTTGATCTCTCAGACACTCTCTTTGCAACACTAGAGAGGCCAAGCCTGGAACTTTGAGCCATCCCTGCCATAGCGACATAAGTTTAGCTGGGCATTTACGTTTTAAGTATCCCCCTCTCGTATCTTAGTATGGTATTCATCCTGTTTATGTACTCACCTTCAGAAGGTGGAGTTGGTTGAATCCAATTTTTGGTTATAAGTATTCTGGCTTGAAAGAGCATTCACCCAATCGTTATGGATACATTATTATCAGTTCCCGGCTGAGTAAGCAAACCCAACAGGCAAGTGTTAGGGTCTCTGGGAAGAACACCCTCCCAAAAAACCCCAATATCAGGGCACTCCCAAAACATATGTTTTAGAGAGGCCTCTACCATACCGCATCTTGGACATTTTGAGTCCAATCGGATTCCTATTTTGTGGAGAAACAGAGGTGTTTTATAAACTCTGTGTATGAGAAATAATTGTGACATTCTCTGTGCTTCGCACACAGTAAGACTGGGGATTAGAGCCAGTACATTGTCCCATTGCTCCTGAGAAATATCCCCCACATCCCTCTCCCATTTGCCTTTTACCGGCAGAGGGTCCTGAGGTGTAGATTTATCCAATACATATTTGTAAATCATTGATATAAGTCCCTTCATGCTATCGCCCCGCATGACATATTGGACAATAGGAGGTGTAGCTGACATTGGCAAACCTTTTTTAAATTGTGTTTGAAATGCATGCCTGAGCTGCAAGAATTGGTAAAAGGCTTTGTTGGGTATTTTAAATTCAGATTGGAGCTGTGTAAATGCTTTAAATGAGCCCCCTGTTTGGATTTGATGGAGAAATATGACGCCTCTGTCTTCCCACGGAGAGAATCCTTCTAACTTAAAGAATTCCGGCAGTTGTGGATTCCGCCATAAAGGAGTAAGAGAATTGCAACTCTCCATGCCAGTTATGCTCTTAAATTTAGACCATACTTTGAAGACCAGAGAGATTGTGGGACTGTTCTCACCTCCAGGCAACAAAATGACAGAGGTTAAGGTGTTGACTTGGCCTCCAGATTCCCCAGATGTCAATCCGATCAAATATTTGTGGGATGTGCTGGAAAAAAAGTCCAATTCATGGCAACCTGTTTAATTTGTATGCTCTCACTGCCTCATGTGACCAAAACCTCACCCACAGATGACAATCAGTGGCTGCATGAATTAAACTCAGGGTATTACCTGTATAATTGTGTGGCCATTGTCCACCACAGGAAGGTAGGATTTCAACAACACATAGCAGCCAGAGTGTGTAAGCCCATGCTTAGACTTGGTGGTCATTCACTTTCTATGTGAATGGTCATGCTATATATATAATGTAGAGCGCCCTGGTAGTCTGTATTAATAGTGTTGCATGCCAATGGTCATTTTAAGGAATGCTACATCCAGGGGCGTAGCTAAAGGCTCATGGGCTCTGACGCATGTTCAGCTTGGGACCCCCTTCCCTCAGTGGTTTGTGGCCAGGGGCAGGGAAGCACATAGCCTTTGTGCTACCCGAGGCAAAAATTGAAACGGCACCCTCCAATTCCAAATTCTTGACCTAACCCCTTACCTCCAGCCAAAGGTATAACTTGACCAGCATGCACTTTCTATAATACCGGTGTCTTCTTATGCAGCACAAGGGTCTATGGGCCCCCTCAGGCTCCTGGGTCCAGTAGCGACTGCTACCTGAGCACCCCCTATAGCCATGTCCCTGGCTACATCTGCATGTGGGAAATCAACAGGTGGGAGAACATCCTACAATACCCAAGGTATATTAATGACTTGTAATTTATGTGGCAGGGCAGTGAGTCAGACACACATTATTGATACACCTTTAGTGTGTCTATTATTCATCACTTCTCTTCTGTTAGTATTGTTTCTGGATCTTTTAATCACCATCGACCCTGTAGGTTTCATTATACTAGCACTTTCTTTATGAAAGTAGATGGGAATAGCTATCTTCACTACCACAGTGCTCATTATCCCCCTTGGCTTAACAATATTACTTGGGCAATTTAAAAGGATTAGGAAAAACTGTACTAATGACAAGACATTTTTAGAGCAATTAAAAATACTCTGCAATTGATTCAAAGAGAAACATTATCTGAGATGTTTAAACCCAGGTCCATTCAACAAAGCCCAAGGATTAAGACAGGATCAAGATCTAGTACAGAGGCAATGAACCACACACAATATTCTTTTAAACACCATTTTATTACATCTTTTAATACTGGACATTCGGCTGTTAGGAAAATGGTCACATGTCATTGGAACCTCCTATTAAATGAGCTCAAACTAAAGAAATCTATCAATAACCTTGAGAATTCCAATAGAAGGTCCTTCACACTCCCAACAGCCCCACACAGGTTACATAGTAACATCTCTAAACCTACTAATATGTTCCTGTTACTTGAATCCTTTAAGTTTGGCATATCAACATTGCACATAATGCCTCATTCATATGTCAGTGTTTAGTCAGTGATTTCCGTCAGTGATTTTGAGCCAAAACCAGGTGCGTCTCTAAACACAGAACAGGAGCAGATCTTTCCCCTAACTTATATCTGTGGAGGCTCCAATCCTAGTTTTGGCACACAATCACTGATCGAAAACAATGACCGAACACTGACGTGGCAATGAGGCTTATGGCAAAGAGCTTTAGCACAGTTGATGCAAGAGATTTTTCTACCTACAGTAAGTATTTTTGGTATAATGAACGTCAGCAGCCTCCCAGTGATAGACAACTCAGATCATGAATAGTTTAACCCCTCAATTGTAACCATGGCATCTGAATGGTCACTTACTGGTAGTGCAGCACTCCTGGTGACTGAACAACTCCCCTGCATTGAGAACTTAGGAGCCATTTGGTTGCTATGGCAGCCTGGGGCCTTCTAAAGGCTCCATGGCCTCCATTAGCAAAATTCCTATAAAACCCTGCCTGTTCCTGTCAAGCCATTACAGTCTATGGTATATCAGGTGATCATGTGTAAAGTCCCCTACGGGGACTAAAAATAAATGTAAAAAAGTTTAAATGTTTTTAAAAATATGTAAAAAAGAGATACAAATTCCAATCCCCTCCCTTCCCCAATGTTACAAATAGAAGTAAATAAACAATAAAAAAAGATAATTGGTATCACTGCATCCGAAAATGCCCAGACTATTAAATAAAAGTATTCATCCCATATGGTGAAGGGTGCAACGGGGGAAAAAGTATGTTCCTTTCGTCTTTTTGGTGACTTCAGCTCTCCTCTATCCTGTAGATAGGCAATAAGGCAATAACTTATAAACTTGGCACAACCCCTCTGATCATGGATACTGCCTACCGGCGTTAGCTGTGTAGCACACCAGCTATGGCGCCAGCTCATCTCCTGCCAGTGCCATATTTGAACACCCAACATCTGCTGAAATTACATGGTGGATTTGGTGAAGGAGTTAATTTATCCTCTAATACTTACAACTTTCTCACTGAGGCATTTACTGTATTGAATCTCTTTCAGCCATGACCCCCAGAATCTTATCTTGTCTTATCTACCATGCTATACCCTGTTACATCTCATTGCCTTGTCTACCTATTCTTGTTCTTTGTTTCTTTTTTATTACTAAACTGATTGTAATTCATTTACATGTTACAATTAGCTGAATTTCTCAATTCTTGTTCAAGTTTGGATACTCTTTTGAAGTGTCGATCCAGGTACTGTACATTTCATCAGAGCTGGTAGCAAACATTGTGATTCGTGTATTCATTTACTTATATTTTACAAATTTAGACTCTGTGAATTAATATACAGTATTTTTTATACATATGTTCTGTATATATATGAAATGTTTGATGTTTCATTAATTTCACAGCCACATCACAGAACTGAATAAAATTGGAATTCCCGACACAGTCCACAGAGACAGCCTTATTTTCAGGAGGTAAAGGGTTGAACACAATTATTATTATCTGGCAAGGTGATGGATAGCATTATTTTCTTGATTCATAGTCTGGGCCAGCATACTATTCAGTGGCCATAGCACATGGCATCTTTATTTTCAGAGAGGATCAAGGGTGGGACCATTTTTTTCAAGAAACACAGTGTGTGGCGCTCATAATCTAAGAAGGCCCTGTATTGGACATTATTATACATAGGGACACTCTCTATTGTAAGCATGGGTTGGTAAGGTAGAGCACCTTAATTTGCGTGAGGAGACTTATAGGACAATACATGCTATGGAATTCTGGGAAGAAAGGGATGAGCTCTTAACAAGCTCTGCCTCTGACAATACCAGATGCACAGCAGCTATCCTATAAGTCAGTGTTCTAACTCTTTAAATAGGCCTTGAGACATGACTTGGATAATAACTAAGCCAGCACCTCATCTGCAGACAGCTGTTTCAGGGAGATAGTCCCTCACCAGAGCAGAGAGTACTGGCTTAACTGGGTTAGAGGCCTGTCAGGGTCTGGGGGATAATATCTCTCCTTGGGGAGAGAGCACCTTAATCAGTGTGAGAAGACTTCTATGCCATACATGCTCCTCTGGAATTCTGGGAAGAAAGGGATGCAGATAAACTCTTAACAAGCTCTGCCTCTGATGTCACCAGATGTAAGGCAGCTATCCTATAAGTCAATGTTCAACCCTATTATTGATTTTACAATCTTAGCTGTGCTCATGTGAACACTCGACTGGTGGCAGGGTCTTCCACTGAAGCCTCAACAGGATGTGCCCCAGTGTCTTCCTGATTAGCAGTGCCAATATAACCTTTAGTATTCTCTCAATGGTTGCATCTTTCCAAGACCAGTCCAAGGAGAAGCCGGAGCTGGTTTACTATTCACGAGACGTACATAATTTCGCCTGTTATTTTCACATTTCTTTCAGCTTAGCCATTCTGGACACTGTTTGTCTACCTTGTATGTCACCATGGAGCACTGCTTTTTGTTTTTTCTATTTAGACTTGCATATGGCAGTTCATCCTACAAACAGGACCTATCGCTCTTTTCAAAAAACAATAGTAGCAGGGGCATAGCTATAGGGGAAGCAGGGGAAGCGGCTGCTTTGGGACCCAAACTCATAAGGGGCCCACCCAGAAGGATAACTAAAAGATTTTATTGTCTGCGCCCCCTCAACAGTGTTATACAATGACACTATAAGAAACGGACGGAGTCTCGTTGAAAGAGTTATCTTGACTAGCCACAGGAGTGGGGGTTGCACGGGAGAAGAGGGTTGCAAAGAAGTTTCAAAAATTTGCTGTGGGGCCCAGTCATTTCTAGTTACGCCACTGAATAGTAGGGTAGTCCAATGCATACCAGGTGGGAAAAATGTCATCGCTTCTGGCCCTGTCACTCAAAATGCAGAGGGCGCTGCAGTTGCGGAGAAAGCAGAGCCTCTAGGTGTAATGACAATGCCCCCGTTGCTCCTAGAGTTTCATTTGCATACATTAAAACATCATTTTTCTCAGCAATGCGGACACAAATGAACACGGGACCAACACAGATCCTTCAGCTGCCAAATGCACATACAACAGACCAGCCAGTTTCAAAGGTACAAATCTGCTGACAGATGCCCTTTAAATGCCAGGGTGAATAGTGACTAGGTGGTTAGATATCTGGGAGATTAGAAAGAGGGAGAACACCCCCAAAGGAGCCCTGTGATTCGACTGCAGAATATAGTGGGTTGCCATGGTAGCTGGGACCTAACAAATGTACAGATAAGGTATCACTGCAACCATAATGACCTATATAATGAAGGTAACATGTTATTTAAACTGCCTGGTGAATGATGTGAACACAAAAAAACAACAAAAAAAAAACAATAGCAGAATTGCTTTTCTTGCATTTGTCTTCCACAAAATAATGAAACACGTCCTTTAAAAATAAAGCCCTCGTGTTGCTAAATCGAAACAAAAAGAAAAAAAAAGTTATAACTTTCTGAAAGCAGTGGTGCAAAAATTAAAAAATTCATGCAGTCCTTAATGCCAAAATAGGCTTTCTTAATAAACTGCAATCTATAGTTAGAATATAGGACATTGCCAATATCTATCGTAGGCTTTGTTGTTCCAGGAATATAAGGGTTCCACACTCTTATCAAGAAGATATGATGACCCTTTGTCATGTACATTTTCCTTTTACAGTGGTTCCCTCACTCATATTTCCGTTTCTGCAATATACAGTATGTAAACATTCCTGGAACGTGTAGGAATGGCAATTATGTGACCTTGTTTTATCATTCTCCACAATGCTGCATTTGATCTATATGCCACAGTGGTCAGAGTCATAAATCATACCTCTGGATGGTGTGTGGCTGTGCAAGTATTCCATCTGGTGAGCGCAGATTTTGTGGATTTAGCAATGCTGGTGGTCAAGGGACATTTTTCCTTGCCAGCTGATGATACTAATAAAGAATGTGTTAACTAACAGGAGCTGACAATCTGAAGGTCAGAAACATTGGTTGAAGTCATGATATGAGGCGCTGTGTTATACACTGAAATCTACTACGTATATGCGTAAAATAAACATTTTTTGAATGAAAATGTATCTTGATGTATCCGTTCTTCCCCTGAGTGTGACCAGATGCCAATTTGGGACATAGGGTAGTAATCTCAAGAGCTACGTTAGTGTGCAGATCTGTAGGAAGGGCAGACTGACAATTGATCATACAATTTCCTTGTGGACCGATGCCCAGGGGGCTAGTCCTTTCCTCACGGATGCTGACCATGTACATAACTCATATCTGATGATCTAAGAATTAATGCACCTGTCTGGCAGCTGTGGGTGCCCTCCTGAATTTAACTGTATAGCCGTCCATAGGACAGGGACAGTGGCGTACATAGGGAAGTAAGGGCCCCATAGCAAGGATCAAACCAAGCCCCCACACAGAAGGGTTTCTGTCTAAACCTCTTTCAATGACCCTTGGGCCATTTTTCCACTGCCTCATTTGCTAAAAGTTGTTCCTTTAGAGGGTAGAGTCCTAACCAAGTTTTCACCTCCAGTAGAAGAGGAGATGATCTCAACTAAGACTGGACCCCTCTTGCCCTGGGCCCTATAGCAGTCGCATGGTCTGCCACTATGGTAGTTACGCCCCTGAATGGGGCTGCAGTATTTTGTGCTGCACTGTGGTATAATTGGCTTCATCTACTTTTGTTGGCACTGCCTACTTGTATTGCCCTGCTTACAACATGGGTACAATTCTATGTCTGCCACGGGTACAGATGATAAAAATCATTCTTTGTTGGCAGGGCAAACAGGGGATGTGCATCCAATAAGGCTAGTTTCACACGAATGTTGTGTTTTGCGGTCCGCAAATTGCGGATCCGCAAAAAAAAAAAACGGATGGCATCCGTGTGTATTCAGTATTTTGCGGAACGGAACAGCTGGCCCCTAATAGAACAGTACTATTCTTGTCCGTAATACAGACAAGAATAGGACATTGTCTATTGTTTTTGCGGGGCTACGGAACGGACATACGGATGTGGACAGCACACGGTGTCAATGTCGATGAGTACATTTTTTTATTATAGACTTTTAGGTCCATGTTTTTAATGTGTACCCAAACTATCTAGAAAAGCCAGTCGTATGGACGCTCTGAGACCTTGTTTGCCACAAGGCCATAGATTTTGACATGGCACATAGTAAAGTTTTTTGTTTTGATCTTGCTTTTATTAGCCAGTCATCTAGATTAAGCATGGCTTGAATTTCTTGATATCCAAGAGCTGCGTTCACCACTGAAAGCCAGTATGGAAAAAGCCCTCCCAAATAGAGAGTTGACATTCTTCTTTCAGATGTAAGGCTAATCTAGGAAACGTTCTGATATGACAGGGTTGGGGAGTTATTGACTGAAACCATTCCATTCTATTTTCTTGTAGGACGTCAACAATTTTATTTCAATGTTTTATTGTTTCCATCTTAAACATCTTGATAATGAAAAACGTGAGAAATCTGAGATTAATTATAAGACTCCATTTTCCTTCAGGTTTGGAGAACCGTTTCAGTAGAAGTCTTGTATTTAAACTGGTAATCGGTATGAAACCTGCATGGGAGTCGAAGCTCTGCATCTGAAAAATAGAAGTTCAACTTCTTTAAGGAGATATTCAGAAGTCAAGCAGAAAATGTTGGACCTATTTAGAGTAAAACGAATATGGTATTCAAGGGTGGATATTTACTTTAAAGTGGTTCTCTGGTTTACAAAACCTATTTTGAATACTCTATCATGAAATTCTGAGTTAATAGTGCACTACTCAGTAACCCCCTCTTTTAACCAGTGTGGGGAGAGGTTACAAAGAGCGTCTCTCACTGAAGGACCAGTCCTATCCTGCATTACACAGACAACCTATTGATTTCAATGCACACTATGTAATGCTTGGTAATGCACAGAAAATGGACACTTGTGTCAGATTCACCCGCAGATTAAAGATGATCGCTGGGGGGCATGTCAGCAAAGCAGCAGAAACCTCTCTGACCAGTTTATGGTCATATGATCCTTCTAACAAAAACAGCTTGTTTTATTTTGTGTGTGATCTAATTGCTTATGGTTAAAAAAAACAGTTATAAAATTGCAGAATATTTTTGAAATACATTTGTAAAATGCTCAACTACCTCCGGAAGCAACAATTCCTTAGGACGGTTTCACACAGGTGTAATATAAGTATAATATTATGGTCAGTGGCGTACATAGAGAAGTAAGGGCCCCATAGCAAGGATCAAACCAGACACCCCACACAGGACAGAAGGGTTTCTACCTAAACCCTTTTCAATGACCCTTGGGCCATTTTTTCACTGCCTCGTTTGCTAAAAGTTGTTCCTTTAGATGGTAGAGTCCTGACCAAGTTTTCACCCCCAGTAGAAGAGGAGATGATCCCAACTAAGACTGGACCCCCTCTTGCCCTGGGCCCATAGCAGTCACATGGTCTGCCACTATGGTAGTTACTCCCCTGATTATGGTAGCATTTGTATTATGGCTGCAACACCAAAAGCTCCTGTGTTTTTTCTGAACCGTACTTTATCATTGGATTCTTAGGTCATCTAAAGAGCCCTTTACATGGGCCGACCCCAGGGCTGGACTGGCCATCTGGCACTTCTGGCAAATGCCAGAAGGGCCGCTGCCCTCCGTGGGCCGGTCCAGTCCACCCTTGCAGGGCCGCACCGCCAATTAGGCAGGTTCGGCGCGGCCCTGCGCATAATTGCGGGCGTCGGGGTGGCAGAGGGAGATGAGCGCTTCCATTGTGGAAGCGCTCATCTCCATAGTCATCTGTATCGCCGTCCTCAGGACGGCGATAGAGATGCCTGTATTGTACTGCGGCAGGGGAGGGAGAGGCGTCTCCCCTGCCCGTTTCTCTGATAGGCTGCAGGCACTAGGCCTGCAGCCTATCAGAGGCCAGCTCAGGCGGCGAGATGACGTCATCGCGCCGCCTGAGCCGTACAGCGCGGGACACAGGCCGGAAGAGGCCTGCATCGCATCGCTGCTGGAGGTAAGTATAAGTGTTATTTTTTTTTTATTGTAGCACCGACCGGAGCTCTATTGGGGGCACATGGGGGCATTTTACTGGCACTGGGGGCATTTTTACTGGCACAATGGGGGCACTGGGGGCATTTTTACTGCACTGGGGCATTTTTACTGGCACAATGGGGGCACTGGGGGCATTTTTACTGGCACATGGGGCACTGGGGCATTTTTACTGGCACATGGGGCACTGGGGGCATTTTTACTGGCACATGGGGGCATTTTTACTGCACTGGGGCATTTTTATTGGCACATGGGGCACTGGGGGCATTTTTACTGGCACAATGGGGCACTGGGGGCATTTTTACTGGCACTGGGGGCATTTTTACGGGCACTGGGGGCATTTTTACTGGCACAATGGGGCACTGGGGGCATTTTTATGGGCCCTGGGGGCATTTTTACTGGCACATGGGGCACTGGGGGCATTTTTACTGGCACTGGGGCATTTTTACTGGCACATGGGGCACTGGGGGCATTTTTACTGGCACATGGGGGCATTTTTACTGACACAATGGGGCACTGGGGGCATTTTTACTGGCACAATGGAGCACTGGGGGCATTTTTATGGGCACTGGGGGCATTTTTACTGGCACATGGGGCACTGGGGCATTTTTACTGGCACTGGGGCATTTTTACTGGCACATGGGGCACTGGGGGCATTTTTACTGGCACATGGGGCATTTTAACTGACACAATGGGGCACTGGGGGCATTTCTACTGGCACTGGGGGCATTTTTACTGGCACATGGGGCACATGGGGGCATTTTTACTGGCACATGGGGGCATTTTTACTGGCACTGGGGGGCATTTTTACTGGCACATGGGGCACTGGGGGCATTTTTACTGGCACTGGGGGCATTTTACTGGCACTGGGGGCATTTTTACTGGCACATGGGGCACTGGGGGCATTTTTACTGGCACTGGGGGCATTTTTACTGGCACTGGGGCATTTTTACTGGCACATGGGGCACTGGGGGCATTTTTACTGGCACTGGGGGCATTTTTACTGGCACTGGGGGCATTATTATAGGCACTGGGGCCATTTTTACTGGCTCATGGGGCACTGGGGGCATTTCTTACTGGCACTGGGGGCATTTTTATTGGCACTGGGGGCATTTTTCTGGCACATGGGGGCACTGGGGGCATTTCTTACTGGCACATGGGGGCACTGGGGGCATTTCTTACTGGCACATAATTTGGGGGGCATCTATGGGTGGGGAACACTTCTTACTGGCACATTATTGGGGTGAAATTTTGGGGGCACTTCTTACTGGCACGTTGGAAGCATTATTACTTCTGGGGCACAGTGGGGACATTAGTACTGTTGGGGGCACTATTACTAACAAGTGCACTCTGGCAGAGAATTATTAGTTGGGACTTTGGGGGGCACTATTACTGTGGGGGCACCCTGGCTCAGTATCAGCATAGCGCAGTTATTTCTGGGGGACGTTATGTTCACACTATTACGGGGCACTATTTGCTGGGCGCAGTTATTTTAGGACACTGTGTGCCAATAATTATTGAAGGGCACTATCTGTGTGGTACTAGTGGCACAGTACTGGGGGTGGAAGGATTATTTGTCCAGAAGACGGGAGGATGATGGAAAAGTAGTAAACTAAGATTTTTTTTCTGTCAAACTGCAGAGATGAGAAATGGCTGAAAAATGGCATCTGTTCTGAAAGGAGAAGATGAGGAAAGGGAAGATCTACATCAGAGGAGACGTCACTGGATGTAAGAGGTATTGGGCGCTGTATTATACAGGATGTAAGAGGTATGGGGCGCTGTATTATACTGGATGTAAGAGGTATGACGCGCTGTATTATACTGGATGTAAGAGGTATTGTGCGCTGTATTATACTGGATGTACGAGGTATGGGGCGCTGTATTATACTGGATGTAAGAGGTATGGGGCGCTGTATTATACTGGATGTAAGAGGTATTGGGCTGTATTATACTGGATGTACGAGGTATGGGGCGCTGTATTATACTGGATGTAAGAGGTATGGGGCGCTGTATTATACTGGATGTAAGAGGTATGGGGCGCTGTATTATACTGGATGTAAGAGGTATGGGGCGCTGTATTATACTGGATGTAAGAGGTATGGGGCGCTGTATTATACTGGATGTAAGAGGTATGAGGCGCTGTATTATACTGGATGTAAGAGGTATGGGGCGCTGTATTATACTGGATGTTAGAGGTATGGGGCGCTGTATTATACTGGATGTAAGAGGTATGGGGCGCTGTATTATACTGGATGTAAGAGGTATGGGGCGCTGTATTATACTGGATGTAAGAGGTATGAGGCTGTATTATACTGGATGTACGAGGTATGAGGCGCTGTATTATACTGGATGTAAGAGGTATGGGGCGCTGTATTATACTGGATGTACGAAGTATGAGGCGCTGTATTAGGCTACATTCACACGAACATTGTGTTTTGCGGTCTGCAAATTGCGGATCCGCAAAAAAAGGATGATGTTCCGTATGGCATCCGTTTTTTTTGCAGATACACTGTAACAATGCCTATCCTTGTCCGCAAAATATGCAGATTGGAGGCCGCAAAAACAACTGTGGTGTGAATGTAGCCTTACCCTGTATGTTCTGTAGTGATATATGTAATGTTAGGAGGGAAAAGGTTAGTTTACACAGGGTGATGTGCGCCCGACAGATTGGATCTTTTGTAGAAACCAAAAGATCCAATCAGCCGATGAACGAGCGTTTTGCTCGTTCGTCGGCTGATTAGGGCCACTTTTACACGGGCCGATTATCGGCACTAGCGTTCCTAGGAACGATTTTTTGGCCGATAATCGGCCCGTGTAAAAGGACCTTTACACATCAATCTGTGTAATAGGGCCAATGATGAGCTGAAATACTTTTGACATGTCACAGAGACATATCAAAAGTTTTGATTAGTCCGGGTCTGAGTTCTAGACCTGTACCCTATCAGGAGATATAGCTTTTCCATCTCTCTCTGCAGGGGGCGGTTTATTTACCTTGTTTGGTGTGGTTTACGTTTATTAAATTATTATATTTTAATAATTTTTATGGCCTCTAAAAGGGTTGGCTGTGACTTTAAAAAGTCGAGGCATGTGGGCCTCTTTGATTTCAAAATGCCAGGGCTGAATTTCAGTCCCAGTCCGGCCCTGGCCGACCCAATAGGCAATTATTGGGAATGGACCGTTCGTTGCCTGCTTGTCATGCAGCAATCACCTACACTGTATGGGGACAATCGATTCTGTGATTGCTCATCCCATAGAGCAGTGGTTCTCAACTCCAGTCCTCAGGGCCCACCTGCCGGTCAGGATTTCCTTAGTATAGAGCAGCTGATATAATTAGCATCCATTCATCAGGAATTACCACAGGTATTCATTCTGTGGGATATTCCCAAATCCTGACTGGCAGGTGGGTCCTGAGGACTGGAGTTGAGAACAAATGCCATAGAGAATCATGGTTTCTGGGCAGCAAATCGTGGTTTCTGGGCCCACAAATGATGATTTAGGTGTCTGCATCACCAATGTTTTCACCTGTTGAAAGAGCGATTGTTCGGCAGTACCTTTACATGGGTAATTAATGGGAACAATGCTCAACCCGTGTCAGGGGCCTTTAGTTGGATCCTATAGAATTGCCAGTGATCCTAGAGTTCTGATGTGAAAACGGCCTTATAACATGTTAATTGGCACTTTGTTTCCTTTTTAGTGAAGTATGCATTCTCATCCATAGCCATAGAAATGCCTATTTCAAAAGAAGGAACATATCCCTTTTGTTCTGTAAAATTTAAAGAGTGAAAGAGTATAAATTAATCAAACAGCAGTTGCTTCCCCAACTGAAGGGTCAGCATTGATATAATTATGACTTTATCCTGAAGCATGTACACTTACATTGTGCAATGCATCCATAATCTATACACTATTGATACATGCTAAGCCGTAACTATCAACACCCATTTACATAGTACTTAAGGCTGTCAACACAAGCTACAGCTCATTTTAATTTCTAATTGGGGATTTCCATTGACGTTCCTCATAAAAACCAGGTCAGGGAGGCCGCAGTGATCTACAAGTATAGTCACGTATTACAAGTGGTGGATGCGGACTGAACAGTAAAAACTATGCTTGAGGAATGTGATGAAGGAACGTGCAGTTTCCTGTATCTAATGAAAGCAAGCTTTGAAACTGTGTATCTCCTCACGTTTCAGAATTGTCTTCTCTGTCATTCCCCTGAAACACAGTACACTGGTCCCTTGCGGAGCAGTGCACCAGCATTAGTGAATGTGACTGATTATGGGTTATAGAAATTAAATAAAAAAGGTGCAGACTTACATTAGCCCCTGGGCCAGGACATGGCATGTGCTTAGAGATGCTGAGTCTGCCTCTGACCACTTTCTTTGGGAGAGAAGACAATGTTCTGGGCCCCCAATAGTAAGTGTTCTGCTTGGCTGCAGCTGCAACCTTTCAACTTGCATTACTATACTACTGAGGAAATCCATAAATGCTCAATGTGGACATAAAAAATAAGAAGAGATACTCAGTGTCGGGCTGGGGTACCTAGGGCCCACCAGTAAAAAATATTTTGGGGGCCCACTGTATGGATACATTCAAATATAATAAATAATCTAACAAGTTTTTAGGCTGGTTGAGGTGCTGTACATTGAATATAAGTATGTAGTACAGTAAGTCTACTGTGTTGTGTTCCACTTGTGCAAGGGGTGGGAGACTAGGGGCCCACCTTGCTCAGGGGCCCACCGGGGGAATCACCTGTACACCTGTGGGCCAGTCCGAGCCTGGAGATACTGTATTACCTTCGTTAGCTATAAAACTCAATGTGGGTTGTCCCATTAAAACAACTTATCCTATGTCTGATTGGTGGAGGTCCGACTGCCAATTATAAGGGCACTTTGGACACGCATGCATGCTGATACTCCATTCAACTGTATAGGGGTGCAGTAGCTATACGAGCTAGCTTTATCCGGTAGTCCTATAGAGTTGAACAGAGTGATGGACACCATGTGTGCCTCCTGCTCAATTCAAATGGAGGAACACGAACCCCAGTTCTCATGATCAAAGGGTCTCCAATAATTTGACACTTATCCCCCTATCCTGTGGATAGGGGATAAGTTGTGGTAATTGAACCCCTTTAGACTCGGCCTGGTCATGTATACCAGTTCACAACAGAAAGAAATCATGAGCCCAATGCTATCAATATCCTACAAGAAATGCAGGCTGCTCAATTAGGCCATAAACACACAACAACTTTGGTACTGTAATGGGGTGCAGCATAGTATCAGTCATAACTGATAGTAAGTGAATTGCATGCTGACAAAGCTAGTACTTACCAGAGCTTGGGGGTTTGCCATTTTATTGCTCATTTTTATTGCTCATGTTTTAGACATGTCTCAAAATTTGCCCAATTGCAGACTGTGGTTCATATGCAATTATTTGATTCCTCTGAGATCTGTAGATATATTAACAAGGTGGCCATAGACATCCAGACTTCTCATTGACACAGAAACCAATGAGACATAGATCCTTTATCAGAACTGGCGTAATTAATGGAAAAATTGGCTGCATCACACAGAGTATTCTCTACAAACCTCTCTGTACAATGGCAGCCTCTTCCAATGACTGGGTACACCTCTGAAATTAGCAAAGTATCAGACTGGGAACCCTAATGACAACCTACTGTAAACGGATTTGCCACAAGACCCGGAATAGCGGAATAGAGCATGGGAGTGGTAGTGGCTCTGGTTTTAATAATTATTCACAGAGGCAATCCTCTGGTGCGCCCTCCTATCACCTGAGCAGTGATAGGAGGGCGCACTCTTGCTTCTCTTGGGGCACACCGCGATGTTGGGGCTCCTGCCTGATGGTTGTTGTGGTGCCCTTGGTATTATAAGTGTGCAGGTGCAAGGCAGTAGATGTAGGTGTGGTGGCCAATGTATGGTGCTGAAGTCAGTAACCAGGCTGATTATAGAAAATGAACATCTCTATTTACTAAAGTGCAGAATGGGAGTTGTAGTACATCCAATGGTATCAAAACACAGTTCCAAACAATTCACAGTGCAAATATTCCCAGGTAGCAATTATGCATATAGGCCAGGATGGGGATTGTAGTGCTCCTTTCCTCTATCTCTCCAAAGTCTCTGTCTCTACAGAATCTAGGGCTGGCAATAACATTCCTTCAAGCTTGACTGTAATTCCCAGCAGAGGGGTGCAGGGTAGAGATACAGTGGCCAAACTGTGTCCAAGTGTGAAGGGTGTTTTAACTAGGTCCCTCTCACCACAGTAAAGTCTCTAACAGCAAATACCTTACTGACTGACTCCAGTGCTTGCCCATGAAGATTCTGAACCTTCTTAGTTCTTCCTTTTCTCTCTCTCCCTATAACACTGTCTAACTACTGTAAAGTAGAGATGGCTTTCTTTCTGTGTATCTGTCAAAGATAGTGATTCCCTGGAATGAAAGCTTAGTTCTCTGAGGTGTGAGCATATGTAGCTACATTTCTCACTACCTCAGTGAACTCACTACTGAGATTTGGGCGGATATCCCTGACTAATCAATACAGAGATATGCTGGTCCATTACAAGGCATTAACATATTAAATAATATTACATAACAAGTTTGCAAGTACCCTAGTCTTGGTTACTGCAGATTGGGTAGATGTGTGTTACAACTGTAAGGACAGACAAGGACAGTGAACCCTAGGGCTATAACCCAGCTTGCTTTCCCTACCTACTTGCAGTACAAGCCCTAGATAACTAGACCGCAACTGGTCGACGGTCCCTACGCTATTTAAGTGCAGATATGGACTAACAAACAAAGACATACAAACATAATACCAGAGTCGTACATAACTGAGTCAGAACCAGACAAGCTAAGCAGTACCAAACGAGAGACAGAGAGTGGTCAGAAGACAACCCGAGATCAAAACCAGACGCACAACACAGTACCAAACAAGAGACAGAGAGAGGTCAGAAGACAAGCCGGGGTCAGAGGAATGAGCAATAAAATAAGCACAGGAACAAGGAACCAGGAACACAGCTAGTGAGTCAGAGACTATCACTGGTCTATTCAAACCTATTAGCAGTGCATTCAGTATTATGTAGGTATTCTCCCCTAGCAAATGTACTAAGACCCATGGGCACTCTATGTGCTACCATACTGTTTTTTTTACATTTTCAAAGTAAAGGAATTTTCTTTTTTAAATCGATGAGTGGAATCCACAAGGGAACAAACCACTAAGGATTTCAGCAGCAAATCCATCTCCGTGTGCAAATTCCCATTTCATGGATTACGCAAATATAATATTGCAAAGTTTTGTTTTGTGCTCAGTGATCTAATAACTGGCCTATTAAAGCATTTATTTTCACAGTGTCATTATGCAACTAAAATAATGTCTCAAGGATTTGGGATAATCCTCAGTCATTTCTGTAAGTAATCATGGTGAATAATGATTTAGTCATCTAATAACTGCGCTGGGTACACATCATGTTAATGAAGAGGTTAACTCAGCTGTGTCAAGAACAAAGACCATACACATACATTGCCAGGAATAGCACCAGCTAGCCCCATAGACTTTTGTGTGGAGAGAATTGGTTATGACAGCTGAGAGTTGCAGACGTTGCTGCAGAATCATGGAGATTCCAGGAAATCACAGCAAGATTAACAACGCGTATTCTTTATTTCTTCAACGTCTCATTGCGGTCTACTGACTGGCCAACAAGCTTCTGTGAGGGAGAAATCTGATGAATACACTTTAAAGCTCAACGGAAGAAAGGCGTTGCAAGAGCCAACATCTTTATGAGTTTAGTTTCTTTTCAGAGCAATCAATTAAAAGTTTAAATTGTCCTTTTTATGGTTTGTTATGTTTTCTTATGTAATCGAGTAGTTTCTAATTAGAATCAGAGACATGACAGCTTAAAGCACATGGTGCATCTGGAACTTATTTTACATAGTAACACAGGGTGTCATTTATCAAACTGGTGTAAAGTAGAACTGACTTAGTTGCCCATAGAAACCAATCAGATTCCACCTTTCATTTTTGACAACTCCTTTAGAAAATGAAAGGTGAAATCCGATTGGTTGTTAGGGGCAACTAGTTTGTAAGGCTGAAAAAAGACATCTGTCCATCCAGTTCAGCCTGTTGTCCTGCAAGTTGATCCAGAGGAAGGCAAAAGCCAATTTTCCACACTTTAGGGGAAAAAAAATCCTTCCCGAATCCAATCAGGCAATTAGAATAACTTCCTGGATCAACGACCCATCTCTAGTAACTATAACCTGTAATATTATTACCCTCCAGAAATACATCCAGGCCTCTCTTGAACTCTTTTAGTGAACTTACCATCACCACCTCCTCCGGCAGAGAGTTCCATAGTCTCACTGCTCTTACCGTTAATAATCCTCTTCTATGTTTGTGTACAAACCTTCTTTCCTCCAGACGCAGAGGATGTCCCCTCATCACAGTCACAGTCCTGGGGATAAATAGATCATGGGAGAGATCTCTGTACTGACCCCTGATATATTTATACATAGTTATTAGATCTCCCCTCAGTCGTCTTTTTTCTAAAGTGAATAACCCTAATTTTGATAATCTTTCTGGGTACTGTAGTCCACCCATTCCAGTTATTACTTTAGTTGCCCTCCTCTGAACCCTCTCCAGATCTGCTATGTCTGCCTTGTTCACAGGAGCCCAGAACTGTACACAGTACTCCATGTGTGGTCTGACTAGTGATTTGTAAAGTGCCAGGACTATCTTCTCATCACGGGCATCTATGCCCCTTTTGATGCAACCCATTACCTTATTGGCCTTGGCAGCAGCTGTCTGACACTGGTTTCTGCAGCTTAGTTTGCTGTTCTCTAAAATTCCTAGGTCATTTTCCATGTCAGTGTTACCCAGTGTTTTACCATTTGGTATGTACTGGTGACTTGCATTATTCCTTCCCATGTGCCTAACCTTATATATGTTAGTATTACCCAGTGTATTAGACATGTGTTCAAGGATCATTTTCACTTAGAGAACATTAAAGGGGTTGTTGAGCTTTGGGAGTCTTTCTGTCCCCTCACTTCACTGGATCTATGATGGAAAGCATGTTTACATCCTTTTCTCTACTGGGTTCCAGCTCCTTCGGTCCCCATAAGGAAACCTCCAGTTTCATTGGGTCCTATGACACATGGGGGGCACTTTACGCTGCTGCTAGTCATTGGCTGTAGCGGCACATGTGACCCCCATCAAACCGCAAGTTTATGAGCAGTAAAAAGCTGATTTAGCCGGAACCGAGCGGCAGGGAGCAGATAAATATGTTTCCCTCTGGAAGTCTGGTAAAATGAGGGGGGAGGGCGGTCTGGCAGAAAGCGCAACCTCTGCCCAGCTTATGACCTAAAGGGCATCTGTCAGCAGATTTGTACCTGAACAGGTGCGTCCTTCCCATCACTGCACGCTGACCCAGTCACTGCACATGCAGCTATATTTTGCCTTGCTTTTTTGCCAGACTGCTCCTAATGAACCTCCGCTGCAGATATGAAGCTCGCCTTATTATATTCTGTGCTCTCCCTGTAGTTACACCATAAGGCTGGATTAAATATGACAATAACACATCATTTTTGGTATTGAACAACCTTGATCCTCAATTAGCATGCAGTTCTGAGTCTTCTGAATGAGCATTAGAGGATACAAGCGGGTCTCATTCCTGTGGATTCTGCCAAGTAATTGTATTGTTAATCGATGCTGGGAACAGATGGGAGAAATACACGTGTATATGGCCAGATTATTCATGCTTTTACCGTGTCGTAACAATCCCAAAATTCTTGTCTCTGTAACTATCAATGGACACAAGCAAAATGTCCGATAGCATAATGCTCATCATTTACATACAAAAGGAAAACGTAGTGAGAAGCATTTATATAACCAGCGCAAATCAAACTGTGGTGCTGCCCTTGGCAATCATTCAGAATCAATTACATGCCAGTAACATAATTGCGCCTTTTCTCCCTCGTAATCGTATGAGCACTATGCCATTAGCTGCCTGCAGAGATTATCAGCAAGGTATCGTTTCACAAGCTTTTCAGCAGAAGGCTTTTACACAAAATTGTCCTCTTGTTATTATCTAACCAATGAATTTACTCTAACACTGTAGATTTACATGCAGGATGGGGAACAAATAAAGGTTGTCTCACCATGCGCTAAACCGGCCGCTTGTTTGATAATGTGCTGTCTAATGACTACCTGCACAGTGCTGATTTCTCTAGGCCTCCCAATTCTCCCCTGCTGGCAATGTCAGGAAAAGAACAGGCATGCTGAAAGTCCTTTTCATCTCTGCCACTGTGCTCCAGCTCCATTACTCTCCCTTGGGCACCACATGTCTCGGGTCTCCCCGTGGTAACATCTAATAAACAACTGGCTGCAGTGGTGACATGTCATCCATGCGTCGTGTGACCTAGTAGCCTGATGCATGACACATCACCCTGCAGCCAGTCATTGGCTCAGTGGCCACATGACCAACATCAACACAGGGAGACCTGAGGTACCTGTTTTGATATGGGGAGACCTGAGACCTGTATTGCCCAAAGAGGTAGTGATAATGCTGGAAAACAACAGCGGGATGAGGAAAGTATAATTCCCTTTGTGGGTCTGATCATACTGAGGGGGTCTGCAAAAAGGTCCCTGTCACAGTGGACTGTGTCATGTTCCTATAACCTTGTATATAGCTGGTCAATGTGCTTCTTTTATTAGTCAGAGTGTGTTGTATTACATAGTGGGGGTTGTAGTGATCTTCTTTACATCTTCCTGGTACCAGAGATAAGGTATGCTGATGACCTCTGTGACCCTCAGGAAGTGTTAGGTTTGGGAACTCTACACTTTTACAGGGGTCTGGCCATGATTCACAGCATTCCTCTTTGCGGGAGTAGTAAACCTTGACCCGCTGCTAGTGATAGTACAGACAGGGAGAGGCGTGTATGTGTTTCTGTATATCTTTGAGACTAGGGGTAGTAGTCAGATGTTGAGAGGTGTTCTCTGGATTTGCCAGCGATACTAGGAATTGAGATCTTCCAGCATCTCCTGTATATCTGATATGTATGACCTGTCCATCTTATGGTAATAAAGGACTTCACTGGTACCTATCTTTGGTCAGTTATGAGCTGATTTTTTGACAGTCCCCAGGTGTGAACAAACCTTTTAAGAATATAGAAATGAGTTCATCTGTATAGGGATGAATAGCTACACTCCGATTGACTGCTCTGCTATCATATTTCTACTGCAGCCAGTTTAGCTTCTGCGTTCTAGCTGAACAAAAAGGGGCAGGGGAAAGAAGAATGAAACCTGGAGAAGGAGAGGAGTTTGTTTTATGAAACGGTTCCTACCTGCTGTATAACATGTATTTTCTTCAGCTATGTACGTTTTCCAGTTGGTGTTCTGGAAAATAAAGGAAGTTGACTTAGGCCAATTTTACAGAAGGGTATGCATTCTCTGTTGGTAATGTCACATGTGTATGTGACATTTGGAATTCGAAACAAGATGTTTTTTTCAGCATGTTTCCCTTCTCTGGATCTGTAATATGGATGCAATGCAGATAACACACGGTATGTATAAAATACATATGGATGTTTCCATATTTCCAAACATCTCCGTAGATTTTAATGGGCACATCAAAACAGATAGAAGTAGTACACCCTGCATACTTAACATATGCACATATTTCATGCAACCACATGAAAAGCCCCATAGATTAACATTGGCTCCGCAATGCAGACTGTATGAATACATTTATGACAGACGTTACCTGTAATCCTTCAGTTTCTTTAAAAAGGTTCAACGTATTCATGATTAACCAGTTAATGACTGCCGATACTGGCTTCTATGGCAGTCATTACTGAGCTTTATTCTAGGTTGCCATGTTTCTATGGCAGCAGGTGCCTGGTTTTTGCACAAAAGCGGGCTACTGCTCTATTGGCCTGGACCTGAATAAGTGCCTGTCTGGGACTTTTAACCCCTTTGATGCTTCAGTTAATAGCGACTGGGCATCTAAGTGGTTTACAGAGAGGGGACTCCCTCTGTCAGGCATCAGCACCCAGTAAATGAGATCACAGGGTGCCAATGTCTTATCATGGAAGCCAGGGGCCTAATAACTACACTACACTGTACATTAAACTTATCTGGAGTGCTGTGAACAATTTTTGAAGATGGATTGAGTGACTAAGTCCTTCACAAGCACCCACATCTTATAAAAGTGCAGACCTCAACTTTTCTTGCTATCCTGAGGATCAATATTCTACTCCCAGAAACCTCCTTTAATGCATCCTTCCGACAAAGTACTGGTTTCTCCAAATCCATCATTTTCTGAGATATACCATGGATTACAGTAGCAAAACAATTACAGTCTGAACAGCAAGGACAACTGCAGTGTCTGTCTCTCCAACTAATGTCAATGTGAAGGTATTTCTCCCTTTCAGTGTCTCATCAGTTTTTTAAATTTTCATAATGGGTTGACATATGCGTTATCTGCTCTTCAGATCTCTGTGTTGTTGGGAAATTGTGTATGCCTAGAATGGCCAAAATTTCCAGCAGGCTTCCTGCCAATAAATGCTTGACTGTTCCATAATTGAAGGGTATGTTCTCTTAATAATGTTTCTCTAATGAAATCTGAAGCTCTTTTTTCAAAGGTAACAATTTGTCCTTCATGGAGACAGGGATGACATTGCAGAATTAACAACCTGAAACGTTTCCCAAGTACAATACTTCTTTTCCTTTATCGAGAAGCGTTCCTCTTAAATATTGTACTCATCACTTGGCATGGAGAAAATAAATCCCATTCACCCAGCAGGTTTCTAGACTGCATATGTTCAAAGGAAAGTTGAAGTTGGATCTGCTCCCCTGGGGCATTAACACTGTGTTTTCAGTATACATCGGCGGTATACATCATCCAACAACAAGTGGGTCACAATTGTGAAGTGGAACAAGTTTATTGGATCATTTAAACTTTTTTTGTAATAATAAAACTGAAAAGTGGGGCGTGCAAAATTATTCGCCCCCTTGCATTAATACTTTGTTGCGCCACCTTTTTCTGCGATTACAGCTGCAAGTCGCTTGGGGTATGTCTCTATCAGTTTTGCACATCTAGAGACTGAAATTCTTGCCCATTCTTCCTTGCAAAACAGCTGGAGCTCTTTGAGGTTGGATGGAGAGCGTTTGTGAACAGCAGTTTTCAGCTCTTTCTGCAGTGAGCCGGTACCGCAGGGGGAACACGTGAGCATCAGGGATATGTCACAGTGTGGTGTTGCCGATGGTTTCTCACAGTTTCCAGTAGTGTCCCCTGGAAAGGCGTGCAGTTGCGTGGAGGGGGGACACGACTTCCCTCAGGGCACACTCTGTACACAGGACTCCACCGAATGGTGAGACGAGGTGCCCTTGGTGGTAATTTTTACAGTGTCAGTCGGCAGGGTCCTGGTTTGTCTTGACGCCAGTGTCTTAACGTAGACACACCCTTAGTAGTAATGAGGAGGCAGTTTGAGATGAACAATAAACTTTTACTTTTGCCTTGAGGTCAGATGTTATAAATCACAAATGTTTCAGTAGGCAGTAGATGATACAGTTCGGTGTTGAAAGAATTCCTTCCAAGGCTGTTACTTTAAGTTGCTGTAGCTTTAAAGGGAACCTGTCATCAACTTTATGCTGACTGTACTGAGGGTAGAATAAATTAGTGACAGAAATGCTGATTTCAGTGGCGTGTCTCTTTTGAACTAAAAGTGAGTGGTTGCTGAGAACCAACATCACAAACATTGCAGCACAGGCCTTGAAAAGAGTCAAATCTACCTGAGAAGAGTCATGGTTATTCCTAATCTCCTGCTCTCCCCACCCATCTGCTGATGATTGGCAGTTCTCTCCTAGAGAGAAAGGGAGAAAACTAGGAAGAAGCCTGTCAGTCATCAGCAGGTGGGCAGGGAAAGCAGGAATTCATGAATAACCAGGACTCTTCTCATGAACATTTGACTCTTTTCCAGGCCCAGTCTGCAATGTTTGTGATGTTGGTTCTCGGAAACCACTTACTTTTAACTTATAAATGACAGACCGCTGAAATCATCTCATCTGTCTCTACTTTATTCTGCTGTTAGTATGGGCAGCATAAAGTTGATGACAGGTTCCCTTTAAATCCTGTTACTCTTAAATTCTCCACTTAGTCCCTTAATAAACTAGTCTTGGCTCTGGATAGAATTTTATATCAATGCTTCAGGGTATGTTAGCCCTGCATGGCAGGAATTAATACGTCTGCACCGTGTCACTTTAAATATAGGAACCTGACTGCCCGTTGGGGTTTTCAGTAGGTAATAAGTTCACAACTGTAGTTAGAAGTTGCTGTATATGTGTCCAGGTGCTGTGGAGCTACTCCCAGTCACTATAGGTTGCTGACAAAGTCCATTAAGCTTGGTATCCAGTTTATGCCAGTTTCTAGTGGCCAAGAAATGGTAAGTTTCCATCTTGTAGCTGTGACATGGCCAGTGTCCAGCAGGAATGGCGGCCTTTAGGGTGACTTTCTCCTCCTGCACATTTCTTAGGTTGCTTCTGCCTTCCTCATCTAGTGGTGGAAAGGTATAATTACTGCCTAGGAGATTCTTACAACACATAAGATATTTAAATACAGATTGCAATGACATAGCTATACAAAATACAGTTTGTAGTGTCCCTTTCACACATAACATGTGGGACACTGCATTTCCACCTATTCTCAATTGGATTCAGGTCTGGACTTTGACTTGGCCATTCTAAGACCATCCAGAATGGTCCTGTATTTGGCAGGCCAAAACCATGATGCTGCCACCACCATGTTTGACAGTGGGGATGGTGTGTTCAGGATGACGAACTGTGTTGCTTTTATGCCAAACATATAGTTTTGCATTGTTTCCAAAAAGTTGGATTTTGGTTTCATCTGACCAGAGCACCTTCTTCCACATGTTTGGTGTGTCTCCCAGGTGGCTTGTGGCAAACTGTAAATGAGACTATTTATGGATATCTTTGAGAAATGGCTTTCTTCTTGCCACTCTTCCATAAAGGCCAGATTTGTGAAGTGTTGGACTGATTGTTGTCCTATGGACAGACTCTCCCACCTCAGCTGTAGATCTCTGCAGTTCATCCAGAGTGATCATGGGCCTCTTGGCTGCATCTCTGATCAGTCTTCTCCTTGTTTGAGATGAAAGTTTAGAGGGATGGCCGGGTCTTGGTAGATTTGCAGTGGTCTGATACTCCTTCCATTTCAATATGATCGCTTGCACAGTGCTCCTTGGGATGTTTAAAGCTTGGGAAATCTTTTGGTATCCAAATCCGGCTTTAAACTTCTCCACAACAGTATCACGGACCTGCCTGGTGTGTTCCTTGGTCTTCATGATGCAGAACCCTGAGACTATCACAGAGCAGGTGCATTTATACGGAGACTTGATTACACACAGGTGGATTCTATTTATCTTCATCAGTCATTTAGGACAACATTGGATCATTCAGAGATCCTCAATGAACTTCTGGAGTGAGTTTTCTGAACTGAAAGTAAATGGGCCGAATAATTTTGCACGCCTCACTTTTTAGTTTTATTATTACAAAAAAAGTTTAAATGATCCAATAAATTTTGTTCCACTTCACAATTGTGACCCACTTGTTGTTGATTCTTAATTAAAAATGTAAAATGTTATATCTTTTTGTTTGAAGCCTGAAATGTGGCAAAAGGTTGAAAAGTTCCAGGGGGCCAAATACTTTCGTAAGGCACTGTAGCTCTGCCTCCAACCTGTTATATGCATAACCCATAGGCTTCCATTTTTAAACTATATATACATGTATATACTATTCTGTATATGTTTTTACTGGATGCACCTGTATAGAATAGCAGAGTCGACTATGCTGTTCTATAGGGCAACCAAAAAAAGTATAGAGCTATATCATGGCATAATGGAAACCAAAAGGCCACCTTTTTCGCCTCTTTCAGGTGCATGAGGGCTTATGAATATACACATAAAAAGTTAGGAATATTTGGCTTGTGGATGAAATTTCAGGATAAGCCTAAAATGCATTCTAACTGTTACAGGTGAACTTAATGTGACTTTCTCTAAACTTTTGAATGCACACGTCCAACTGTTCAATGTTTCAGTACTTTTTGCACAACTTGCTGTTCTCTAACAAGGAACTTAACAGCAAAATTCACAACAGGTGTTTGATCCATAAATGGCCCAATAAATTTCCTGGTTCAATTAGAATTGGTATTTAAACAGTCCTCTTCATCATGCTGTTCACATTTTGACATCATGAGACCAAGATGATGCCTAACAATTGATCAACAGTACCTCGCCATTATGAGACTTCAAGCAGGATGTTCTCAGAAGGATGTGGCCACTGAGCTTAGAGTGTCACAGAGTGTCATCAGCAGATTGCAACAGAGATACAGAGAGACTGGAAGGGTCACTGAAAGGCAGAGAAGTGCACGCCCTTTGGCCACATCCCACAATGATCACCTATTCAATGTGAACAATGCCCTGCGGAAACGGATGATGACTGCCACACAACTCCAGGCACATTTAAGGGAGGTGAGAGGCACCCAAGTGTTACGTCAGACTATCCAAAACCATTTACATCAGTGTGGTATATGTATTGGACAACCTGCAAGGGTACCTGACCACACCACCAGGCACAGGCATCATTGTCTTGCATGGGCCAGGGTGCATGTACACTGGACTAGGGACCAGTGAACCTCACTGCTGTTCACTGATGAAAGTTGATTCACGCTGAGCAGAAATGATGGCCGCCAACGATGTTGGAGACGTCAAAGAGAGCGCTATGCATCAGCCGCTGTTGTCACCAGACGAGCCTTTGGTGGTGGTGTTACAGTGTGGGCAGGTGTGTCTAGTCAATACAGAACTGCCCCACACTTTGTGAATGGTACAGTGACAAGCCCATACTACGTGAAGAACATCATTAATCCAGGCATTGTGCCTCTGCATGAACAACACAGGCCTAATTTCATCTTCATGGACGACAATGCGCCAGCTCATCGTGGTCGCATCATTAGGGAACGGCTGCTGGAGACTGGGGGACCTCAAATGGAGTGGCCTGCACTTTCTCCAGACCTGAATCCCATTGAAAACCTATGGGATCAGCTGAGTCGCCGTGTAGAGACTCGTAACTCCGTACCCCAGGACCTCAATGACCTGAGGGCCATCCTTCAAGAAGAGTGGGATGCCATGCCTCAGCAGACAATAAGTCGACTTGTGAACAGCATGAGATGTCATTGTCAAGCTGTAATTGATGCCGAAAGCCACATGACCTTTTTTTGAGACTCTGACATTTTTGTGGCGGTATACCCAGCACTGGTGTTAGCTTTTGTTACAATAAAATGTTTGAGATGAGGAAATCACCATTGCTGCTTCTACTTAAATGTCCTACTTTCATTATATAATATCACTGTAGCAGGACCTAGTCCTGTGAGTAGTGTATTTGAAATATATATGCTGGGAGCGCTCTCAGCACACACAGTCGTGCTTGGAAGTTTGTGAGCCCTTCAGAATTTTCTAAATATCTGCATTAATTTGACCTAAACTACATCAGCTTTTCACACAAGGCCTAAAGGTAGGTAAACAAAACCAAATCAAACAAATGAGTCCAAAATATTAGACTTGGTCATTTATTTATTGAGAAAAATTATCCAGTATATTAAATGTCTGAGTAGTTTACACTATATAAAAAATATGTGAACATTTGCTTTCAGTATCTGGTGTGAACCCCTTGTGCAACAATAACTGCAACTAAATGTTTTCAGTAATTTTTGATTAGTCTTGCACATTGGCTTGGAGGAATCTTAGCCCATTCCTCCATACATAGCCTTAACTCTATTATGTTGGTTGGTTTCCTCCCATGGAGTGCACACTTTAAGTCCCTCCACAACATTTCTATTGGCTTAAATGCTATGTACTTCAGAGGCAATTTTTGTTTATGATTGCATTTTACTCATTTTTGGCTAAAAATCATATTTTCAATTGGCCTTTATTAAAAATATTGAGCCATTCTGTCACAAAGGGTTAACTGTTTTTCTAACTGTGTGACTGGTACTTTCACTTTTACTTTGTGATGGTCATCTAATAAACCTTATCTGTAAACTACTGAGAGATCATAATTCTTATGAGTAAGATAAGTACTGAGCTATAATGAGTGTTTATAAGGTCAGAGAGCAGAGATCAGGAGCCTGTCAGCTCCCCAACTGATGGAAAAGAGAGAAAATTCAGAGGCTGCTACTTCAGCATCCCAGCTATGTACAGAAAGAAAGGTTCCATATTTTTAATAAAGACCAACTGAAAAAAGGATTTTTAGCTCAAAATAAGTACAATTCAATAATAAAAAAAAATACCCCAAAAGGTTACATAGCCTTTACGATTAGGACTTTTACTTGGCCATTATATTAACCCTTTCAGGACCTTGCAATTTTCTGTTTTTGTATTTTCATTTTTTACTCCCTGTCTTCTTGGAACCTTAACTTTTTTTTATTTTTCTATTCGTATGGCCACATGAGGACTTGTTTTATGCAGGACAAGTTGTACTTTCTAATTGCATACAATGTGGTGGGTAGCTGGAAGAAAATTCCAAATAGGGTGTAATTGGGGAGAAAAAATGATTAAATTGGTGCCTGGTAGGAAGAGGATATGTATCTGGTGTGTCTACTGAACAGATTTGACTTGGGACTTCTCTTGGGGCATTATCTATGCCCCCCTCATGTTCACCCTTTGCGGAATTCTCCTGCAGGGGGACCACCAAGCCACCTACCTCTTGGAGTAGTCTCTGAGCAGTAGACTGCTGATGCACAGGGATCAAGAGGGATCATTATGAAACACCAAGGGGTCAGGCAAAATTGTAGTTGGGGACAAGCTGAGGTCAGGGCAGGCAGAGTTTGTACAAACCAAAGGTCAGGGCAGGCAGCTCAGCGATAGTACGGAGATAGACAGAAGTCAGTACACGGGAGACCAAACAAGAGAATAGAGTATCTTTCAGGAAACTATACCACTAGAACCTATTTTTCAGGTATCCTCCCACAAGATAAAGTGCCTTACATACCCTTTGGTGGCTAGCCATATGCTAGAAGATTTAAGTGTGTACGCTGGCCTTTTAAGAGCCAGAGAGAGAGCCTATGGCATGCCCTATGTGCAGAGAGAGGCAGAGGCAGATAAGAAGGCCTCAGGCTGTGTGGAGTGGATATAGCAGCATTACCTACTGGGAAGAAGCAGAGGGATGCTGGACCACTGGAGAACCAGGGCAGAGGGATAGGTGAGCCGTCTCGTGGTAGTATCCACCAGGAAGAGGTAGATGGCAGTGACCGCCAGTGTAACAAGGTTCTTACACTTTTTATAGTAAAGCACAGCCGACTATGTTTCCCTGAACAGTAAACACATTGACACATTTATGGCCTATCTTCAGAATAGGTATCATATTGGTGGGGACCGACTCCCGGCAACCCCACCAATCAGCTGTAAGAATAGGCCACAGCACTACGTGAGAGCTTATGCTTCTTCCAAGCCATGTGATGTCAGGTTCTTCAGTCACATGTCCTAGGAGCAGCTTGATCTTATTCAAATGAATGGGACTGAGCCGCAGTATCAAGCACAGCCACTATCCAATGGACAGCGTGGTAAGCTGTGAGGACGCCTCAGCGCTCCATCAATCTCATATTGATGACCTTTCCTGAGGATAGGCAATTAATACGATAAAATGACATGTTTCAACTTCTAGTAATGTCCCTTAGATCCGGGTATGTACTGTACCAAGCAATGACAGTTGCTTAACTTTCAGTGCAATGACTGAGCAAACAATGAGAATGCTAAACTACTACCGGAAAAAATTCCTCACTAGTTTGGTGTTCTGCCAAAATTTCTGTTGCACGCGAGGGGAAACCCTAAAACACAGGCTATGACATACTCATGGCTTGGCTAGGAAATACAGTCAGCTACACAACTGTTGTACTGTAGCGTCAATGCAGCCAGTCATTGCTAATGTGTCTCATTTAAAGTGGCACTGTACTTTCATTAAACTTTTGATATGTCATAGGGAAATTAAAAGTTTTGATTGGTGGTTATCTGAGTGTTGAGACCCCCACCAATCTCTAGAAGGAGGGGAGAGAAGCTTGCGCTCAGCATGTTCTGTCTCCTCACTGCAGGACATTAAGTGAGACAGACTACAGAAAGTCTCTGGGCCCATCTTGTGCAGCGAGAAGAGAGAACACGTTAAGCAAACGTTTCTCTCCCCTCATTCTAGAGAACGTGGGGATCTCAGCGCTCGGACTCCCACCAATCTAAACTTTTGAAATGTTCCTAAAACATATAAAAGGTTTTAGGAACATATCACTTTGAGAGTCTCAAAAGAACATTATGAACAGTAGTACATTTCAGGCGTCACCAGAGGGTTGATAATCAGACGTTCACATCACATACTTGGTTTGAAGATATTAAAAGTTAAAAGCTATGGAAGTTTTCAGTTGTAATGGGTGGGTGGAGGCAGATTTCATGTTGTCCTGCATACAACTGATTTATTAAAGTTTCCTAATACTTGTTTTTTCCCTTAAAGCGAATGTGTCACCTACTGTATATTTTTTCTGCTAGTTAAAACCAGATAACAACACATTTTCTGTTTTATAATATGTTTTTATTTTCTGATTGTAGATTTTATAAATATTTTTCCTGAACATAATTATATCGGGGGTTCCCAACTTGTCTGAGCAGTTGTAAACCACATTTAGAGATATACTTTACAACAGCCCCATGGGCTATAGACACAGTGGACAGGAGAGGACCTCACTGACTTCTATAGGAGAGTTTTCTAGACATCCTGTGACCTGTGCAGAAGTCAGGAGGGAAATAAGATGTGATATCACCTATTGTGGATCCTGTGTTATGCATATATAGGTGTTATCTGTCATTGTAATCCTGCCTGTGATGATAATAATTAAAAATGGTCTGTACAGACAAAGTTTTTCCTATTATGAGGCTTAGTGGCCAATTCGAAAACGGCAGGCTTTTAGGATTATTTTTAAATAGAGAGTAACATGGCAAATTAAAATAACCACCACATTTAATAAAATGTTTAACATAAAAACTTGATTTAAACAATAGGTCATTTTCTGATGATACATTTCCTTTAGGCCTCATGCACACAACTGTGTGCCGGCTGGGCCCGTGCTGTGGACCCATTAACTTGAATGGGGTCTGCGATCTGCATCCTACTGTCTGCACCGCAAAAAAGTACTGCATGCACTACTTTTTTGAGGTGCGGAGGCATGGACAGAAAACCCATGGAAGCACTCCATAGTTCCGCACCGCACTGCATCTCCCGGATTGCGGACGTGCAATTCACGTTCTCTCTTTTTCTTTTGGAATTTTACCTTTACATTCTAAACTGGTGTACTACAGAGTGCATGCTGGGGGCGGACTGGGAATTTAAAGTGGCATTGAAAAAAAAGGTGGCTGCATATTTGTAGGTGGGTCTAAACTGGCAGCAGTGGAGTCAACATAAGTAGGTAAGGTCAGCAAATCGTCATCCATAGCTACATTGGCTGTAGGTAGGGCAATACAAAGATGCAATGGCCTACTCTTGTAAAACATGAAAGTGTAACTGTCATTCTTTTTCTGTGATGTATAGGGGGCAGTGATGCTGACCGTTTTTGTAATATACTTTAATTACTGAAATCACTGGCGTAACTATAGGGGTCGCAGCTGCGACCGGGCCCCTAAGCCAGGGAAGCCCAGAGGGCCCCCCTTGCCAGTGCTACTCTACTTTTCCCTTTATAAGATGCAGTGCATCTTATAAAGGGAATACTAGTGAGCGCTTCCATAATGGCGCTGTACATTACTTACCCCTCCTTCTGCTCACTCTTCCCGGTGCCGGCGCTTCTGTGTCCTGATTGCCTGCAGCGTCTGTACAGAGCGCACTCTGACCTGACGCTGCAGGAGGTCAGGTGACTTCAGTGCGGGCCCCGGAAAGAGAAGACAGCCAGGACAGGGAGAGGAGCGGCAGGAGAGGTAAGTTTGTTTATTTTTTTTAAAGTCTGATCTGAGGTCTGATATGGGGGTCTGAAGGGTCTTATTGGGGGTCTAAAAGGAAAGATATGGAGGTCTGAAGAGTCTGATATGGGGGTCTGAAGGGTCTTATTGCAGTTCTGAAAGGAATGATATGGGGGTCTGAAGGGTCTTTTGGGGGTCTGAAGGGTCTTTTGGGGGGTCGAAAAGGGTCTTATTGGGGTTCTGAAAGGAATGATATGGGTGTCTGAAGGGTCTTTTGGGGGTCTGAAGGGTCTTTTGGAGGTCTGAAGGGTCTTATTGGGGGTCTGATATGGGGGTCTTAAGAGTCTTATTGGGGGTCTGATTATTGGTCTTATTGGGGGTCTGACTGGGGGTCTATATGGGGGGGTCTGGAGGTCTAATGGGGGACTGGAGGTCTAATGGGGGTCCGATTGGGGGTCTGGAGGTCTAATGGGGGTCCTATTGGGGGTCTGGAGGTCTAATGGAGGTTCAATTAGGGGTCTGGAGGTATAATGGGGGCCCGATTGGGGGTCTGGAGGTCTAATGGGGTTCCGATTGGGGGTCTGGAGGTCTAATGGGGGTCCGATTGAGGTCTGGAGGTCTAATGGGGGTCCGATTGGGGGTCTGGAGGTCTAATGGGGGTCTGATTGGGGGTCTGGAGGTCTAATGGAAGTCCGATTGGGGGTCTGGAGGTCTAATGGGGGTCCGATTGGGGTCTGGAGGTCTAATGAGGGTCCGATTGGGGGTCTGGAGGTCTAATGGGGGTCAGATATGGGGTCTGGAGGTCTGGACTGAGGTCTAATGGGGGTCTGGAGGTCTAATGGGGGTCTTATCTGAGGTCTGAAATTGGGGCAGGGTCTGACATGGAGGTCTAATAGGGTCTGGCAGAGGTCTAAAGGGAGTCTGGTCTGAGATGGGGGGTCTCATCTGGGGTTTCATATGGGGGTCTGATCTGAAAGGTAAGGGGGTATTGTTTTTCTGTGTGGTACCAGTATTTTCAGGGGGACTGTTTCTGCAGTATAGTTTTGGGGAGAGACGAGACGAGGCTGAAAGAAGTCACCATGGCGGTCTGGCCTGAAAGAAGAAGATGAGGAAAGTGAACGTCTACATGAGAGAAGAGAAGTCACTGGATGTAAGAGGTACATATGTGGCGCTGTATGTAACGTTTTCCAAGTATGTCTTTAAAGTGGTTGTCCCCTTTTTTTCTTGTAGGAGCGCTGCGTTCTCTGCTCTGTTTACTGCTCCTCACTGCAAATGCTACGGCGAACAGGTGAACAGAGCAGAGAAAGCAGCTCTCATATGAGTGCTGCCCCCTCTTAAAACAGCTGATTGGCGGGGGTGCCGGGAGACCCCCGCCAGTCTAATATTGATTACCTATCCTAGGTAATCAGTAGTAAAAAGAGGACAACCCTTTTAACAGTAGAACTTAAAGGAATGGATTAGGTTGAGAATTTGGCATGGGGGGGACATGTTACAATTTTTGCCTCAGGCAGCAGAAAGGCTAGGTGCCCCGGGAGCGAGACAGGCCCAAGCTGAACTCTTGCACCAGGGCCCATGAGCCTTTAGCTATGCCTCTGACTGAAATTGTAGATTACTATTAGAAAATAACTGTAAAGTGGTCCATTTTGAGCCTTAGTAACACTCCTCTGTCTTCTGTTTACATAACAGTGGAGACTCGCTAACACTGACTGTGTTATGTAAACAGAAGACAGAGGAGCGTTGCTAAGGATCAAAATGGGCCACTTTACAGCTATTTTTCTAATAGTAATGTACAATTTCAGTAATTAAAGTATATTATAAAAATGGTCAGTATCACTGCCCCTACACATTACACAAATAAAAAAAGAATGACAGGTACACTTTAAGACACAGCATCCCCTACCCTTATAAGTAGCTCCTATAAGTAGATCTATTCTTAGATGCTCAACCTTTACAGTTATTTTCAACATAAAAACATTGGCATTTTATTGCATGCATTTGAGGTCTCTACATCAGCTTCACATTTATAACATTTGACAACTGGGAAATTTGTTTAAAAAGCCCAAGTGAGCCAAGCTATCCGATTATGAAACTTTGACATTTGATAGAAATGGTCATTTGCTTAGTCATGTTTTTGTGGACAGCCTGGGCTCCACGTTGATTAACTACCACTTTGTGTTTGTGAAACAGATTTCACAAGAGGATGTAGAGATTTGCAAGTGCCCTAGTGTTATTGAAACATCTGTTTGTTCTGCTTAGGAAGATATGTGGATCAAGATAAGTTTTATTAATTTCGGTCAAAGGAAATTCCTTCAAAGAAAATCACCTTGTTACAATCTGGAAAAAAGTTTTGCAATCATAAGAACAATACATAAGAAAATAACAAGTTTCTATGACTTTTGCAGGGTGGTTCTGACCATTTCCCAATGCTACTGGGATCAAATCCTCCTGGGTTAGATGGGCTCCTGGCACCAAGAAGTTCAGTGCAAAACACAGAGGATTTTCGTTCAAGCTGGCCGCAACATATTATTTGCTTCTCACAAAGGCAAACAATAGTCTATCAACATTCAACAAAAATTCCTAGGTCACCTGGAAAGTAATTATACATCATTGCTTCCCTAGGTGCCACCATAAAACACATCTGTACACCTCAATGGTCCTGTTTCCCACTGGTAGGTGTCACCTGTTGTTCCCTAGGTTTGGAGCCCTGTTTGAGTAGCTCAGACCTTTCTTAAGAGCCCTAAGAAATCCTTGCCTGTCCTGGCCATGGAGTGGAGTCTTCTGTTTCCACTCCAGGAACCCGAGATACGACAGATCCAATTATAACACTTTCCAATAATTAAATTATGTTTCTGGTATCTGCACTATGAATCCTCAAGCTCAGCAGCTTTATAAAAAATGTGTTATTTCCATCATTTTCTTTTTGTCCTTTGTTGAAAAGTTATATTCAGTGGTTTAGTCCTATAGACCTATGTGTCCAGTGGTGCTTATAAGTCCTTTATAGTAGACACAGCACAATTATAAACACAAATTGATAAGTACTAATTCTTTCCTTAACCCTGAGTCAACAAAAATGCTAATGCATGCCCTCATTTTCTCCCACCTAGACTTCCTAACACATTTACACCCCTCCAATCCATCCTGAACTCTGCTGCCCAGTTAATCCACCTTTATCCTTATTCCTTCTATGCCCCTCATGTATTCCTTTTACTGGATACTCATTGCCTGATGAATTTAGGCAAGCTTGTCTAGAACCTGTCCCCTCCATGGCATGCATCTCTGAAGTAATCTCCCACAACTTTCCCACACACAATCACTGATTCTTACAAGTTCTCCTTCTCTCCACTGTTCTTATCTGCTCCTCACACACTTGTTTCCAAGACTTCTCCTGTGCATCTCCAATACCATGGAATTCTCTAACTCAACTGACTAGACTCTCCTCCACAGCCAAACTTTTAAAAGCAAAGGAAAACCTTTAACATACAATAACCCTGCTGCTAATGCACAGCCTTTTCAGCAGCTCCTACAATCCCCTACTATTTCCTTCCCCCTTCTCTTGCCTTTGCAGGCACGGACATCAATTTTGTTGTAACTAGTCAATTACATTTTACCTTTGCTGTTGTAATTTGGTCCTTTCTGGGGTCAAATGCGGAGAAATCAGAAATGTGTAAAGAATTTTGTATATGTCCAGAATCAGTCATGATGAGTCAGAGATGTTATCCCTCCTCCTTTGCACAATCTCGCATCTGCTGCAGGACGTCTCCACCACTGACCAAAAATTTGAATCCCTGTCCTCTCTGGCAAAGTCCCGTCTTCTTTTCTGTCTGCCAGACAAACATGGAAGAGATCAATAGGAACATAAGTGTTATGGATAAGTGAGTGTGGAACCATTATACCATCTAACTGCTTTGACTTTGGGCTAACCATAAGGGCATTATTCCGGAGCTCCCCCAGTAATCACACTTTAGCCCCTTGTACAGGGATCTGGACTTGCCTGCAGGGTAGCAACCAGACCGCAACAGTTCCAGCATAATTAGCAGCTGACCCACTGGGGCCTGGACTCTGGTGCAAGCACCAGAAGCTCAGGATGCAGAAACCACACTAAAACCAGAGGAAAACTGCAGGAGCAGTCTGAACATTCACTAGGCTTGAATGCTGGCTTTAGAGCTACAGACAGCACACTGGTAGGTAGCATAGATGAAGGTAGACACAGGACAGACTTGCAGACAGGGTCGTAGTGAAGACACATACAGAGCAGGCAGGCTGGATACTTGGCAGGAACATAAGACAGATGGACTGGGTTAACTCAAACACGAACAGAACTGAAACTGGAAGTGTAGAATAACACAGGCAAGGCAGAAACAGGGTTGGAACACAGGCAGGAAATAATGCAGGATAAACACAGGGAACTTACAACAGCAGTAGTGACCTTTGCTGGTCACCAGGGAACCTAAATTTCCAACACAATTTGACTGGGGAGTGTGCCTTAGATACCCACGGACCCCCAGCCAATGGCTGGGAAAGAATTTGAAAGACCTTTAATAGTTTACAGTAAGTGTGCTTGTGCCCTAAGGACACAGATACTGTCAGACTGGAAAGCCGCAACCTGCAGAGGACAGGGCTGGGCAGCATGGTGAGTAGCATGGCGGGCATGAATCAATGACCTAACAACATGTTCTCCTCAAGATTTGTACAAGACTGTTTCCGGAACGTGCCGAAAATTGAAAATTGAGAAATCACGTGGGCAAGTTTATCTCCTGTTTACTTTTAGCGTTCATTTCTAGGTATATTGTTTTTAATGCCTAAAAGAGGTAAAAAGTAACTGATGTTTATTTTCATGACAAAATCTTGTGTAATGTATGAGTAATGTACAGTATATCCATAGCTGTGTAATACTGATAACACTACTATAATATGAGTCCAATACAAGGACATCTAAAGAATTCCATACAAGGACATCTAAGGATAGAAAGCAACTGCTTAAGTGGCATCATAGGCATTTTTGAGTAGATCAGGATGTCATCATTTTGGAAATGTAAAATTCTTTGGAACCAGAAAAAGCCAGTAAATAAAGCGACCATTTTATAAATACGTTGCTTTGCTTTTTAGGCTGCACTAGTGTCATTTTTTACTGAAACATGACATAGACATGGCATAAATGATATATTTCGCATTCTCTATAATAAAGTTTTCCCTACAGTCAGCCTGTAACATATGCCGTACCCCAGCAGGAGAACAATAAAGCCATTACTATTCTCAGCACATTGAAGACTAGCGTCTAAATAGATAGCAGATGTTGAACAATGTTTTCTAATGAGATGTCTGATTCATTTCCAGTTCACTGTGAGAACAGAAATGCACTTTTTATCTATCATTTTCATGAATGGAAAATGCGAGGGAAGAACTATAACCTTTATTGAATCGTTAGACGGATCTGTGGATGATATGAGCTATTTGCTAACAATTTTATACTGGGTTCAAATCACCATTTAGTGTTCTGTTCTTCTGATCTGACATAAGAACAGAAAAATAAAGAAAAAAACGGATCCTGTATTTTAAGTATCCATTATGCTCAGTTATGAACCGTTTTAGCCGTTTCTGTCTGATATCCGTTATTTTAGATGGAAAAAAAAGTACTTCATGTAGGATTTGAGACGGAAATGGCTAAATCAAATGCAAAATGTGCAAAACTGAGTATAACGGATGCTTAAGCCCCTAATGACCACCCATATGTGTTTTTACGTTGGTCACTGAGGGGCCTTAGGCTGGGTCGCTGCTTTTTATGGTGGCCGGGTCTAAGGGCAGCACGGGTCTCCCGTGCAGCAGGGAGCCAGGACCTGGCTTTCACATGAGAGCTGCGGCCCTGCTCTAACAGCCTGGACTGGCAGGAGTGCCGATACGGGCAGTTTAACGCTTTACATGCCGTGGGCAATGGCACACGCCGTATGTAAAGTCTACTCCCTCTGTCTCCCATTGGCACCCTGCAAATGCGATCACGGGTTGCCGTGGTGTGTAAAGGGTGGCAGGGGTCTGATGTAGGCCCCAGACCAGCCTTGAGTAATTTCCAGCGGGCTGCGCCTTTCTGCCTAGGGATAGTGCATTGCATTTTAAAATCAATCAGAATAGTGTCTGTTATAGTCCCCTTATGGGACTATTATGTTGTTAAAAAAAAAAAAAAAAAAAAAAAACGTTATTAAATAATAAAATTCCATAAAAAATGCTTTTTTTCCCACTGAAAATACGCTTTTCAATGAAAAAAATGGCAAAAAAACCCCCTCCTCCATATGTTTGGTATTGCTGCATCCGTAACGACCTGGACTACATAAATATCACGTAAATTATCCCCTAAGGTGAACTCCATAAAAATAAAAAAAAATAAAAAAATGACAGAATTGCTAATTTATTCTTAGTTGCCACCAAAAAAACATAATAACAAGCGATCAAAAAACATCATTTACTCCAAAATAGTGTTGAACGAGCATGCTCGGCTGAACTCGCTGTTCGGCCGAGCATGCCTACGCTCGGGTCCGCTCAGTGTTCGGCCGAACACCGAGTGTACTCGAGCTCAAAGCTCAAGTCTCTTCCCCGCACGTACTGGCATTCACTGTAATGTTGATTTGTACGCTAATGCTATGCATTGTATGCTAATGCGTACAAATTTGTATGCTAATGTGTACGAATTTGTATGCTAATGTGTACGCATTTGTAGGCTAATGTGTACGCATTTGTACGCTAATGCGTACAAATTCAGTTAATTAGCATACTTTTACGAGTGAAAGGAGTAAAAGAGGAGAAGTCGCGATTGTGACCTTTTTCTATTAACCAGACACCCTCCCCTCTTCCGAGTGGGGGTGCCTGGTTTAGTCCCATTGAGTAACATTATGCTCGAGTGCTCGGCTAGAGCACCCGAGCATACGAGCACAGAGGTGCTCGCTCAACACTACTCCAAAATGATACCAATGAACTACCAATGAACTACTCCAAATGATACCAATGAAAAACAAAAGTTGTCCTGCAAAAATTAAAGCCCTCACCCAACTCCATAGTAAGAAAAATAAAAAAGTTATGGGTCTTGGGAAGCAGCAATGCAAAAACATTTTTTTCCTTTAAAAAAAGGGGTTTTATTGAAAAAAGTAATAAAACATTAAAAAACTATATGTATTTGGTATTGCTGTAATCGTACTTACCCAGAGAATAAAGATATTAGGTTATTTATACCAAAAAACGAACACTGTAAAATTTATAAAGTAAAAATGCAGTGTCAGAATTGCTGTTTTCCCATCTCCTTCCCAGAGTTAGGGCTCATGCACATGGCCGTTGCCGGCCTGTGGCCGTATTGCGGCTCACATACACCAGGTTCGGAATATACGGGCACCGGCCGTGTGCGCCCCGTATCACGGACTCAATCACTTCAATGGCTCCACAATCACAGAGATGCGGAAAGGAGGCACGGATCGAAACACCACAGAAGCACTATGGTGCGCTTCGTGGTGTTTCTGGCCGTGCCTCCGCACGGTGTGGACCGTCGGATGCGGATAGCGGACTTCATTCAAGTGAATTGCGGGCCACAGCACGGGCACTGACAGCACACGTTCGTGTTCATGAGCCCTTAATAAAAGTTAACCAGTAAGTTATGTGTAACCCAAAATGGTGCCATTAAGAACTACAACTTTTCCTGCAAAAAAAACAAGCTCATACAGCTATATAGAGGGAAAAATAAAAAAGTTATAGCTCTTGGAACGCGACGATGAAAAAAGGAAGAAAAACGCTTGGCCAGTAAAGGCCAGAACAGGCTGGTCACTAAGGGGTTAAAATACAGCTTCTATTTTTCTTAATTTTTTTCTCTTCTTCCGGATGTAAACCTGGCCTAAGCCATTTAACCCCATTCAAAGTTTTTTTTTTTTTTACTACAAAGTTTCTTCCATAACTAGCGGCATTATAGTGGCTGACAAGAGAACATGTTCTAATATTGGAATATTAGTAAATGCGCCATATTTCCTTTATAGATCCAATACTCATTTTTATATCATGGTTTGGAAATGGTACTGAACGTAGATCAGGTCAGATGAAAGCCCCACGTCTTGTTAACACTAAAGCCTCAGGGCTAAATGTCCTCAGTTAAACTTTTCCTTCGGTATCGCTGAATAATACATTACAGTGATGGCCACTTTAGTCTGGAAACTGCACCCGTCAAGAAAACATTTTTTTTTTACATTAAAGATCATCCATCAGACAGATTTTTCATTTGATCATCTAACATCTCTGAAAATAAAACACAGAAAAGAATGACATACTCCCGAGTGGTCAAATTATAGATTTAAAACTGCAGCTTGGTGTTCCATAAGCCACAGATTTGCAAACCACAAGGTTATGATCCTGAATTTCCAGCAGTGAATGGGAAAGAGAACATTCACGTCAGTCACATCGACACACTTGGCAGGCAAATAGGGTTGGAATTATTCATTGGAGTATTGCTGACATTAAAGGGCAAGAGCATAAAAACTCAGTATTATACAGTGCTGTACATGATGTGTAGACCTAGTAGAAAAGTCTACCTAACAGGGATAATGTAATATGAATTTAAAAACTCAAAGCAAAACATCGAATAAGAATATTTGACTTTATGAACGCAAGCTTTATGGCATTAGGGAATGCATGTTTTACAATGCAATGGCTTGTGCATATGATGGCACATATATAAACCTTGCATATGTTTTAACTGGAAATAACAACTGCCATAAACAAATGGGATCTTCTATTTGTGGTAAATAAGCAAAAGATACCAATTCTGGCATTTTTTTGTTTTTATTTTATGGCATTCACCATGCGAGATACATTTTGTGATAATTGTATAGTGGGGGGCACTAAGGACACGGCAATACCAAATATGTGGAGGGGATTTTATTTTCCAATTTTTCTCCATTAAAAACCATTCTTTTCATTCTAAAAAGTTTCATGTTTTAACTTGCAATTTTTTCTAATTTAATAAAACTTTAATACTAAAGAGGCACAGTCTGATGGGCATACCCTGCGTGCAAGCCGGGGTGCCTTAAATAGGCCTCTGGCTGCCATGCTAAGGAATCAGCACCACAATCTCATTTTCAGGGGTTCCAATGTCTTACAGAGGGAGCCCCCTCCCTCTAAACCACTTAGATTCCGTGGTCGTTATTGGTCAAGGCATCTGAGGGCTTAAACGGTCCGGATAGGTGCTTCTGCCAATCTGGGCCATTAGAGCAGGAGCGCGGCTCTGATTTGAGAGTCACACTCCTGCTCTGCACTGCACGGAAGACCCCTGCTATGCTTAGACTAGGCTGCCAGTTAAACAGTTATTGGCGGTCATTAACAGGTTAGGCATTGATGATTCTTTATAAAATTCCTTTCATAGAGAAAAATATTGTGCTCATTATACTAAAATTCCTGTTTTTCTGCAGAGAAAAGAATCTTTAATTCCTCATCCTTACATTGGTGACATAGAGGGTAGAGATGAGCGAATCTATTTGCTGCTTCATAGATTCGTATCGAATCTTGGGATTTTTCAGCTGCGAAGCGAATCAGAATATTAGGTGATTTGCTTCGCTTTTGTACGCATTCGCTACGTAGTGTGTCCTATAAATTATACGCTATTCTACGTATAATTTAGTTACTCTATACGCTGTCGCGTACGAATTCAGTTCAGCGATGCAGACTTTTCCCTGGTAGTTACTCTATACGCTGTGGCGTATGAAGTCAATTCAGCGATGCAGACTTTTCCCTGGTAGTTACTCTATACGCTGTCGCGTACGAATTCAATTCAGCGATGCAGACTCCACCCTGGTAGTTCCGCCCCTTTCTCCAGCGCGGGAGGATGACGAGGCAACTCAGGAAATTAAGTTGCGCATTCGTGCGCCTCATCCCTTTTTCCCCCTTTTCAGGTTATTTGGGGAGCCCCTTGAAAGAGGGTTTTTTAAGGACCCTTTGCTGCTTTTTTTTTTACCCATTTGGATTACAATTTTACCTATGTGGATTACAAATTGCGACTGAGTTTGGGACTCTGCTCCAGTTCTATGACAAGCGTCAGAAGAAAAGAGACTTAAACGTGTCCGTGAGCAAACTAGGTAGGTGATATTTAAATTTTTTTATATTATACTTATAATAATGTATTTGCACTATTTACCATATATATGTCTCGAATATTCGCTCTGCCTCTGAGGAGTGCACGCCGCGGCCTCTCCTCGTACGTGCCTGCGTATTACGTAATCGCTTATACAATAGTACGTTGAGATTCGTAAGCTATTCGTATGCTCATGCGTACGTCTTCTAAGAAGTTGCGTACATTTTGTAAATGAACGTTCATTATTAGTGAGCGAATGTTCGCTAATAGCACATAATAACGCATATTTTGTACGCAAATACAACAAATCTATTCATCAAATATACGAATTTTAGGAAAAGTTTGGCGAATGTTTGGCAAATAATTTTTTGAATGATTCGCTCATCTCTAATAGGGGGTAATTTATTATACTGAAATACACCTAAATGAGGTGTATTTCAGGTGCAGATGGTGGCACAGGTAATCAGGGTGATGGACACCTGACTGCCCCTTGTTTAGTTAAAAGAGTCTAGTCTGAGGAGAGCTGCAAGAAAGACATGTGTGATAGAAGATTTGCAGACAAGGCATCAAGTTCCATAGAATTGCTTTCCCTAAGACATTTTACCAAAGAACAGCTCTAAGTACTTCTGAAAGAAGTAGAACAGACATCTTAAGAAGATCTAGAAATTGCAAGATCGTGTCAGATAATGCCAGTAAGGTGCAGACTGTTTATGACAAGGGACCTTACTGCTGTGGAGGCATAAAATGCTCAAGCACCTGCCATACTTTGACAAGGACTGACCATTCAGGTCTTCAGCCTCATCCCTCAGTTCGAAAGCTGCAGTAGGCGTTAAGAACCTAATTGCATGCCTAGGTTTTGTCACGAGTGGTCTTGCGTCTGGAATCAGACGTTCTGCGCGGCTTTCTAAGTGACAGGTTTGACAGGCTATTCCCTGTGGTTTGGGTGCTGTTCTCCACACCCCTTTCCCTCAGCTGTTGCCGCTTGGCAATTAGCTGTCTCCTACTTACCTCTTCCTCTCCCAGTATCCCTTTGCTGTTTATATTTTCTACTTGCTGGGTTGAGAGTGGTGTGGATCTCGGCTGAGATCCTGTTGCTGAGTTTGACTTAAGTTAAGTTTCTGTCGTCATTTGTTGTTTTCCTTTTGGAGTCTCCTGTTCCTCCTTATACTTGGAGGAACGGGTTTACTCTCTGGAGTCACTAGCCTGCAGGGGTTTCTAGGGTGTATTTATATTAGGTTCCGGTGTATGAACATTCCTACCTTCCAGGATTGTTCATACTGGTAGTCAGCCTAGGGCCTAGTCACAGGGTCCTCTGCAGGAGGTGACCGTCTCCCTGGTTTTGTGTGTCCCCATCCCTCGTATGCTCGGTGTGGCTTTCCCCCCCACACCAGAGCGTGACATTATAAACCGCCAACTAACAAAATTTATATCATTTTTGTGCTAACATGGAAGTTGGGTCCAAGATTTATTGGCCCATATAAAATCACGGCCATTATTAATCCTGTAGCATTTCGTCTTGAACTTCCGCAGGCCCTGAAAATCCATAATGTGTTTCACAGATCTTTGTTGAAGAGGTATGTTGAACCTCTGGAGCCATCTCCCTTGCCACCCGCGCCTGTCTTGGTGGATGGTAATTTGGAATTTCAGATTGTCAAGATCATTGATTCTCGAGTTCTTCGTGGGACCCTTCAATATCTGGTTCATTGGAAGGGTTATGGTCCTGAGGAGAGGTCATGGGTACCGGCATCTGACGTGAATGCCAGTCGTTTGGTAAAAGCCTTTCACAGGTGTCACCCTGATAAAGTTGGTCCTGGGTGCCCGGAGGTCACCCGTAAAAGGGGGGGTAATGTCACGAGTGGTCTTGCGTCTGGAATCAGACGTTCTGCGCGGCTTTCTAAGTGACAGGTTTGACAGGCTATTCCCTGTGGTTTGGGTGCTGTTCTCCACACCCCTTTCCCTCAGCTGTTGCCGCTTGGCAATTAGCTGTCTCCTACTTACCTCTTCCTCTCCCAGTATCCCTTGCGGTTTATATTTTCTACTTGCTGGGTTGAGAGTGGTGTGGATCTCGGCTGAGATCCTGTTGCTGAGTTCGACTTAAGTTAAGTTTCTGTCGTCATTTGTTGTTTTCCTTTTGGAGTCTCCTGTTCCTCCTTATACTTGGAGGAACGGGTTTACTCTCTGGAGTCACTAGCCTGCAGGGGTTTCTAGGGTGTATTTATATTAGGTTCCGGTGTATGAACATTCCTACCTTCCAGGATTGTTCATACTGGTAGTCAGCCTAGGGCCTAGTCACAGGGTCCTCTGCAGGAGGTGACCGTCTCCCTGGTTTTGTGTGTCCCCATCCCTCGTACGCTCGGTGTGGCTTTCCCCCCCACACCAGAGCGTGACAGGTTTGCTTGGAAAGACTGTAAAGAGTATAGAGTGAGAGGAATTGGAAGTGCCACTACCTCCACCATTGTGTTGTCTGTGGAAATTGCTGCCATGTAAGATACTTCTGAATGGTGAGTTTGCTGCTACCTGTACTACAACTCTCATCATCCACTCAGTAAAGACTCTATTGCAACCCTCAGGCTTTATCATTGTCTCCATACTTTGCTGGTCCTGCATCCTCCTGCCTTGCACCCTGCCCCAAATAACTACCATCAAGGGAACCCTAACTACCACCAGGCAGGAGCCGTAATACCAGGGTGTGCCCCAAGTGAAGAATGGGTGTGTCTTTTATTCACTACATGGCCCCAGGGAGCGCCAGAAGGAGGACTGCTACTGTGAACTGTGAGCACTATTACCCCTCTCTGGGCCATAACCACCATTCCCATCCTCATTGTCCTGTGCCTCCCCTCCAGGTCGTTGCATCTGCTACCTGTCAACTCGCTCCTGTTTTCTGCTGTCTTACTCTGCAGACGTAACCTGGGTCCAAAACAGGGAAGAGAAAAGCGCCTCCAGCTCACCATTGGCAAAGCACTACCGTGCATGGACAGGTTCAGACCAAAACCAGCTTAAAGCAATTGCAGAGGATCCAGCGCAGTTGAATAAAATTCAAGAGCCTTTATTAGAAAAATCCAGATACATGAATGGACATACGACACTCCATTTAGCTGTATTTGTCTCACTCCTCACCCAAGGTGGAGCCAAAAGGGGGGAGGGGGAGGGGAAATAACCGCATTGCTATTCACTATATGCAATAATACATAGAAAATGTAACAATCACATATAAATAAATATTATGCATGAAAAGCAAGAAATGGCAGACCTAAAATACACAAATTAATCATAATAGTACATGAGTTCCTTGCGCAGATTTAAACCATATGGGTGACATGTATTTAAGCGGAAGATCCAGAAAGCCTCCTTTTTCAGAACCAGCTGTCTTATACTGCCCCCTCTAGGTGGATGTTTAATCTGTTCTATTGCAAAAGCACTGAAAAATCTGGGTCCCTAGCAGCCAAATCCACTTGGCCTTGTGGTGGGCTCTGGTGAACACCCAGGGGTGACCTTAGATATAATAACTGGAGTGGTGACAGACGATAGCGCAGTTAGAGTTTGTTGAGAGTGGTCATGGACGGTGAACCTGTATTACTTTCTGACCACTGTATTCTTACAATAATTTTATTAATTTGAATCCTATTATTTCTATACCTAGTAGTCTGGCAGGTGGTCCTACTTACTGCTAGATAGCTGTCAATCACTGAATAAGATCGCTTATTGGACTCTTAAAATAAAAGAATAGGGATTAATGGGGTCATTTATCAAACTGGTGTAAAGTAGAATTGGTTTAGTTGCCCATAGCAACCAATCAGATTCCACCTTTCATTTTTCACAGCTCCTTTGGAAAATGAAAGGTGGAACCTGATTGGTTGCTATGGACAACTGAGCCAGTTCTACTTTACACCAGTTTAATAAATCTCCCTATAAATGAATAAAATAAAAATTATACTGAATCTTTTCCCATAAATATTAAATATTAAAATATATACTATACAGTATATCTAGAAACACTGGAAACAAGCCAAAAAGATTTCCTAAGTGTGACTCATTAGCTGCTTTTTGTTTCTGTTTATCAGAAACGAATGCTTCTGGTTTATAAGTTTTAGTCTGACTGCATTGTCCATTAAACCTATCACTGGTCTTGAGTCTAACATCTCTAATGCTACAAGATATTGCAGGTTAGTACTTTGCATCTTGATTTTACCATAACAATAGGCAAACAAGGAGGAACTATATAACATCTGAACACTGGATTAGCATGTCTTTGTTGGGGTCAGTCTGGAGGTGGGTAAAGACAACCAGTACAGGTGTATGTGATTTTTTCCCCCTTCTGCACTAGGTAAAGGTGCACCTCAATAAATAAGAATATCATGAAAAAGTTCATTTATTTCAGTAATTCAATTACAGAGTGATCTAGTACAAGCCTTTATTTCTTTTAATGTTGATGATTATGGCTTACAGATAAAGAAGACCCAAAAGTCAGATTTTATAAGACCAATTAAAAAATGATTTTTAATACAGAAATGGCCTACTGAAAATATATACAGAATATTTATTTAATACTTGGTTGGGGCTTCTTTTGCATGAATGACTGCATCAATGCGGCGTGGCATGGAGGCAATCAGCCTGTGGCACTGCAGAGGTGTTATGGAAGCCCAGGTTGCTTTGATAGCAGCCTTCAGCTCGTCTGCATTGTTGGGTATATGGTCTCTCATCTACCCCATAGATATTCTAATTTATTGATATGCACCTGTATGTGGACCCCTAACCATCAAACCTACGTGAGCGTGTTGGACATTCTAAAATCATGGATGTTAATATGGAGATGACCTCTCTTTTGCGTCTATAACACACTCTTCTATTTCTTCAAGATTTTGGGGTGTATCTGTAAGCATTTGTGAAGTCAGGATCTGATGTTGAACAAGGATGTCTGACAGGCAATCAGTTTTCCAGTTCATCCCAGGTCAATTACAGGAGGAGAAGACAGTGCAGACCTGGATCTAAGTAATGAAATGGGAGTGGGACAGGTGGAGGGAGACTAGTTAATTAAGATACGTTTAAATAATAACTAAAAACGTCTACACCACATGCTAATGCCAGAAGCCTAACCAATAAAATTCATAAACTAGAATTAATGAGATCTGAGGGAACACTTTACATAGTGGGAATCGTTAAAAAAAAAGAGGGGAATGGTTTTGCCTTTAGGCAAAGTCCTATCTAAAGCCCACACCCCGGGAAGATATAAGTGAGGGACATGAAGATGTGGAGTCACTGTGGGTAGAAATAAATGGAGCCAAAAACAATAATAAAATACTAATAGGAGTTTATTATAAACCACCTAATATATCAGAGGCCACAGAAAATCTACTTCTAAATGAAATAGACGAGGCGGCAAATCATAATGAGGTCGTTATTATGGGGGGACTTCAATTACCCAGATATATTAAGTCCTGTGGATAATTTTTTATATAATATAAATATTAAATAGAATTGTATTACAATTTTAGAGTAAGCACTATGCATTCAGGTAGGTAACGCTCTCTCTGCCAAACCAAGATTCATGCATCAAAGTGCCAATAGTGAAACGTAATTCATCACCCAAGAGGACATGCTTCCCCTTCCCTGTGGTGGTGTGCTTTAAACCACTGGGTCCTGGGTTCAAATCTGACCAAGGACAACATCTGCATGCAGTTTGTGTGGGTTTTCTCGGGGTGCTCCAGTTTCCTTCCACACCCCAAAGACTTACTGATAGGGAACTTAGACTGTGAGCCCCATTAGGGACAGTTGGATGCTGTGGAATATAGTAGCCCTATATAAGTGCATAAATTAAATAAATATGCATCTTTGAACCCATTCTATTAGCAGTTTGTTAATGGAGAGTGCATGGCTGTGTGCTTGATTTTATATAACTGTTTGGCTAAAGCAACTTATGGTAATAATTAGGAAGGGTGTCTTGGCCATAAAGTGTATGCAGTAGTTCTTTACACAATCTATGCTAGGAATTTTTATGGATAGCGTTTTTTGGTCATTATTTGGTCTCTTTTGCTCTATATCTTCTCTGCATATAACAGCCATAGCTTGAAATATTTTTTATTGCCATGGTTGGACTTCGATCATAGCTTGTAGATTGGAAATGTTTTTTTTTTTTGTATAAGTTGACCTCTTAGTAGGAGCCACGGCAAACCTTATTGTTGTAATAAATTGTTTCTGTCACGCCTTTGTAAGTAAATCGTCCACATCATTTAGAGAAATTGTTAAAAAATTGATAGTTATGCAGTTGTCTTCTAATGTGCGTTTCATACTCATCAGTGCTATGGGTCTCAGTTATCATGTTGTGTAAGTATGATTCTGCAGAAATAAACTGTGGTGACCTTAACAAATTCACTTAAGTGGAAAAAAGCCTTATGTCTGAGAGTAAGAAAACTCTAAATCACTGAAGTTAATGAGCCCGTTTTTTCAGAGATGGATATTTGTGAGCTGTTGAGATAACACATATAGATGTACTTCTTTTTATAAGAACTTTAAAAGCTTATGATAAAAAAATGAAATTCATTGATGCTGAATAAGGCTAGATCCACATCTGCGGTGGATGTTCTGGCAAGAATTTTCTGGCTAAAAACAGACAAAATACCCCTGTAGAATGTCAGTATCCATCCCAATTGGATCGGATCCCATTATAGGCAATGGGATCCACAGGGATAGGTGTTGTCTAGCATATATCGGATGCAGTGATTCTATTTTTTTATTGCTTTACCGAAAACAAAAAACTGAAATCTTGCAGAAGATCAGAACTTACAGTAGTCCAAGTCATGCCTGCTTTTTGTATCAACACAGAGTTTCAAATAACAAATCACAAAGCATATCAGTGGATAAGGGCATTTTCAACAATGCACATTGAATAGATACAGTAAAGCAACCTTCCTATAATCAAAGTTTGCTTTGAATTTGAAGCTACAGAATAAATGTCTGATAGGTGGAGGCTTCACCAATGATCACCAGAATGGGGGTTCTGAGCTTCTTGTTTCTCCTCACTGCTCAACCATACAGAATGGTTGTCCAGCTATTTTACTCTGAAAGTGTTTTAAGTGACTCAGACGATAATTATCATTCCCTCATATATCATTGCTACTTTTAGCACATAAGTAATAATGGTATTTAAATATTGATGACTGATGACTTAAAAGTGAGCAATAATTGACTGGTGTGGGTCCTTTTCCAGGCACTCTTACCGATCAGTTTGAAGGAGTTGCATCCCTCTTCATATTATACCAAGCAGCATACATTGTACAGTATAGTGGCTGTGCTTGGAATTGCAGCTCCATCCCATGTTACTGATGGATGTGACAAAATAGTGAGGAAGAGGCCGTGGCACTGACCTGAGCACCACAGCTTCTTCAAATAGCTCATTCGCCAGGTGTTGAGATTTGGACCTCTAACAGATCAGATATTGATGACTTATCTTACTTAGGTTCCAGATGACACATTTAACCAGTTACCATTGCTTAGACTGGTGGCTTGCTCTTGGAGTTGCTAACTTGCTTAAGACATGGCCATTCATCTTAACTTAACAACAAGTTTGTGGTTTAGTCGTGTTATGTACAATGAATAATAAGGGTTATCTGTATGTCTTTATGATTGGTCCACTACACAAACTTATATAATATGACATTTTTCTACCAGCATTCATGTTCAAATCGATATGCTCTAAGCCATTTTTGGGCTGAGATCATCATCAGAGATGACAAGACTCTTAAAGACTATTTATGTACTGATCTGAGGCCAGGAAGCTAAGAGCCATTTGATATAAACATATTTTTCTTTTGTAATGGTGTATGCAACCTTTAAAAGGAATTCTCCAATTTTGATACACTTTTGGGTAGGGCCTCCTTGCTGCTGGATCTGTGGAAGAAACATTCTTACTTGCTTCTTGCTACTTGGATCTGGCTCCTTCTCTCTGTCGAGCTCTGATTTCCTGCTGTCAACTTTCAGAGTGAACGGTGGTCATGTGTGCTGCTGCATCAGTGACTGATTCACATACTGTTAGGGGGACACTCCTGACTTTGGCTTCAAAAAGCTGCATCAAAGAACCTGAATGGTTGACTGTCTCCTTAACTCCCCCTCCCCTCTTTGGCAGGCCTGCATACTTACCTGCTTCCCTGCGGTGACTCCCAGCTCCTTCTCTTCCTGGCCTTGACTTCTCCACACTTCCATTTTGACATGGCTGCAGAGGTGACCTGTCCCCCTTGTATCTCGTGACCATGTGACATTAAGCAAGGGGATCAAGTCACTGCTGGAGCCAGCGATTGACTACAGCAGCATCAAAATGGGAGTTTACAACCTAAGGAGCCAAGAGGAGAAGCCGAGGTTCGGAAGAGAAGGAGTCGGGAGCCAGTGTTTAAAAGCAGGTAAGTATGCTTCCTTTCGCAGGTATGCCAAAGGGGGAAGGGATTAGCCAACTCCCTCCAAAGGTGCACAACCCCTTTAAGATGCAAAATATAGTGTTAGACCAGTATACTTATGAGTGCATGGAACTAGTCTGCAAAATTGGCATAGATGGAAATAAGATAAAAATATCAGATCACTGTACTTGGGATAATTATTGTAAAATTCCGCTCTGTGCAATGACAAAATCTTGAGTTGTGGTTGGCCACACACCATAAGTGCAGACCTTAAGACAATAATTGACCTATTTATAGGCATATCATAGACAGTAGCTAACAACCCCAGACTTGGATGACACACGTAGCCTCTGTTTTATGACAAAACGTGTTGCCCTGTTAGGCATAATACATATGTACTGTGCCATGTGTGTTAGAGTCTGGACCAGCTACAACAAGCCAAATCTAACAAACGTAGCAAATGTAGGTAAGATGGAAATCCACAACATGTTATAAAACCCCACAAAATAGAGATGAAATTTGCCTTCCAGATTCCAGTAATGTCTTCATTCATTCCTCGGTGGATTTCCTACTGTATGTGAAATCTTCACTTAATATACATTCTGTAGCTCGGTTTCCGTTCTGATTTGTAGTAACCTCAAGATACTTGCACAGTAATAAAATGCATAGTTGGCAACAGTTCTGAATTTTCAAGGACTGTCCTGGCTAATTCAGGCTGTTGTGAGCTGCAAATGTATGGGACTTATGTAAGGCTACTTTCACACTAGCGTTTTAAAATTCCAGTATTGAGTTCCGTCATAGGGGCTCAATACCGGAATAAAACGCTTCAGTTTTGTCCCCATTAATTGTCAATGGGGACAAAACTGAACTGAAGACAACTGAATGCTCCTGAAAGCATTCCGTTCCGTCTTCAGACCGGTTTGCTCTCCGGTCCAGGGATCCACACCAAGACGGATCCAGAATGACCCCCAATGCAAGTCAATGGGGACGGATCCGTTTGGTGTGGACACACCAGTAATCCGGATCTGTCCTCCATTGATTTGCAATGGGGGATCATTCCGGATCCGGCTACAGAGCTAGACACATACATAAATACATACATACAGACATACACACAGACATACTCACATACCCCAGGGACGCCGGCAGCATGTCTTCACACGCCTCCTGCGCGCAGCTATGACGTTTCCCCACTGCGCCCAGCAGAGGGCGCTGTGGGGAATCGTCATCACTGCGCGCAGGAGGTGCGTGAAGACGTTCTGCCGGCGTCCCTGGAGTATGTGAGTATGTATGTATGTATGTCTGTATGTGTGTATGTATGTCTGTATGTGTGTATGTCTGTATGTCTGTGTCTTGTTCCATGTTAACATGTGTGGGGCCGGAGCGCTGCTCCGGCTCCACACATGTATCAGCGTTAGCACGGATCCGTTGGCACCCTTTAGGTGCCGGATCCGTGCTAACGCTAGTGTGAAAGAGGCCTAAGCCGAACCCATAGGTGGATGTTCTGGGGAATTTTGGGGCATTCCCAAGGCTTTCATAAGTTGAATTTACAAACTACAATGTTTGTAAATACAAAAAATATTATTTTTTGTATAACTTGATCTTACAGGTCCACCATTTGTATGGATTTTAATGTTGTCATGAGGTGAAGGCGTAAAACCATAGTCCCCACACTTGAAGGATCTATGCACTGCCAGTATTCAAGAGAACTTGACTGAGCCACTTGGACAAGTAGGTGCCTGAGACTCTGAGTTGTGTAGCATTGTAGAAAATATTGTGTCTGGAACTGTCTGGAACTTCTTTAGCAGTCTGGTAGGAGATAAGTCACTAGTGACCACACTGTTTCCATCCTGTTACACACAGGGACATGGACACTGTAACTAGCTCTCTAGAGTGGTCAAGTCCCCACCAAGCAACTCTTTATATATCAACTTCTTGGAGCTGATATTAGGGCATGGAATGTTAATAAGGTTGTACAACTTATTAAAAAATTGCCCTCCAAAGCCACCAACCAGCCATCCAAAGAAGGTATAGATACTCACTAGCGCCACTCCTCCCTGCTTGGTTTTCTTGGTTGCATTATTGACATGCCTCAATACTCCACATGACCACTGCAGCCAATCACAGCCTCAGCAGTCTTGTGCATGTTACAAGCCACAGGGATCTGGTACTGTTTGCTCACTAACTTTGTTAGAGGCAGTCACAATGCAATTGCCTTGCACATGAATCTGGTTCTGGCTGGTGTTTGCTGGGAGATACTTTTTGACTGTTAATCTTTTGAATATGTTTTGTTTCTGTGAATCATATTTAGGTATACCAAAACCAATGTGCAATTGTTTCCAGAGTCATGATTCCTTGTTCAAGATCTTATCAGCTGTATTCAGGATCATAACCCCTGACAAGTAGAGCAGAGAGGAGGATGAGGCAGCTCTTTACCTCAGTGATGTGAAGTAACTTCTCCTGTTTTGTAATTAGGACAGGTTTTCTGTGTACTAATAGGACGGCGTCCATTTTATTTCTCCTAATGATTGCTCCCCAGAAAAAAATGAACCATTATAACTAATGGAAGGTGTTTTTGAATATAGTTATAAGAAAGTAATATTTAAGTATTTTCATTTTCTTAATTCCCGGAGAACCTCTTTAAGAAAGAGATTGGGACTGCCACAAAGTGAAATCTTGACACAGACATAACATAACACATGCATAGCTTCAAGGCAACTCCAACAACACCCTCTCTGTACCTCCGGAGTTACTGCACAGTGGCAATGGGCTGAGTGCTGGACGCTCATTGGCTGATAGGTTGGTAGATCTTCCTGCAGCGTAATGATTCTGCGTTTTTACAAGGACATATGTATTATCAGGATTCAGTGCATCCTAGGAGTTCCAGCTCCACGGTCTTATTATTGTCTGTATTGTAGTTGTAGTGTTTGTAGTGGGCTCAGCATTCAGTTACTGTTTGCGATTTGTGATCTTCTCGCTGACTTATTGTCCTTAGCAGTTCAGGGTCAGTTTCTGCTAGGATTTGTTCCTCTTACCTACATTCATCACTCTCCATCTGTATGCCATTGCTTTCTGCCATCCATTCCAGTGCTACACTTCTCTCATTCGTTGCCATCCTCATGCAGTTTGCTTATTCTGTATTTGTTATCTGATATACACTACTTCATATATCGTTCCTTGTAACCATTTAGTTGTTATGTAGCCCTGCTCTATTGAAGTGCTGGGGGCATTCGAGTATCAAGAGACATTAATTATGGCTTGGAAAAAGCTATTGCTATAGGCCTGTGATGGCTAACCTCCGGCACTCCAGCTGTGGTAAAACTACAACTCCCAAGATGTCCACTTGCTTGGCTGTTCTCAGAACTCCATAGAAATGAATGGAGCATGCTGGGAGTCATAGTTTCACCACAGCTGGCATGCCAGAGGTTAGCCATCACTGCTATAGGTGAAGTCAAGCTCTGCAGTCTTGCAAGAAACCGGGTTGTTAATATTCTGTATACAGCTGAGGCCAGTGATTGGCTGCAGTGGTGTCCCTTGTATACAGGCACATTATTGCTCCAGTCAGTATACAGTGTAGCAGTGCTGGAAATTGCAGGTTTCAAGGGTATTTTCTTTAGTCAGACAACTCCTCTATGCTCTCCAGTAGTCTCTTATTCTATTCCACTATTCTTATGAAATCTACAGAGCTCTCTCTACGCTGTCTAGATATCTTAGCTACTGATCCTGCCATGTATGCCAACCACAGAGCCATATAAGTGCCAGAAAGAGGGTACCCCAAGAAAACCAGTCAAAGAGTCCTCATTGAGCGCCATACAAAAACGAGGACCCAAGTGAGTGTCATCTACTTTTCTTACTGGCATACAGCAGGAACGTTATCAGCCAAGGGCCACTCACATGTAGCTTCCTTTGCCAATCTTTTAAGGGGTTCTCCAGGAATTACTCTCCTGCTTGTCAGGGATTATGATCCTGAATACATATGATAAGATCTTCAGCTGGATCTCTATAGGAATGGATTTCATGAGGAGACATACAGTACAGAGAGGAGATGGATGATGTGGCTGATGAGCAGCAGCTCTTGCATGCAGTCTCCATTACCACAGCCTGTCCTGTCCGTCCTCTCTGTACTTCATGTCTCCTCATGAACTCCATTCCTACAGAGATTCAGCTGAAGATCTTATCAGCTGTATTCAGAATCATAATCCCTGACAAGCAGAGCAGAGAGGAGGATGAGGCAGCTCTTTACCTCAGTGTTGTGAAGTAACTTCTTTCACAAACCTGCTTTGTGATTAGGACAGGTTTTGTGTGTACTAATAGGACGGCGGCCATTTTATTTCTCCTAATGATTGCTCCCCAGAAAAAATGAACCATTATAACTAATGGAAGGTGTTTTTGAATATATTTATAAGAAAGTAATATTTAAGTATTTTCATTTTCTTAATTCCCGGAGAACCCTTCAAGGTGAAAGAGATTGGGACTGCTACAAATTGCAATCTTGACACAGACATAACATAACACATGCATAGCTTCAATGCAACTCCAACAACACCCTCTCTGTACCTCCGGAGTTACTGCACAGTGGCAATAGGCTGAGTGCTGGACGCTCATTGGCTGATAGGTTGGTAGATCTTCCTGCAGCGTAATGATTCTGTGTTTCTATAAGGACATATGTATTATCAGGATTCCAAGCAGTCAAGGAATTTAATACCAAGTGTCCAGTAGATACTTTAATGTGAAACAGGCCCCGGGCCATGTGCATAGTGTCCTCACTGCATGCAGATTTCTTAATATTTCTTCCCCATTTTGGCATTGTGTTTTTCCAGTTCAGATTTTTATATACTTTATACAGGTTATATCTCCTAGAGCTCTAAAGACCCCATGTACATTAAGATACTGTTAGCCTAACCCGTCAAGGGTTTGACTGGTACTCTAATGTGCGTGGGGAACTCCGAATGCTCCTGTGACAGATTTTGTAGGGGAAAAGAAGGATCTGGAGAAGTGAATATTTTCAGCCCATCCTTTTGTTCTCTTAGGAGATAAGCGGCCGCCAGAAGTGTCTGACAGCGTCTTTCTCATCTCTCTACATTAAAGGGGTGTCTCACATTTATTATGTAGAGAAATATGAGAAATATAATACAAGGCACTTACTAATGTATTGTGATTGTCCATATTGCCTCCTTTGCTGGCTGGATTCATTTTTTCATGACATTACACACTGCTCATTTCCAGGGGTTACGACCACCCTGTAATCCAGCAGCGTGCTTGGATACTATAGTGTACAAGCATGACCACTGCTGCTGGATTGAAGGGTGGTCAGATGCCTGGATATAAGCAGTGTTTAATGTGATGGAAAGATACATCAATTCAGCAAAGGAAGGAATATGGATAATCACAATACATTAGTAAGTGCCTTGTATTAACTTTATCTGTTTGATAAATGCCATTTTCTGAAGTGACACAACCCCTTTAATACAAGGCATTTACTAATGTATTGTGATTGTCCATATTGCCTCCTTTGCTGGCTGGATTCCTTCATTCATCAAATTATAGACTGATCTTTTTTTCCTACAGAGTTTTTTTTCCCTATAGTGTGCAAACACGACCATCGCTGCTGGATTACAGGGTGGTCGTAACCATGGAAACGATCAAGGTATAATGTGATGGAAAAATAAATCCAGCCATCAAAGAAAGCAATATGGACAATTACAATACATTAGTAAGTGCCTTGTAATGACTTTCTCTACATGATAAATGTCATTTGCAGAAATGAGACGACCCCTTTAAATACACATACACATTTGACTAAACCGAATGTGTATGGGGGAATGAGAGGCAGTTGAGAGAGATAGCTGAAACAGAGCTTTTCTGTTTCTATGGGTTGTGTCTGGTATTTCAGCTGATCCCCTTCCAAATAGATGGGGCTGAGCTGTAACATCAGACACCGCTCAAGTGCAGAATTGACTCTATTTCTGAAAGCCAGCATATCCTATTTTGTAACTCCAGTCAATACCTATAAAGTGTGATACCTTTTTATGCTCCAAGGTCTTGAATGGAGAAAAAAAGCGAAATTCCTTGATCTATGAATCACTGAATCCTACAAACCTCTGTCAGTTCTGCTTTTATGGAAATAAAGATTAATCAGCTTATTAATAAACAATTCTACAACTTTCTTATATACTTTGTGTTTCAGTTCCTCACCATGTTTACGATACTGTATATATGAATGAGTATATTCTCTATATTCACAAGCTAGACACCCGTACATGTGATAGACCCTGCTCTCAGCTGGGATGTGGACAGCATTGGATCAAGTCCAGGCAATGCTCTAACTATATGCATCCGATGAACAAATCTCTCTGATAGTTTTCTACAATGTATCAGTCTGGAGTCCGGCCACTTTTGCTAAAAAAATAAAATAAATATTTAATCCTCATTTTGGTTAACCAGGCTGCATTTATTAAAAGTTCTGACGTCACCTCTGGGCATACAGACTTCAGAGATGTTGGTTTCTCGGAAGGGCTTAGTCTGCCAGGTGTCTGGTGTGGGACTCACATATAACACGTCTTAAGGTCAGAAAGGTCACTGCCCTGGAAAAGTACCGCAACGGCGCAGCCATATCACGTGGATTCTTTTCTCAGCTTCTTTAATCTCTGGATGAATGACATTCAATCTCTGTGATGAAATGAAATCTTTGCCGTTCTTGCAAGAGATGACTGTGCTTTTTCAGAATATAGGAATTTTTTGTAGACATCTCCAGCTCATTGGGATTTAGTCATTTTTTTTTTCAATTGCAATAAATGAATATGTCAGAAACTATGTATGCTAGAATGGCATTTACTTAAATAAAAGTTCTATAAACTATAGTATATGTGCTGCAGTGATGCCTTATGGGTTTATGACTAATATTTTCCTACAGGGACCTCCCCAACTGAGAAGGATCCATCAGCTTTTAGTAGCAACCAATGTTTATGTAGCTGCTGTATGATTGTCCTATTATTAGAGAACTTTAAAGAAATGTTATGTCTCATCCACATGGCTTCCTCTTACCTGATACTCAACATTTTTCTCTTTTTCTTACCTTATACACTTCTGTCCTTGTTTCTGACCATCATGTAGGATAGGGATCAGCAACCTTCGGCACTCCAGCTGTTGCGAAGCTACAACTCCCAGCATGCCCTTTCCACTTGTGTGGAAGTTTAGAGAGCAGCCAAGCAAGTGTGCATGATGGGAGATGTAGTTTCACAACACCTGGAGTGCCGGAGGTTGCTGACCCCTGATGTAGAAGTACAGAGAGGACTTGGTCTTCACTCCTGGCATACAACTTATTTTTTTTTTAAAATTATATTATATGACCAAATCTATGTGCACATCTATCTTAATTATTAAGTTCAGGTGTTTGACCCACACTCATTGCAAACAGGTGTATAAATTGAAGTTTGTGGAGAAACCTCGCTATCACTATTAGAGAAACTAGACCAGCAAGTGTCACTGACATGTTAGTAATTATTGGACAACTCTTAATGGACTGGTACTCATAAAACTCAGACATATTTTTGGAGTGTTTTACAGCAAAGCAACATAACAGATACAAAAAGATAGGAATGTGCTGGATCACAACCTCAGTAAGAGAAATTGTTAGGCCTGTTGTACTGTTCTCTCTCTGAATCCACCCTGTCAGGCTCTATTTTTGCCCTAATATAGGGTAGAGTGATCATAGCCCAGAGCTACAGCACCTACCCCCCCCAGATATACCCTGATATAGTTCATCACTGGGTAAGTCATTAAGTTATAAAAGTCATATGGGACATCTGCAGAAGTGCAGCTTCCGCTCAAGATGTTAAAGGGGTATTCTGGTTACCATAAATAAATATAACTTATGTTTTAGACTAATTCATCATCAACCATTACCTAATATATTTCACATATTTACCGTTCAGTAGTAGAGATGAGCGAGCACTAAAATGCTCGGGTGCTCGTTATTTGAGTCGAACTTTTCCCGATACTCGGGTGCTCGTTTCGAATAACGAACCCCATTGAAGTCAATGGGAGACTCGAGCATTTTTGCAGGGGACCAAGGCTCTGCCTAGGGAAGGCTGGGTGAAAACCTGGAAACCTCAGAAAATGATGGAAACACCACGGAAATGGACAGGAAACAGCACGGGCAGCATGCATGGATGCCTCTGAGGCTGCCTAATCCTACCATTACCCCAAATTCTCCTGCAACAGCCTGGTGGTTACCCTCATGGCAATTGTGCTCACCCAGACCAAGAAAGGCGAGGCAAATACCCATCACATGTTAGGGAAGCACCCAACTAGGTGCAACGAAGGTCCATCACCGCCTGCAGGTGACACCACTGCTCATGCTGGCACTGCAGATAAAATCAAGTTTAGTATCTGTTCGTATCAGTTGCTGTGCCTGCTGGTGGTATAGTGGGGAGCATAGCTACTTCCCAAGCAGTTGATCTGGGTTCGATTCCCGTCTATTGCAGGAGGCAATTCAGAATCAGTACAATATCTAATACGTCCCCCTACCCGGGTAAATTGTTTGGAGAGAGGGCCTGTAGGTGGGGGGGAAGGAGGTTTCGCTGGAAGAGCCAGAGGAGTGCCCCCTGGGCTAGCGTGTGTGGTGGTGACAACAGCCGGATGGATTTTGGAAAACTGTTGCTTTAACCCGTATGGTATCGATTCTTCTCAGTTTAATACCGTATACGGACCCTATATTTAATGGATTTTTTTTCTGGCCAGGGGAGTGTCTTTCCCACTGCAGCTAAGGGGATGTGTCCATGCTCTGCCTATCACAGGTCAGGAGGCAATTAAAAGAAGAAACAAAAAAAACATCAGTACAATATCTAATACGTCCCCTATCCGGGTAAATAGTATGGAGAGAGGGCCTGTAGGTGGGGGGAAGGAAGCGTGTGTGGTGGTGACAACAGCCGGATGTATTTAGAATGACGACGCAGGACCCCAACTTAAAAATTTAGCATCAACCGGTACAGTCGTAAATTATGAGATTGATCAGCTGTGGTATGTATACTACTCAGTTTAAAACCGCATATGGCAGCTATCCGGAAAAATGGTTTGGAGAGAGAGAAAGATAGGACAAAGACGTAAATTGTTTGGAGAGAGGGCCTGTAGGTGGGGGGGGGCAGGCTGGGGGGAAGGAGGTTTCGCTGGAAGAGCCAGAGGAGTGCCCCCTGGGCTAGCGTGTGTGGTGGTGACAACAGCCGGATGGAGTTAGAATGACGACACAGGACCCCAACTTAAAAATTTAGCATCAACCGGTACAGACGTAAATTATGAGATTGATCAAGTGTGGCATGACTTTTTAGATGGAGATTGCATGTGGTCACGTACTCCCTGGAACCCCATAGTCACCCCTTCTCTGATGTGCTAGCCCAGAACATTCTCTGCCCCAATTCGCAAGACCTTTTGCTGTTTCCGTGTGCTGACAGTGGTGATTTACCAGTGTTGTCTGAGGAGGTGGTGGACAATGGCGAGACACAGGTGTCGGGGGGTGAGGTAGTTGTATGGGAAGCAAGTTACAGTGGGGACTCCTTGGGTGGGACTTTCTCATGATGGGACAGATTCAACTTGGGTGGATCAGGCACAGGAACAGATGATTTTTTTGGGGGGTTTAGTTAACTTTTATTTAGCAAAAATAACCACAGAGATATTTATTCGTTATCTTCTCTGCGCAGTCTGGCGTTGGGGTTCGTCACTTTGATGGCGAGCTGTGCCGCTCTCTCCACAATGGTCTGTGTGTTCTTAGATGGAGACTTTGTCGGCGATTTCAGTACAGAAGGACTTGTTGCTCATCCACAGAACCTCGTCCTCCTTGACATTGTGGAGAAGGAATTTGCGGAACCCTGTGGGCAGCATGTGTTTGGTCTTCTACTTGCTACCGTATCCAATGTTGGGCAATATAGATTCGCAAGTAATATTATTTTTCACACCTATCCCAAAAATAAAAATGTATGCAGTATGCGCAAATAAAACTTGGAACTGGAATTGGAGAGAGGGCCTGTAGGTGGACCTCCGGAAAAATTGTTTGAATAGAGGGCCTGTAGGGGGCCCTCCCGAAAAATTGTTTGAAGAGAGGGCCTGTAGGTGGACCTCTGGAAAAATTGTTTGAATAGAGGGCCTGTAGGTGGACCTCTGGAAAAATTGTTTGAATAGAGGGCCTGTAGGTGGACCTCTGGAAAAATTGTTTGAATAGAGGGCCTGTAGGTGGACCTCTGGAAAAATTGTTTGAATAGAGGGCCTGTAGGGGGCCCTCCTGAAAAATTGTTTGAAGAGAGGGCCTGTAGGTGGACCTCTGGAAAAATTGTTTGAATAGAGGGCCTGTAGGTGGACCTCTGGAAAAATTGTTTGAATAGAGGGCTTGTAGGGGGCCCTCCTGAAAAATTGTTTGAAGAGAGGGCCCTCCTGAAAAATTGTGCTAAAAGAGTGCCAGTTGGACCTCTAAAAAATGGCGTTTTTTGGGTCAGCGTTAGGCAAAGACTATATGGAGGAGGAGGAGGAGTAGGAGGAGTAGAGAAGAGGAATCGGATACATAAGTTATTTACATCTTTAGCTGCTTTCCCCCGGAGGAGATTTGAATTCCGGTGAAATCCAGGCTTTGTTCATTTTAATAAGTGTCAGCCTGTCAGCGCTGTCAGTTGACAGGCGTGTACGCTTATCGATGATGACGCCACCAGCTGCACTGAATACCCGCTCTGACAGCACGCTAGCGGCAGGGCAGGCCAGCACCTCCAAGGCGTACAGCACCAGTTCAGGCCACGTGTCCAGCTTTGAAACCCAGTAGTTGTATGGAGCAGAGTGATCGCTACGGACGTTGGTATGGTCAGCTAGGTACTCCCTCACCATCTTTCTGTACAGCTCCCCCCTACTCTGCCTAGACTGGGGACAGGTGACAGTGTCTTGCTGGGGTGACATAAAACTGGCAAAGGCCTTGGAGAGCGTTCCCCTGCCAGTGCTGGACAAGCTGCCTGCTCGCCTCCTCTCCCCCGCTACTTGGCCCACAGAACCATGCCCTCTGCCGCTAGCGGCGTCTGATGGGAAGAATTGTTTCAGCTTGTGCACCAGGGCCTGTTGATACCTATTCACTCTCATACTCCTTTCCTCTGCAGGGATGAGAGTGGAAAGGTTCTGCTTGTACCGTGGGTCCAGGAGAGTGAACACCCAGTAATCGGTGTTGGAAAAAATTCTTCTAACGCGAGGGTCACGGGATAGGCAGCCTAACATGAAGTCTGCCATGTGCGCCAGAGTCCCAACACGCAAGAATTCCCTCTCCTCACTGGCCTGACTCTCCATTTCCTCCTCCTCCTCCTCCAAGTCCTCCTCTTCAGCCCATACACGCTCAAGAGTTAAGGACCGAGCACTGGTACCCTCTACTGTCTCGCCGACATTCTCCTCCTCTTCCTCCTCATCCTCATCCCCCTCCTCCGATACGCGCTGAGAAACAGACCGGAGGGTGCTCTGGCTATCAAGCGACGTATCTTCCTCCACCGTCTCTTGTGACAAGCGCAAAGCATCTGACTTGATGCTGAGCAGTGATTTTTTCAACAGGCAAAGCAGCGGGACGGTGAGGCTGATAAAGGCGGCATCGCCGCTAACCATCTGTGTTGACTCCTCAAAGTTGCTCAACACCTGGCAGATATCAGACATCCACGTCCACTCCTCATTGTAGACTTGAGGAATCTGAGAGACCTGACTACCAGTTCTGGTGGAAGATGACATCTGGCAGTCTACAATCGCTCTGCGCTGCTGGTAAACTCTGGATAACATGTTTAATGTGGAATTCCATCTCGTGGGCACGTCGCACAACAGTTGGTGAGCGGGCAGTTGTAGTCGGCGCTGCACTGCCCTGAGAGTGGCAGCATCTGTGCTTGACTTGCGGAAATGCGCACAGATGCAGCGCACCTTGGTGAGCAAATCAGACAGATTGGGGTATGTCTTGAGGAACCGCTGAACTATTAGATTGAACACGTGGGCCAAGCATGGCACATGTGTCAGTCTGCCGAGTTGCAGAGCCGCCACCAGGTTACGCCCGTTGTCACACACAACCATGCCTGGCTTGAGGTTCAGCGGTGCCAGCCACACATCGGTCTGCGCCGTGATGCCCTGTAACAGCTCTTGGGCGGTGTGCCTTTTGTCACCTAAGCTCAGCAGTTTGAGCACCGCCTGCTGGCGCTTACCCATGGCACTGCTGCTGCGCCTAGAGCTACCGACTGAAGGCGCCGTGCCCACGGATGGTAATTCGGTGGAGGAGGAGGGGTCGGAGGAGGAGGAGGAGGCATAGTACGTCTGAGAGACCGTGACCGAGGTAGGCCCCGCAATCCTCGGTGTGGGCAGTACATGAGCAGCCCCAGGGTCATTCTCGGTCCCAGCCTCCACCAAGTTAACCCAATGTGCCGTCAGTGAGATATAGTGTCCCTGCCCGGCAGCACTTGTCCACGTGTCCATGGTTAGGTGGACCTTCTCAGAAACAGTGTTGGTCAGGGCACGGATGATGTTCTGTGACACGTGCTGGTGTAGGTAAGTTGAGACATGAAGCAAGGGAGTGTAGCTCTGAGGAATTCCCCTGCTCCCTCATCAGCGGGTACTGTCTCACCCTGCCCAGGACCACGGCCTCTGCCCCCTGCAGTAATTGAATGCCCACACCCACGCCCACGCCCTCGCCCTCGACCCTTAGCCCTGGGGTTCAACATTTTTTGTATATAGGTGTATGATAAAAAAAAAAAAAAAATTAAACGGGCCTGGTGTACTGAAACCCACAAACTTGTTAAGTCCGGTAGAATTAAATGACGTACAGAAAGTGTCACCTGGACAGATTATACGGATTGGAGCGAGTGTGCTGAACTGTGACACACAGAAAGGTTACACAAAGCTGAGTAAAATGGATTTGTATCACTGAGCTAAAACAACTGAAAAAATAATTTTTTTTTATATTTTGTTTTTTTGGGAACGTGACGTGCAGGAACTATGGTAGAACTGACTGACACCCTGTTAACGGTGGCTATTTAGTCTGCAACCCAGACAAATGTCGCACAGAGAGTTTTCTGGATCAAGCGGTAGATGATATTGGTAGCAAATGACTTGGTTGTATTGTGTGATGTACAGAAAGTGTCACCTGGACAGTATATACGGATGGGAGCGAATGTGCTGAACTGCGACACACAGAAAGGTTACACACAGCTGAGTAAAATGGATTTGTATCACTGAACTAAAACAACTGAAAAAATAATTTTTTTTTTATATTTTGTTTTTTTGGGAACGTGACGTGCAGGAACTATGGTAGAACTGACTGACACCCTGTTAACAGTGGCTATTTAGTCTGCGACCCAGACAAATGTCGCACAGAGAGTTTTCTGGATCAAGCTGTAGATGATATTGGTAGCAAATGACTTGGTTGTATTGTGTGACGTACAGAAAGTGTCACCAGGACAGTATATACGGATGGGAGCGAATGTGCTGAACTGCGACACACAGAAAGGTTACACACAGCTGAGTAAAATGGATTTGTATCACTGAACTAAAACAACTGAAAAAATAATTTTTTTTTTATATTTTGTTTTTTTGGGAACGTGACGTGCAGGAACTATGGTAGAACTCACTGACACCCTGTTAACGGTGGCTATTTAGTCTGCGACCCAGACAAATGTCGCACAGAGAATTTTCTGGATCAAGCTGTAGATGATATTGGTAGCAAATGACTTGGTTGTATTGTGTGACGTACAGAAAGTGTCACCTGGACAGTATATATGGATTGGAGTGAGTCAGTGTTGAACTGTGACACACAGAAAGGTTCCACAGTGCTGTGTGCAATGGATTTGTATCACTGAGATAGAACAATAAAAAAAACAAGGTTAGATATGGCGATAGCTGCACTACTAGTGCCAGCCAGCCAGCCAGCCAAGCCAGGAGACAAAAAAAAAATTCTTCTAGCCCTTAGAAGGGCTGTTGGGTTCTTTGTGGGTGATTCCTGCCTAACTGAGAACTAAATTCAGGCCCTAACACTGTCCCTGAAAGGCAGCAGCTCTATCCCTAATGACATCCAGACGGCATCAGAGCCGAGCGCCGCGGCCAGTCACTAGTATATTCCAGGGTCACCTGATCAGGCCAGCCAACCCCTGCTATCGACATGTAAGGGCCCCACGTGATGCTGGGTGTACTGTAGAGTCTCCTGGCTTGTGATTGGCTGTGTTTATAGGCGCCAAAAAAGCACGATGCGGAAGTTGCCATTTCCTCGAGTATGGCGAGATACTCGTCCGAGCTGCGAATACTTACGAGTACCCTAATACTCGAACGAGCACCAAGCTCGGACAAGTATGCTCGCTCATCTCTATTCAGTAGTTATAAAAGTAGTTTCTTCCTCTGCTACCCACTATGTTCCTCATAAGTTACCATGGCATCGACTTGTAGTTCTGAGCCTTTGCAGGTCGAGCATGCTCAGTGTGTTGCTATCAATTCTCTAGCTAAATGTTAGTGTGCTGCTGATTACTGAGTAGAGGGGGCATGACCACAATGTATATCAGGCAGCCAATCAATAAACATCAACACTCACAGCAGGAAAGCTAGGGATTGCGGGGATTGTAGGAGGGAAGATCAGGCGCCATGATACTCTCAGTGTGTTGCCGGCTCACACAGAAGCTAGACAAATAGATTGCAATGTACATAGAAGCTCTGATTAAATGTAGAGGTATGGGTTCTGGTTGGGTCACAGCTTGCAGCCTTAATGCAGTTTAAACAAAAAAAAAAAAACGTTACTTTACTGGACATTATTATACTGAGACTTTTATACTGATGACTTTTATACTGATGACTTGTACTTTGGATAGGTCATTAGTATTTGATCGTGGGGCTCTGCCACCTGGGATCCTCATGTTCAGCTGTTTGAGAAGGCACCAACGCTTGCAGTAGCACTGTAGCCTTCTTGCAGATTAGCTCAGACCAGTAATGGTGAACCTTTTAGAGATGGAATGCCCAAACTGCAACCCTACGAACCAATTAATTATCACAAAGTGCCAAAATGTCTCGGAAAAAGCCATTAAAGATGTTACAATTATTCATGAAATGGGTTTCCATGGTCATGCATCTGCATATAATGCCAAGCTTCCGCTGGGGTGGTGTGAAACTCCTGTTAATGGACCATAGGGCAGTGAAAATGTGTTTTATGGCCACATGACAAAACCTACCCTTATATGTAAGCTAGTCTTTAAGTGACTATAAGTTGTGACTGTGTATTCAGCTCCAAGTTGTATGGCAATCAAATACATCACTAAGCAATAACGTCATTAAAAATTCAAAACACCCCATTTCTTATTTATTGTATAAAAAAGATAAAAATTAAAAAAAATAGTATAACATACCCCAACATAATTGAGGTCACAGTGTTCATAAATGTCTGGACTATTAATATAATAGCAGTGAACCCTTTCAGAATAAAATGCCCAGAGGCCAGAATTTACATTTATTGGTCACCTCGCCTGCAAAAAATTGGAATAAAAAGAGTGCACCCCAGTCTAACCAGTGGCAAGTGGATTGCAGATTAGAGAATCCACATTCTGTCATGTAACCATCACTATATTTTATTTGAATCCTTTATAGAAAATTCATATAAAGAACAGGAATGTAGAGGCAGCAGTTGCAATTGGGCCACGGTGCATGAAGAGGTCCGAAGACCCCCCCTGCCACACTAACATTACAAATGACACGTGATGGGGATCATTTATTAAAGACTTGTGGCCTTAGATATCTGTGCGCCGCCGGAGGCACACGCCTCGTCCTAAATTAAAGGGTTTCTGTCCCCAATATTTAGCCTATTAAACAGGATGACATTTCCAATGTGCAAATGTCACCTGAGGCTAAATATGTAAGTGATTTTATTCCTAATTGTCCCGTTTTTGTGTATTTTCTACTTTTATAATATGTTAATTAGCCTCCTAGGAGCAGGGGGGGCGGTACCCCTGCACCTAGAGGCTCTATTTCCCCACCTTGTAAAACGCCTACTTTGTCTTGATTGACAGGGCCAGGAAGCTCGCTCCATCTGCTGCCGGCCCTGTCTACGATCCAAATCCCGCGCCTGCGCCGTGCGTACTTCATTCGGCACAGGCGCAGTGAGTGTAGCAGGCTGCCTGGCTCCCAGCTTCCTGACTATGCCTACGTCACAGTACACCTGGAATAGAAGGCAACGGAGGCGCAGTGAGAAAGCCGGGAGCCTGGCAGCCTGCTACACTCACTGCGCCTGAAACGAATGAAGTACGCACTGCGCAGGCGCGGGATTTGGATCGTAGACAGGGCCGGCAACAGATGGAGCGAGCTGCCTGGCCCTGTCAATCAAGACAAAGTAGGCGTTTTGCAAGGTGGAGAAACGGAGCCTCTAGGTGCAGGGGTACCGCCCCCCCTTCTCCTAGGAGGCTAATTAACATATTATAAAAGTAGAAAATGGTGACATTTGCACATTGGAAATGTCATCCTGTTTAATAGGCTAAATATTGGTGACAGAAACCCTTTAAGCACATCTTCTGAAACTCTTCTCAACCTAAAAATATTGTATTTATCACACTCAATGAATGCTGAAAAAATATCAGCGCTAGAATTGCTTTTTTTGTACACTTCACCTCTGCCTAAAACAGGAATAAAAAATTATGTAAAATTTGTATGTACCCTAGAATAACACAAATCAAAACCACACCGCACCCTGTAAAAAATGAGCTGTCAAAATGGCTTGTTGAAGGAAAATAAATAAAGTTATGAGTGTTAGAATAGGGTGACACAAAGCTTTTTTTAAAATGTTTTTATTTTTTTATTTTTACATGTAAAGTGTAATACATTTGGTATCGCCATAATTGTACTAAGGTTGCCAGCCCAACTAAGCCCAAACAAAAATAACAGAATTGCTTTTTCTATTTCACCCCACAAATATTTTTTTTTACAGTTTAGCAATACATTATACGGAACAGAAAACAAGCTACAGAAATAGAAAAATAAAAAGGTTGTGACTTTTGAAGGCGAGGACTATATATAAAAAATAATGGACAAATTTGGCTTGGTTCTGAAAGTGTTAAACTGCAGAATACATGTGATCAAAAAGTTAGCAGTATACAGGGGTATGAATGAGACATTTCAGAGACATGGGTAAATCTCTCTTTCCTTCCTAGGAGACATGCCATGATGACTTCATTTCCAAAGGCATCAAAGTAACCAAATTAATCTAGCCACAAAATAAAAAACGTCAACCCTTAGGGAGAATTTGTGGTTTTGTGAATCAGCCAGTAGGATGTAAAGCAGTTCACTTTAAAAGTGATTCTAAATATTATTTGAAATTTATTTTTTATTATGTTATATTTTCTAAAGAATGAATACAGTACTAGAAGCACTGCTGTTCTGGAACAAGTCCAGACTCGTCCTATATAGCAGGCAATTCACTAAACCTTTATAAAAAAGGCAAAAAACTTTTATTTAGCGGTATTTCTGTTTTTTGCAGTTCCATGTTCAAAATCTTGGGCATGTTTTCCAAGAAATCTTTTGTTTCCCCATTGTATATCTGACCCTCTCTGATTATTTCAGACCTTGGTGCATTAAGCATTCTATACATACAGTATTACACAAATTTCAGCTGAACCCACCGATTTAGGTGGAACTGCCTGATCATTTCATGTGCATGGAGGACTCCAGACTATTCCTCAATGGCAGATGTTGCAGGGCTTAAGGATCAAAAAGTTGGATTTCAACTGCCCGATCCTTTTGTCCTTGGAGAGATAAGCTGCTGCCAGAGGTGCCTGCCTTAGACTTTTACCATGGGTGCTCACAGAGGCTGGTCTTAGTTCTGCTTTTGGCACCCATGCCATAGGTTTGCCACCCCTGAACCTTTCACAAGCGAATAATGTCCAGTGTTTGCAGAACATACAAACAACAAAGAAAGCCAAAATGAAAACTTTATATAAATAAACAGTCTTATTACTTATACCACCTACTGCTTGTCTTATTTGGGCTTCATTTTGGCATGTGTTGGCATATCTTAAGCCATACCTTCTTACTAAGTCACTCTCATTTTCCACTAACCACACCTTCTTGTTGAGCAATGTGCAAACAGTGTCTAAACACATAATAAATGTAATGCAAAGCAGGGCCAGTTTTGGCACATTTAGCTTAGTAGAATCTCACCCTAGTTTGCTTTTTTGTAAAACCTTTGAGATGTTCTTCTTTCAGAAGTATTCCTTAAAAATCATTTCTATCAGTATTCATCAGTAAGCTGAAACCAGAAGCAAAGTAGTTAAGGAATAGTTCATCTGTCCAAGACATAAAGAGAAAGTATCATGGACAGGTCTGTACCTCTGCTCTGTTTTGGACCCAGAGGAAATAAATGAGTTGAAGGTTTCAGGTAATTATGGGGAAAATCAGTAAATGCAGGCTAATCTTTCTACTCATTTGCCATTTTCTCTCCAGTATCTCCACTTTAACATAATTATTTTAATGAAAACAAAAGTCTAAAATATGAAAAAGATTTGCATCAGTTACTAATTCTCTTTGGGCAAAAATTATTCATTTATTCAGATTTCATTATTTGGAATTCCTTGTAAATATGCCGGCTTAATAAACTGTCTATTAAAAATACTCTTCATACAAATTACTAAACAGTATTCCAATTATTTCCTGAATAAAAGATATCATCGCATTCTCCAGTGTAACATTGCTCAAGATACTTTTTTTTTATTTGAATCAATTATCCTTTTTTTCCGCACTTCGCTACATTTTAATAGTACCTGTTTGTTAATAGCTTCATGTTTATGGTATTTGTACAATATATTTGTGTAACCCTCTCTTTATGTTCAGCGCCACGGAATTAATGGTGCTTTCAAATAATGATAGAAATGAGAGGTTAATGCATTCTATTGGTTTTAAATCTAAAAGTACAAAGACTCCCTAACAAAAATACACCCTATGTTAATATATAACCGCGATCTATTAATCATAATATTAAAATGCACCTTGATGAGTCAAAATATACATCTATATGCCTCAGGCAAAAGGAATGTATTAAAGTATGTTAAATACTGGATTGTACGCCCCTCAATAAATCTAATGCAGTGATTGGATGCACTGTTCCAATAGATAGGTTTCTACACTAACCATGATGAATAATTATTTAATGTGCATTTCGCTTCAATAAATAAACATAATCCAGGATGTTCACACTTTATCGTAATTCCAGAAGTTATGTGTCACCTGAAGAATGTGGCACTATGGCTGACTCATCGTGAATAGAACTTCGGCTGCTACTAATTGTTACATTGTTTCATAATTAGGAAGGAGGCATGCAATAATTTACAAGTATATGCTTACAAATTGGAGTTTCTTAATAGAATAGTTTGCAAAATTTGCAGTTGGTTTAGTCTAACGTTATGTGTGAAAAGGAGAAAGATAAGGTTGTGTAAAAGCGAGTTAATAGTGATGACTTAGGCTGAATTCTGGGTTACAGGTTCGGAGTACATTCTGAGAAAATCTCCTGATGTGTGCCCAGAAACTTTTACAAGTAAGCACAAGTAAAAAGAGTGCATATGTTTGCAAAGTAAACATCGGGAGAATTATATTGAAAAATATAGTCTACTACAATTTCTACCTTATACTGAAACATGAATCATTGGAAAAGCCACCCACAAAGGCAATAGCTGAACATGGTGTGCATCGAGCCTAACATGTTACTACTGCATTAGCGCCTAATGGAAAGATACTCTTCTTATTATTCTTAGATCCATCAGATGCATTCCTTAGGTCCATGTGCTTCATTGCCTGCAGGAAACAACTCAGACTAAGGTCCAGAACACAAGCTTAATTTATGGCTGGCAATAGAGAAGCAAATATTTCTTAAATCCCTTTGTCGCCAATGACACCGACTCAGCAATGTGTTAAACAAATGAAACAGGGCAATGGATAAGGACTAAGAAGCAGGTGGTCAGTCATCAGGGTTTCCAGGAAATCCATTCTAAAAGCATGGGTTCCAGTAAAGCCTCCTCATAATGTTCCTTCTAGTTGGTTATTAGCACTCCAGAAATTACAAGCCTTTCTTCTACTCAAACTGTCAATGCATTTCTATTGAGCATTTTATTAACTGATGCCTGAGGCCAAATTTACTGGCCCCCTACAATAGTCACACCCAAAAGACTGGTTTGAAAGAGAACGGGATGTTTAATTCTTGACTATATTAATACATGCAATAGGTCAGGGATGGCCAACTTGAGGCTCTCCAGCTGTTGCAAAACTACAACTCCCAGCATGCCCAAATTGCCTATAGCTATCAGCTACAGCAAACAAAAGCACTATGAAATGTGAATTTGGTTGTAAAACTAGCAAGAAAAGCTCTTTAGTTACTATAAGGCCTCATGCACACAAACGTTTGTATTTCTGTATCCATTCATTCCAATGACTCCATGCACATTCTTTGTCCATATGTCCACATGCTACAAGTCAATGTTTGACTCTTTAAATAGACCTCAAGACACGACTCAAATATTAAATAAACCAGCCCCTCATATGCAGACAGCTGTTTTGGGTTGATTGCCCACTCATCAGTGCAGTGCAGAGAGTACTCACGTAAATAGATGACAGGCCTAGGTCAGGATTTGGGGGGTAAAATCTCTCCTTAGGTAGAGCATCTTACTTGGCATGAGAAGACTTATAGGCAGGCATGGGATTCAGCCAGTTCCCTCAGGTTCTACAGATCCATGTGGCAGCTGGAGATGAGCCCTTCCATTCCATAGTTTAGCGCCTTAGGATTTTTAAAAGTTGGGTGGTGTGTGTGTGTAGTGTATATGTGGTGTATTTTTGTATGTGTACCATGTATATGGTGAATTTATATGTCTGTGCGTTGCATATGTGAAATGTATGTGTAAACATGTGTCATGACGTCGCATGTCCGCTGTTGAGTAGGGAACCTGTTGTTAAAAAATTTGAATCCCAAACGCGCTGCCCCGCCCTCGGGTTTGGACCTCTATGCTAGGATTCCGCAGATCAGATCCTTGGAGTACTCTGTGGCTTCTCAGCGAAATACGACGGCTAAATTTCTGAAATGTTGGCAACCATAGGACACTCAGAAGAATATGTTAACACTACAGACATGGAGAGACTCTGTTTTATTTTATACACGTTTTATTGTTATGCTATATAATGAGAGATACAACAGTTCACCTATGTTGAATTGTCAATTTTTCATACATTGTTTGTGATTTAACCTTAATCAAAAACCAATAAAATATAAATGGGAAAAAAAATTGAATCCCACCCCTGCTTATAGGCCATACATGCTCCTCTGGAATTCTGGGAAGAAAGGGATGCAAATTGAGCTCTTAACAAGCTCTGCCTCTGATACCACCAGATGTAAGGCAGTTATCCTATAAGCCAATGTTCAACCCTTTAAATAGGCCTTGAGACATGACACGGATTATAAATAAACCAACTTGTTGAAGGAAAATAAATAAAGTTATGAGTGTTAGAATAGGGTGACACAAAGCTTTTTTTTAAATGTTTTTATTTTTTTATTTTTACATGTAAAGTGTAATACATTTGGTACCGCCATAATTGTACTAAGGTTGCCAGCCCAACTAAGCCCAAACAAAAATAACAGAATTGCTTTTTCTATTTCACCCCACAAATATTTTTTTTTTTTTTTTTTTTTTTTACAGTTTAGCAATACATTATACGGAACAGAAAACAAGCTACAGAAATAGAAAAATAAAAAGGTTGTGACTTTTGAAGGCGAGGACTTCTGCACACAGCTGTTTCAGGGTGATTGAACATTGACTTATAGAATAGCTGCCTTACATCAGGTGGCATTAGAGGAAGAGCTTGTTAACAGCTTATTTGCATCCCTTTCTTCCCAGAATTCCAGAGGAGCATGTATGGCCTATAAGACTTCTTATGCTGATTAAAGCCCTCTCCCTAAGGAGAAAGAGTACCCCCCAAATCCTGGCTTAGGCCTCGCACCCCATTAAGCCAGCACTCTCTACACTGTATGGATGAGTGGTAATTGTCCTGAACTGGTTGTCTGTAGTTGAGGTGCTGGCTTATTTAAAGAGCTAAATGTTGACTTATAGGATAGCTGCCTTACATCTGGTGATATTAGAGGCAGAGCTTGTTAAGAGCTAATTTTCTTTCCAGAGTAGTATGTATGGTTTATAGGTCTCCTCATGCTAATTAAAATACTCCAAGGAAAGATGGTACCCCCAAATCCTGATTTAGTTCTCTCATCTGGTGGCATTAGAGGTGGGGCTTGTTAGGAGCTCATTTGCATCCCTTTCTTCCCATGATTCCAGAGGAGCATGTATGGTTTATAGGTCTTCTCATGCCAGTTAAGGTACTCTCTCCCCAAGGAGAGATAGTATCCCCCAAATCCAGACTTAGACCTCTCACCCAGTTAAGCCTGTACTCTCTACTTTGCTCAGGTGGTGATCACCCTGAAACAGCTGCCTGCAGTTGAGAGACTGGTATCCAAGTCTTGTCTCAAGAATTGAATTTTAACTTATAGAATAGCTGCCTTATATCTAGTGGCATCAGAAGCAGAGCTTCTTAAGAGCTCATTTGCATCTCTTTCATTCCAGAGGTGTATGTGTGGTCTCTAAATCTGCTCATGCTGATTAAAGTGCTCTCTCCTGAAGCAAAAAATTAGAACATGTCCTATTAGGGGCTGGCTGTTCTGTTCTGCAGAATGCATACTGCTGGTATCTGTGTTGTGCAGATCTGCAATTTGCGGACAACAAAACATCCAATGGTCGTATGCATGAGCCCTAAGGGTATGTTCACATGGTGTTCTTTTGGGCCATCAATAGTAATGGAGAGGATAATCCCTTTAAACTCTGTTCATATCTATATGAACTGGTCCAATATTTGCATTATCTACCTACATCAGTGATACCTATCCAGTGGCTCTGAAGCGACATTTGGTTTTCAAGCATCACAGTCTATAGATTCATGTTCAATGCACTGCTCTGCTAGTCAGAACCTGAGGATGAGACATACTAACGTAGTAACATAGAAACATAGTTTATAAGCCTGAAAAAAGACATCTGTCCATCCAGTTCGGCCTGTTATCCTGCAAGTTGATCCAGAGGAAGACAAAAAACCCCTGTGAGGTAGAAGCCAAAAAATTCCTTCCCGACTCCAATCAGGCAATCAGAATAACTCCCTGGATCAACGACCCCTCTCTAGTAACTATAACCTGTAATATTATTACACTCCAGAAATGCATCCAGGCCCCTCTTGAACTCTTTTAGTGAACTTACCATCACCACCTCCTCAGGAAGAGAGCTCCATAGTCTCACTGCTCTTACCGTAAAGAACCCTCTTCTATGTTTATCTGACACAAACATACACATTAACATCCTCCAGTTATACTGGTCAGTGTATTGGGTTACTGGATCTACTTTAACTACCTTTCATTTTCTGCATACTCCATTCATGCAGCTTTGAGTCACCTTTTTAAATGTTCCTCTCTTATTGTCTATGACAGTCATAATAATGTAGTCTTTTTCTAAATTTTCCATGTAGATTTTTTTATCCCTGCTTTAGCTCTTTTTTTTTACATATGTGACAAAAATCCATTGGAGTACCTGATTCATGAACTGCATTGAGTTGTGTTTGGAGGAGGATAAAGCACTTCAGTGAGAATGTGGGTTTAAAAACATAAATGTCTAGCGATACCAACAAATTAAAGAGAGAAAGTTTGAGTGAAAAAGTTTATTTAAAATACAGTTCTGAAAAAATACACAGAAATGCATTGTTTTGTACTCCAAGTCCATGGAGTCCATTTATTCTGAGAGCATTGCCTGAGCACTTAAAAAATGACCTTCCACAGATCCTTCTGGAGTAGACTGGTAGCTTAATGCATAAATGAGCTGCCATTGGCTAAAAATTATTTGAATCTCGTCTTACATATTCATAATCATGCGCGGTTACATCAGGCATTCATAAGGTTACTCATTAATCCATCGCATGTCAGAATTTGGCTTGGAACATCTGACCACAACTAATATTGTCTGCGTCACACCTGATTCTGAAACAGTCCTAGAGAGTAGAGATCAGTATTTCTAGCAGGAAGTCGGACCTTACTGCTCATAGTAACCATTTAATAATCAGCTTTCATTTCTTACATTGCTCTGGGAAAAAGAAAGCAGTGCTCTGATTGGTTACTATGGGCAACCACACCATTTTCAAGGCTATTTAAAGGCTATGGATATTTTTTTTCATTGCATTCTACTCATTTTAGGCTTTTTTTTCATTTGGTGTTCAACAGTTTTTCCTACAGTTTTTGTTTGCAGTGTATCTACAGACTGTTGTTTCTGCTTCACATTGTGGGAGCTATTGTGTCGCCTGATCAGTATCCCTTGTCTGTACTTTCCTTAACAGCTCATAAATACTAATTATAGCTAATATTCTGACAAAAAAGATGGATCACACATCCACATGCTATGCATTGATCTATGCATAATTTAGAAACAGTGCATGAGGTACTTTGTATACTTTTTGATCAAAATGCATAAACCTACTCACCACATCAAGATAACCTCTTTTCAGCGGGTTCCTGATCTAAAATGAAGCATTCCACACGATGACCACCACTGCCACAACAAGGAACCTGCAGGCATCGCAACCCAGCAGCCCAACAACACCCTTGCTGTCAGGCTAAGCCTAATCACAGCTAAATTCTTATCAGTCTGATAAGGATTTAGCTTAAAGCGGTTTTCCAGGAATTAAGAAAATGAAAATACTTAAATATTACTTTATTATAAATATATTCCCAAATACCTTACATTAGTTATAAAGGCTCATTTTGTCTGGGGAGCTATCATTAGGAGAAACAAAATGGCCGCCATCCTAGTAGTATACAGAAAACCTGTCCTAATCACACAGCAGGACAGGTTACTTAGATAAAGAGCTGCCTCATCCTCATCTCTGCATGTCAGGGGTTATGATCCTAAATACAGATGATAAGATCTTCAGCTGAATCTCTGTAGGAATGGAGTTCATGAACTCCATTCCTACAGAGATTCAGCTGAAGATCTTATCATCTGTATTCAGGATCATAATCCCTGACAAGCAGAGCAGAGAGGAGGATGAGGCAGCTCTTTACCTCAGTGATGTGAAGTAACGTGTCCTCATGTGTGATTAGGACAGGTTTTGTGTGTACTAATAGGACGGCGGCCATTTTATTTCTCCTAATGATTACTCCCCAGAGAAAACGAGCCATTATAACTAATGTAAGGTATTTTTGATTATATTTATAATAAAGTAATATTTAAGTATTTTCAATTTCTTAATTCCTGGAGAACCCCTTTAAGTGAACTGTCAGGAGTTAAGGGCTACAGATCTGAGCTGTCAGAGCTGCTGTCTGATGGAGAACGTGTAAGCGATTGTCTGCAGATATGCTGAAAGTGAAATCTGAAGAAGAAAAACTGTTAGACATTTTTAGCCCAAAATGAGTAGAATGCAGTAATAAAAATCTTCCCCAAAGGTTTGTATTCAAAATGAGGATCTTTATATTAAAGAGGACCTTTCACTACTCCTGACATGCCTGTTTTAATATCTTCATGCATTCCCCATGTAATAACAATTCTGGAACATCTATTCTTATGGCTCTATGTTGTGTCATTCCTTTATTATTTGCACTAGAAGTTATGAATGAATTGCTATTTGTCTTCAGTAAGGGAACAGAGGGGAGATAACAAGTTGGGGGGTGTATCTGCACAGTGTGAACATGGCAGCACTGATTGGCTAGAATCTGTCTGTGCAGGTACACACCCCCAACTGGTTACCTCCCCTCTGTTCCTTTACTGAAGGCAAATAGCAATTCATTCATAACTTATAGTGCAAATAATAAAGGAATGGCACAACATACAGACATAAGAATCGATGCTCCAGAATTTTTAGTACATGCGGAATGCATGGAGCTATTAAACCAGACATGTCAGGAGTGGTGAAAGGTCCTCTTTAAAATGAAAAGTTAATACCATAGCAAAATACCCTGGTTATTTTTTCGTAAGCAAATAACCTTCTAAAGTGGAGTCAAGAGTATAATACATAATCCCTTTTACATTATTTATTCATTTATAGATCCATATATAGTGGAATATGGGAGGACACCGAGAACCCAGCACTTGCACCACACTCACTGCACCAGAATTGTGTCTCTCATGATAGTCTCAGTTTAGAACAAGTTGGTGCTGGTACACATTGCGCCACCTTTTTGCACCACAAGCAAATTTTAAGTTTTTATAAATGTGGCTTGATGTTAGACCCACCATAACCATGTCCATATTTGAAGGTGACTACCCATAATGGTGAGTGTGTCAGGAGCATTGTTCTTTTTGGAGCAAAAGAATAATAGGCAAAAGAATGCACCAAAAACCTGTAACTCAGACCTAAAAACCATGTGCAAAGATACAACACAGGTTTAATATGTGTTCAGTGTTTTTTTCATGATTGGGAGCTGATTAATTCAATTTCCTTTCACAGTACAAGATCAGGCTGTCTCCATAAAAAGACTATGCCCTGCCAGTGGCACTGTCTGCAGGATTGCCTAGTCCGATCAAACTAGGCATGGGCATCTGCCACAAGGGCTGTCCTATTAGCTAGCTAGTTAGCTAGTTGAAATTCGTTTCACGTCTGATTCGTCAAATTTTTCCAAAAGCTCAATTTGTGTCCGAATTGATTTGTCATGAATCAAAGTTGCTCCTATTGGCCTGAAATTGTTATATAACACTTTGAGGTCTCCTATCTTTTTGTTATCTTTTAGAAATTTTTGTTTGCCCCTTTTAAGCTGTTGAACACAATGACAGCAATAGAAAATAATGTCAGAGTGACAATGATTTACATAGCTATGGGTAAACACAAGGTTGATGGTGTTAGCAAACAGCATGTTTAAAATCACACTTCACCATCTTCACCAAAAGCTGTGGCAAGCGGCATGCACATTGTATTCTGGTAATAAAGCAATTTGGCCTTCCTTTTAGCAACAGGAAAACATTCCCCCATTTTTCTTTGATAACGACAGTATGCAGCATGAATATCCAGTAATTATCAGATTGCTGTGAATACTATGTCTAATGCAATTTTTGCATTTAAATGTCTTTGAACTATGCATTCAATAGCACAGTAATAATTTTGAAGTAGGATGTCTTTGGAAACAATATGGTATGATGCAGTACTGCATCTGTTAACATGATTATAACAATACAATGTTTTCTAAATGGTTTAGAGTTTGCAGCAGAATGTTATTGGGGTGCTGTGCTGCTAATATGCTTATGAACTGTAGAAACTTGAGGTTTTGAAAATAAAAGCTGTCTGTCTATTCACATACAGAGAAAAATGAGTTCCATTTTCTTGCATGGGGTTTTGTAATGCAGAACTAGTTGCCAGTGCTGCAAGTTGTATTAAACACAGTGTGACCAGCCCCTTAGTCCCTAACATCTACACAATCATATCTGTCTATTTTATCCCTATAGTGTACCATATCAATCATACTACAATAGTGGCTTGTGTCTGCAATTTCGTTTTGTTAGACCCTGACAGACACATCATTCCAGGTCAGAAGCTGAAGACAGTGTGGTGATTCTTCTCATTTAGCATTAGGATATTGCACCCTGATTGGCTGATGAGGATGCCTTTCAGCTTCTGAGCCAATCAAGTCAAGCCTTCCCCCCACATCCTCCCAGTGTCATTTGATCCTCCATATTCTTCCTCCCTGATGGTTTTCCTAGCCAATATGTACTGTAAAATGGTGTGGGCACAGTTTTTATGTCATTTGCCTAAAACAAATTGCAAAAGCGTTGAATTTATTTGGTGGATGAACAAATCTGATTCACTTACAATCGAATCGCTCATCTCTAATGTAGAGAAATACATTTGTCTTTGTTAAGACATAGCTCTAGCCACCAGAAAGTGGGTTGTTATTTGCGTTGCGTATCAGTACAGTTTACATAACTGATCATTAAATGTTTCTAAAAGGTAATGTATGTCATAAAGGTTTTGTTCAAGCAGAATGATCTGGCAGACTTGCTCATCAACTAGAAAAGGTTGGGCCCCTGGTGTATTCTATACATTTCTTTACAATGGTCAATGATTACAGGCTTTTTACTATGTTATACCATTTAGGTTTTAATCATTTCAAGCTGGATGTGTAGCCTGAAATCTATTGTACTTGCCACATACAGCTATAGCAAAGGCATTGTTGTCACCATGGATTGATTGCTTTTTAATTTCAGGCTTGTAAAAGTGGAGTGAGCAAGGCAAGTCTACAATTGATTATTAGCTTACACAAATCTCTTACTGGCAATGTGCTCATTGTAAGGAAATAGTTTTCTTTATAAGAAAGAATGAGATTTGTTTCACTCAGGACATGACATGGGTGACGTATATTGTTCTCTAGGGTCTGGTGGTTTATTTGACACTTGAGTTTCATCTATTTGGCTCGAAGAGAATCCTTGACGTTATAGGTCAGCTAGAGTCATATGCTGCGTATAGAAAGAATTGGCCCCCCTGACATCCTTCCAGAAAATGAAGTATTTCTCCCAGAAAATGATTGCAATTCCACATGTTTTGTTATACACATTTTTACTTATTTTGTATTTATTGGAAAAACACAAGAAAACAGAGAAAACAAGCCAAAATGATATAATTTCACGCAAAACTCCAAAAATGGGCCAGACAAATTTACTTTACCCTCAACTTAATATTTGGTTACATACCCTTTGGAAGAAATAACTGAAATCAATAGCTTCCTATAACCATCAACAAGCTTCCTACACCTCTTAACTGAAATTTTGGACCACTCTTCTTTTGTAAACTGCTTCAGTTCTCTCATATTTGAAGGGTGCTTTCTCCCAACAGCAATTTTAAGATCTCTCCATAGGTTTTCAATGGGATTTAGATCCAGACTCATTGCTGGCCACTTCAGAACTCTCCAGTGCTTTGTTCCCATCAATTTCTGTGTGCTTCTTGAAGTATGTTTGTGGTCATTGTCCTGCTGGAAGACTCATGACTTGGATGCAAACCCAGCTTTCTGACACTGGGCCCTACATTGCAACCCAAAATCCTTTGATAATCTTCAGATTTCATGATGCCTTGCACACAGTCAAGGCACCCAGTGCCAGATGCAGCAAAACAACCCTAAAACATTGTTGAACCTCCACCATATTTGACTATAGATACTGTGTTCTTTTCTTTGTAGGCCTCATTCAGTTTTCGGCATACAGTAAAATGATGTGCTTTACTAAAAAGCTCTATCTTGGTTTTATCTGTCCACAAGGATTTTGGCTCACTCACGTACATTTTGACAGACTGCAGTCTAGCTTTTTTTATGTCTCTGTGTCAGAAGTGGGGTCCTCCTGGGTCTCCTGCCATAGCGTTTCATTTCATTCAAATATCGACAGATAGTTTGTGCTGACACTGATGTAATAAGCACATAACTAAGGCTACTCTCACACTTGCATTAAGCTTTTCCAGCAGGCTGTTCCAGCATGGCAACAGCCTGTCAGATCCGTACTACTATTTGCACTGCGGTTTTTGTCCAGCTGCCTCTCAGCATGTTTGCCGAGCTGCAGCCGTATCTTCGGCCGCCCCCCATTATAGTGAATGGGGCCGGGAGGACTTCTGGCAGCAAATGTGTGCAAAAGCTTAACGTGAATGTGAAAATAGCCTAAGACAGATGAAGAAGTTCTTACATATAACAGTCAGGAATAGCTGATAACTAGCAACTAATAGTACATATAGTTATTTTACCTGAGAAGTGGCCTTGATTGGTTGGATCTGAGTCTGAGGCATTGTATGTTGAGTCTAGTTTCAATTCACGATGGGTCAGAAAAGACCATTGTATGTGGAAAATATTGTATCTTGAGGTCATTGTATTTTGAGGGACCATTGTAATTACAATAATTTTCTGGGAGAAATACTTCATTTTCTGGAAATATTTCAGGGGTGTGAACACTTACGGCCATGACTGTATGTGTCTTAGTGTGAAATCACACCAGATGTTAATCCTCTGCTGCCCATCACGTTGGGGGTATCGGTCTGTCTTTTTTTGCCGGGCAGAATAGCATAGTCACCTACGGCAAAATAGAGGTCAAAGTTTAATACTTCCGATTACAGTATGTTGCCTTAATGCAGTGAATTTAGCCATCACAGCAACACAGGCTGTGGCCTGCTTGCTGGTTAGGCTCCGTGTGGGAAGATGCTTGAGCAACAGGCTCTAGTCATCTAGTGTCCTACAAAGGTGCGCTGTTATATGTTTTCATGTGTACAGTTATCATTTCTGCCTGTTTACCAAATTTGACCCTTTGCTGCCTGACATAACCTTTATCTTTTTTCTGTCCTGACTGTGAACTGCCTGCCTTGAGCTCAGACTGTTTATTGGATTGCACAAATTCTGCCTGCCCTGTCCTCGGTCTGTTCCTGACTACAGTTTTGCCTGATCCCTCTGGGCTCTGCATCAGTGTCTCTTAACCCCAGTGGGTCTGCAGTCACTTGAACAGAGATTACTTCAAGAGCCTGTTGCTTCCCCTGCTGTGAAGCTCAAATCCCTGTAGGAGGCCACTTTGATAGTGCCCTTGGGAGTAGATTCAGGGCAAATCTGTTCATGTTAACACACTGGGTCCCCAGTCACTGTGTAGCAATAAATATAAAGATCTTATACATACTTCTTCCTGCAGGATCCATTTCTAGCTTTGGCTAAAAAATTGCATCAAAAGCTGTGTGTGATACCTCCGTAACAGAAGTTGCATCTCTATATTACCCCATATCCTGGTGATATGCTATCATTGGCTTAAGTGAAACAATAAGGGTTGAAGGTGTAACTACTCTGATAACACCTACTGTTTGATCTTGAGCCTCATAAAAACCAGTTATTGCAATAAAATTGAGTGAAGCCGATTCAGTAATTACATATCTCCTAAAAGGAAACCTTTTACTGGGAGAGTCTCAGTTTTAACCATGAAAGAATGTAGGCATCATGCCAAGAGAATGTGTCCACAGTTGAGATGGTCTTGGCAGGTCTTGTGTGAATCACTGGTGATTTCACTTTTTCAGATATAAGGGACATATTCCATGGACTGTTTCTTTTTACTCTTTGAAATATGTGATATTTATTAAATGGTTTGGGTATGACACCAGTGAATGTTGAATACATCAAGTTTCCTCAGTGATTCAAAGGTCATTTACCTTAGAGAACTTGGGTAGCGTTTAATTAAAAATATATGATGGGAAAAGTGGAGCCACACTCCTGAGTCACACCAAGGTGCCACTGGAGGGATTCTACAATGCTTAATATAATAAAGGAAAATTAATGGTACACCTATATGGCTGCAATAAAAGATGTTTATTGATTGTAATGGGTCACTTCATAACTAGAAGAATCTCCCCTCTATTTAAGATTGGGAGATAAATATTCAAATATATACATGTGGCGTTTTGTTCTGGTTTGATCTTTGTCAGGCGACTCTGCACAAGAACGACAGGATGACAAGATATCCCAATAATGTAGGTACAACATCTATAATGATATGGGTATGACAAAATGTAGAAAAGTCAGACAACAAAAAAATATTGTGAGGTGGATGGGACAGATCACTGTGTTACCCATAGTAAATATAGAGAATATCCTATAATGATACTACACCACAGCTGTATAAAGGGCATCTCCATGAAGTACAGGTGCAAGGGCAAACAGATAGTGTGCCCATAACAGGGGCATAGTTATAGGGGAAGTGGCTGCTTTGGGGCCAAGACCTACAAGGGGCCCCTTCAGGAAGAAGACTAAGAAATTTTATTGCGAGGACCAACATTATATGCAGTGACACTGTAGGAAACAGATGGAGCGACTGCCGGGCCTTGGGTGAGTGCTCAATGTTGACTAGCCACAAAAGTGGGGGTTGCACCTGAGTTGGGGGTTTGGGGGGGGGGGGTTGGTCTGTTCAAAAATTCACTCTGGGGCCCAGTCTGTTGTAGTTGCACCACTGGCCCATAATAGTATCATAGATGAAAAGGATGGGGTGAGAACTTCCGTAGTGTGTTGGAAATAAAACAAAACTATATAGTATATATAGCCAAAGGATACAGGAACTAGCAAACAGACCATATGAGAGGTAAGGGAAGGGTGGCCAGAATGTGCCAGCATGGTAGTAATTCTAGTTGTACAAGGTTTCTTACCTGGTCCAGCCTAAGATGAGAATGAGATAGAGGAGCAACCCACTGTAGAAATGGAGGGAGCAGTGTAGTGTGTTCTGGTATCCCAGAAGAGAAGAAGCGCCTATACCAGCCCTCAACCGCCACAGCGCATGAGCAGCTACTCACACTCTGGTGAACATGATACAATAAATATGGATTGGACATATCATTGATGTTAGGCAAAGGGAGGCTGTGAATTGATATGGAAGGGAGCAAACAGTGCAAAGGTAATATACATATTTATACAGAATATACTAAACGACCTACAGAATCATACCCAATGTGCCCTCCTTGATGGAGATTTCTGTGTCATTTCTCTGGAAAATGAAGAGAGAATAATGAACAAATGTTAAAGCATTAAATACATAACCATAACCTAGTAAGTGTAAGCACAGAAAAATAAGACTCTTGCATGAGACCAGTCCTATATCCCATAGGTTTAAATCATGCACACATGTTCATATTCCCTGGCCATGCCAAGGGGTTCCAATGTCTGTAGTGTATTGTTCCAGCATGCGTCTCTTCTTGGAAGAAGAACCATCCTCTCGCTTCCCCTTCTTGGGACTGGAATATGTAAGTTATTCTGTGGCTGTTAGAGCTGAAGTGAAAGGGAATGTGGAGGAGATCCTGGTATCATCTAATCGGAGATTTATGTTGACTTGTCCGGTCTCTTATAGACTGAGTAGTTTCTCTCTCATATACCGGTCCACATGGACACTTAATAAGATAAATTCCATAATTAGATTTACATGGGAAAAGTCCTTAAAGGGGTTCTCCAGGAATGATATAAAATGGCTGCATGCAACATATCATATAATGTGAGCAGGTCTAGGTTGTCTCCACTTGTAGAGCAGCCAAGGGGGTGTGCCAAAGGTATTGGTACAAAGAAGAAGAAGAAATAAACAAGGGGGTTGAAAATATGTGTAATTTAATTTATTTAGCTTTCCTGTCCACAGTGGTTCTCACAAAAAAATCTATCATAAACTCCAGTATACATATGCACATGCAGGCAAACACACACTAGGACTCAATCAATTTTCCTATTTTTTCATAAGATTATTGACCAATTCTTTATAAAGACAGGTAAAAATGTTATTCTATGAACTTCATCACACTATAATTACTTTATTTTACTGTATTTTCAATATATCGTACATAGCAAACCCTAAATATATTAATACTAAGGATGAGCAAACCAGTTTGGACCGAATCGAGTTGAGTCTGAACTTTGCTATTTTTTGGACTGCAGACAAACCCAAATTTTTCGGAAGTCGTTTTGGGATGAATCCAGTAAAACAGCACATTTTATACCACATGTTGGAGGAAAAAAGCTAGGGAGGAAGAAGACGGGGTCTCATATGACCCAGAGAGGAAATGTGTGTGTAGGGGGGGTGGGGGTAGGGGGTGGAATGTTTGTCTTGATTGGCTCCCATGCTGACAGACAGCCTGGATGAGCCAATAAATGCTGCAGCAGTACTATTGGGGCAGCGAGAGTGGCAGTCGGGGAAGAGCTGGGGGAGGGGGGCAAAGAACCCACAGTGATATCCCACAGTCTGATAGAAGTGAAAGGGAGTGTGAGAACTTCAATGACGATTGTGTGCTGGAAAGGACCTGGGAGCCAGATCCTGGTGCTGAGGAGGAAGCAACATCAGAGGAGGAGGGTGATGGCAGCAATAAAGAGCAGAGGCCATGTACCTCCCTAAGAACAGCCAGGGCCATGTCAGCTTTGGGATCTGGTGATGTTGCTGATGCTGTGAGTGAGTTAGGCATAAAACATGCCAGAGCTATGCCCAGCTTGGCTGCCTCTACTTCTGTGTGAGTATCTCCCGTCTGGCAGTTTTTCTCCACACTGCCAGAAGACAAAAGCATTGCCTTGTGCAAGCTATGCAAGAGCAAAATATAATGTGGGCAGGCAAACACAAACGTAGACTACATCTCTGTTAAACCACATGAAGCAGCATCATTGCATCCCGTGGGCAAACAGAAGTGGCAGCCAGCCACCACGGCAGGGGTTCCTTCCTTCTCCTGGTTCCCCTTGTGGCAGCCAGGTGCATCCACGTGCAGTATGGTGTCTTTCACATCATCATCATCCCTTTTCACTTCTCCAGCTCAGACTCCTCCTCTACTCTATCATCAGCCATCAATAACAGAATGTGTGGCGAGGAAACATCTGTACACGCCCAGCAATCCGTGGGTGCGTAAGCTTAATTCCCCCCTGGCCAAGATGCTGGCAGTGCAGTTGCTGCTGTACGGTTTAGTCAAGTCTGCTACCTTTAGGGCGCTGATGGCGTGCACTCAGCCTACCTGGAAGATTCCCAGCTGGCATTATTTCTCCCAAAAAGCCATCCGTGCCTTGTGCTCTCACGTGGCAGACAATGTGGGCCGCTCCCTGTGATTCTCACTGTGCAGCAGGCTTCATGCCATGGGGGAACCTGGAGTAGCTCTTACAGGCAGGGACAGTACATGTCTTTCACGGGCCACTGGGTCAATGATTTTTCCAGAAGCTGTGAGGTAGCTCCCGCCATTTCTGGAAAAATTTGTTACAACCAAATTTTTAATTTTTTTTTGGATAAGGGGGCGGGGGTGTTAAATTTTAAATGTCTTTAAGCAACATAAATGTATGTAATTACTGCATCAACATGGACAGGCTGATGTTATCAATAGACGTCTCCTTGCCGCCGGTGCCCCATCTTGCCACTCTTGCTGTCTGTCTGTTTACCATCACGCTGTGTACAGCTGCTGCAAGCAGTTACAAGTTTTCCTAAAAATTATCCTTTGAGGCTAGATTGGGTTATATACCAACTTTCAGGGCAAATGGAGCAACTTCAGTTCGGCCTTAACCAAACTTTTTCAAAAATTCTACAAATAAGTCTGGAAATGAATCTCGACTGGTTTGCTCATCTCTAATTAATGCGCAATCTGAAATTCAGCATGAGCGGTGTATCATAGGAGATGATCACAAAGTCACAACGTTCACTGTATTCCTTGGATTTCACTTAAAAATACTCTGTACAGAAGTTTCGCAACTTCACAGTTAGATAACATGCATAACGGATATCATAGTACACAGTTTACTATGTTACTTCTCCTGAGAGATGACTTAATACTGGGATTGTGAAAAGCAGTGTATAAAAAAGTAATAAACATTAATGTGATCCTGAAAAAGAGTTAACGTCTTTAGGGAGTAAGTAGAGTAAGGATAAAAAAATGAAGTGACAAGTGTGACAGCGTAAGTTGCATTAGCCACTGATGAGTAATATTGTGTCTGAGCTGTCTATATAAAGACAGGAAAAGATGGGCTATCCATCACACTTCATTCAAACTAAGACAAACTTGAAAAGGTAAGGAGGCTTTTGCATTCTTATTTCTTGAATTAAGTTTTGCTCTGTCAAGATTGTTCACTTATCGTAGAATTTGGCAAACTGTACATTGACTCAGACTCACTGATTTTAATGAGGACTTTGTGTGAAGTCATTCATACAACTTTGTGGGTTGTATTCCTATGGTTGTAGTCCTTATGTTTATATAGTTTGATACACTTATTCCTTATATTTATATACTTTGGTATGTTTATTCCTCATGTTTATATAGTTTGGTATGATTATTCTTTATATTTATATAGTTTGGTATGCATATTCCATATGTTTATATATTTTGGTATGATTATTCTTTATATTTATATAGTTTGGTACACTTATTCCTTATGTTTATATATATTGGTAGACTTAGTCATGGAGATCATTTTAATTTATAAACCTAAGATCAACTCTATCGTCTAACATTCAAACACTGGCACGTAGCTGACAATATTATAAAGTTATAGTCTTGTCTTGGACATGCACCCCTCATCCTTGCCATGATATTATAATATACATTGACTGCAAGTCTTTTGTAGCACAGGCAGTCCTATTCACTCTTTTGGCAGTTTTTTTATGTTTTAATACATCATTGTATTAGTATGTGTGCTTTTTACAGTAGGATGGTATACCATGCGGCATACCACTGGGTATATATTTTTATTAATATGCGTCAGATATCAGTCCCAGAATTCTGTTGGTAGGGACTACCGTAGTTAAGAGTGATTACATACAAGGCATGGAACATGTCAGTACAAGTCTACATACATATCCTGTTCATAAGGCTTCCTTAGGGACAAAACATATCAACAATCCCTTGCTTCCAGGAGTGTTTCCCGAGTTCAGAGGTCAATTCGTAATTGGAAAGAAAGAATACATCTATTGATTTAATATTTTGAGCATTATTTTAAAAAATTCCTATAATACATTTAATAATATAAATGTTATATTAAGTTTAAGCGATCACATTGAATGCAGGTTATTTTTTCAAGGTAGCTTGCTTAAATACAGAAGGGGACACGCTTGGCATGAAATCTACACCAGCTATTATTCTATCGTTACGCTAGTTATAATTTATGCCATTGCTCAGAGATTTTACATGGGTTGATCTTGATTTTTTTATATGCATTGCTGCTGCTGGTTCTTAGGAGGCAGAGAATTTCTATACACAGGAAAAGTTGCCCACTGTTTCTGATGCTAAGATGAGAAGATATACGGCTGCTGTCCACTTTGCAAAGAATGAATCCCTAGGGATTTTTCTTGGAAAGAATAAAGCCCGAGCTCTGACAAATCACATATTGCTCAGTCTTCAATTTTTCTGGACACAAGACAAAACTTTTTTCTAATTTTGTCTCGACATGTGATCTCTCCACTTAGGAATTCACACACTAGGAAATGAATTCTTAATACAGAGAAGAAAACCATTTAGCAGCTTACCCCCCCTCCACGAAACATACGTGTAATAATAATATATAATGCATAATAAATGATACCTTTATTGTACGTGTATATAGCAGAACGGGTGACAGAGCCTCGGGAACTGCCAGAAGGGCTTCTGGGAAACAATCTGTAATTCTCCAAACTATTCGCATTTTCTGTTTGGAAGTCTTCATCTGTTCCCCAAGGCAGATTGTTGCCTTCAGAGTAACTTTCTAAATATTAGTGAACTGTAAAATTCATAGAAGCATGAATGGCGAGAGGCAGGCACTTCCCAGCATAGGAAGGCATAGGTTTTGTGTGACTCATTCCAGCTCAGAGAGAGCCCTGTAGCCATGAGGTCATAGTGATTATCAGCTCTATTACTCACTGCAATACAATCCTGAGACAGCAGTGTATACCACCTATAAAATACGGATCAATGACAATATAAACAATGAGGAACAGAAGCATATCCTAATACATATCTGTGACCTAAACTGCTTCCCTGCACTGGAAAATAGACTGATGTGTAAAAGCAGGGACAGGGACATCTAATTGTTTTTTCTAGACTATAGCTTTCATGAATATGTGTGTCTTGCAGTAGCCTGTAAATAATACAATAAATAATAATAATAATAACTGACGCTGCAGAATGGAAGGCTCAGGGCTATGGTGGCTTCTGGCTAGTCTCCAGAATATTGCTGATATTTAATCAAACGTTATCGAAAGTAGACCCATTTAAAGTTGTTCGCTGCAAAAGTACGACCACATGTTGTGATCATGTTGTGGTCGAGACGCAGATGAGAACCACGCAGCCGCAATTGTTAATGGCTGAAAAGCACTGATGAAGTGCAGTTTTCATTAATTTAAAGGGGTTTTCCGTAAGTTTTATACCGATGGCCTATCCTCTGGATAGGTCATCAGTATCTGATTGGTGGGGGCCCGATACTTGGGACCCCCCAATGATCAGCTGTTCGAGAAGGCAGCAGCACTCGCAGTAGCACTGCAGTGTTTTTACAGCCTTCCCTAGGCCAGTGATGACAATTTCACTGGTCACATGGTCTAGGTGGAGCTCAGCCCGGGCTAAGCGCAATACCAAGCACTGCCGCTATACAATGAGCGGCACTGTGCTTGGTGAGCATGGAGGAGGCTGTAGCACTCACAGGAGCGCCGGTGCCTCCTCAAACAGCTGAACGATGGGGGTTCCGGGTGTCGGACCCCACTGATCAGAAACTGTTAACCTTTCCAGAGGATAGGTCATCAGTTCTAAAGTCTTGGAGAACCCTTTTAACTAAAGCCCACTTCAGCCAATATAGCCACGCAGTACTCAACCGCAGTATGCCTGTGTCATAGTAGTGACTACACTGTTTGGTCGCATCCTAACACATTCAATAATGTTCTTATAGCCCAGTACTCAGATGGCTAATTCAATCCATAACCCCTTATGTCAACACTAGTGTTAAGCGTATTGAGCTTTGCATCATAGAGCCGAAGTCGATTCATTCAAACGCTCCGTTTTAATGCTGTCTGGAAACCTGTCTCCGTACATGTATGTGCAAAATTAGTTTCACCCAAAGTTGAGCGAGACTTTGGTGAATTAATTCAGTAATCACTTCTGTGTATTTAAAAACATTTTAAAATAGCAATCTGAAGTTGGGTTTGATCCTGAGGTACCAGCCCATACCAAACCTGACTTCGGAATCCGAATTTTAAAAGTTCTTAAAGATGCCGGAATGAACCCTAAAATGTAGTGTTTGAGCAAATCGACTTCAGATCTATGATCCAAAGCTCGATACGCTCAAGCCTAGTGAACACCAAGTCACTAGAATTCTGAATCTGGAGATGTGTTTACAAGGGAAGATGGACGATATAAGTACCACATCACGTTCTTTCTGCTTTTACCACCAATAAGTGACCATGACAGTTACCCACCTTTAGATCAATCATGTTTGTGTTCTATTTGGTACTTTTACAGATTACTTTTCCATAAATCTTTGTTGAATTTGAGAAACAAGTAGTTGATTTTCTGAGTATTAAAATAACACACAAGTTTGGATATTTTGAGGTGAATCGAGGATAAACCAGTATCTGACTGCCTACAGTATACATGTGTCATTTTAATAGTACCTTCCAGCAAAGATATATCTACAGAGGGTTCACTTGCTATGATGGGAACATTAGATGTAAATCCTACCCAAATATATCTACATTACTGGCTAAAAAATGCAGCCTTGGCATTTCTGCAAGGAACGAATAACAGCAATTAATACAATGCAGTGGTTACAGGTCTGTACTCGGCTGTGAATAACATGTATTAAGTCAGATTAATCATTCTTTACAATGTATCTAAAGAAGTATTTAAATGTATTTCCACGGAACTTGCATGGAAAAGTGGGGATTTGTCCCTGTGACTCACAATACACCTAATGGACCCTGTGCATCCATCGCAGAAATCTGAGTGTCAGCCAGCAGATTCTATATTAAATACATGTCAGGGTAAGGGCTCATGCACATGGCTGTAGCGGCTTTTGTGCCCCGCAAATTGCAGATATGCAAAACACATATACCGGCCGTGTGCGTTCTGCATTTTGCAGAATGGAACCTCTTGCAATCTGTCAGCAAACATAGTTCCGTTCCGCAGCCCTGCAAAAAAATGATAGAGCATGTCCTATTCTTGTCCACAATTGCAGATAAGGATAGACATTTTCTATTATAGTTGCGGCCATGTGCGGTCTGTAAATTGCGGAACGCACATGGCCGGTATCCGTGTTTTGTGGATCTGCAATTTGCAGATCTGCAAAACACTACGGTCTTGTGAATGTACCCTAAACAGGACCTGTCTCCACTCCTGACATGGCATTCCCCATGCCATAAAAAAATCTGGAGCATCTTTTCATATACTTGTATGTTGACCATTCCTCTATGTATACTTGTATGTTGACCATTCCATAGCAACCAATCAGATTCCACCTTTCATTTTCCATAGGAGCTGTGAAAAATGAAAGTTGGAATCTTATTGGTTGCTATGGACAACTAAGCTAGTTTTAATTTACGCCAGTTTGATAAATGACCCCATAAGTGCACAAAGCCGACATGTTCTTTAAATTTGTTGTCCAGGCTTTTAGGATAGGTTATCAATATCAGATAAGCTGGGGTCCAAGCCCTCACACCCCCACCGATCTGCTGTCTATGAGGAGACGGCGTGCACAGTGCACATGTGCTGTCTCCCTTCTCTATTCCTGTCTGCTGCTGCGGTCTTGGCCTAGGCAGAATAGTGGTAAACAGCTGAAAACAGGAGAACTAGGCATTTTTCACCCACAAAACATATTACTAAGCTTCTTGTGATCGCCTGTACTATTGATTTATGCAAAGTTGTGTGAAAAGTTAGTGAACGTTTACAATCAGACTACAAAATGGCCGCCTTCCCACCACAGGCCATTACGCGCTATGAGTGACAGCTTGTAGTCTGAAGCTGACAGAATTTCGGATGGCATGTTACAAATCTCACTGATGGTGGAAATACCCTTGAAGCTTTATCTCACACACTTTTTGTCATCGTTGTAGGGCGATATACAAGAAAAATGCAATACATCCTACTCTCTTTATGTTGGCTCCTCTGGATACGACTACCTCTGTGCCATGGGAGGGCATTAAAAACAGATCAACTGAAGGCCGATGCCAAGCTGCTCTCAAAAATTTTAATAACAAGGATCCAGGAACATCCAATTCAGGTAAGGGAGTTGGTGACATGTGAACAACGTCAGCAAGATCCACCCTACCAGACACCACTGTCCAGTTTAATAGGGTTGATCCTTCTGACATATGCTCTGTAAAATTAACAAAAAGTATTAATTGAAGAGTTTTTTTCTGTGATTGTGACATTGATGGTCTAACCACTGAGCACCTGGTCCCGCTCTTTGTACATTCGGTAATTGCTGTGCCTGGTATTGTAGCTTAGTATCATTCGTTGCAGAGAGCCTCTACCAAACCTGCCATACTGTACCGGGTAAGCAACGAAGGGAACAGGGGCTCAATGAGTCAGATTGGGGTTGGTGCTGGGACTAGGTCCTCCAACTATCTTATACAGATGGTCTGCCCTAAACTTTCGGTGTCCATTTTTTATCATGTCTGTTTTGATGTAGTGTTCTGTGTTAGGGCTCATGCACATGACCGTATGTGTTTTGCGGTCTGCATTTCATGGATTGGAACAGCTGGCCCCTAATAGAACAGTACTATCCTTGTCCATTATGTAGACAGTAATAAGACATGTTCTATTTTTCTTGGAACAGAAATGCGGACTTATGGAAAAGGAATGCACACAGAATTATTTCCATTTTTTTGTGGACCCATTGAAATGAATAGTTCTGCATATGGGCAGCAAAAAAACCGAAACGGACATGGAAACAAAATACGTTTGTGTGCATGAGCACTTAGTCAGTTTCATATCAGAGATCAGAATCAGTTTTTCTGCTGCAGATCTTCAAATCCCCCTCAGTTCTCTATCACACAGGGTTTGAACCGGAAGTGGATCAAAAACACAGAACAGGAGCAGATCCTTCCATTATATCAGGGATCAGCAACCTTCGGCACTCCAGCTGTTGTGAAACTACAACTCCCAGCATGCTCCTTTCACTTCTTTGAGAACTTCAGAGAACAGCTTAGCAAGTGTGCATGCTGGGAGATGTAGTTTCCCAACAGATGGAGTTCCAGAGGTTGCTAATCCCTGCATTATATATTATTTCAGTGTAGGATCCACTCCTGGTTTTGGCTGACAGCCACTGATTGAAATTGCTGATCAAACTATGAACAAAACACTGGTGGGTTATTAACTAACAGAAATACATCTATTCATCTTCTTTGCACCGCAATCTGAGACTTTTCCCTGCTCACGGCAGGCTTGTCTCATTCATCATTTTCTATGCCTGTTTTCGGCATAGAAAATGGTCTAAATGGAGGGAAGCTGGCATAGATTTAGAACCGGTACTGGCTGCACCAAAGTTATGGAGAGGCCGGCGCCTAAAATACCAATCTGTGACATAGACCTGATACAATTGATACAGATCTGACCACCTACACTCATCACCATGGGAAGCTGTCCATGTGGACAGTCTGCAGTAATCTTCTAGGCTTCTCTAGGAGGGACTGCAGACACTGAACTATATGTCTATATCAGAAAAACCCAGCTCCGACTGCTGTAAAAAGAGATTTAGAAATTGCTCCACACATAATTTTAGACCTGTTCAGATAAAAAAGTGATAGACATTAAGGTTATCATATACTGTATGGTGAGTACATGTAATTATATTAAATAGACCTAGTAAATAATCATTGATTGTTCTACGGTGGTTATTTCAGTGCACTGTAATATAAAATCACTCAATATCCATAATATGTATAAAAATAATCTATATGATTGAGAAGCACTATAAAGACAGTGTGCCTGTGATCAGGATGCAGTATTATCCTGTTTCCTATGTTTATTTTACATGGAGTAATACAATGCATAATGCAAATGACAATGTAAATTTAAAGAGGACCTACAACTAGGGATGAGCGAACCCGTGGAAGTTCCCTGGGTTCGGCTGAACTTCAGGTCAAAGTTTTTGTTCTGGACCCCAACTTGACCAAGAACCTGATCCCCATTCAAGTCAATGGGGACCCGAACTTCATTTTATTATTTTCCGTTATAACATGGTTATTTCAGAAAATAATAGGATTCTTAAGACAGAATGCAAAAGAGTATGGCTATTTCCGGGTAAAAACAAACAACTCACCTCATCCACTTGATCGTGCTGCAGCAGTGTCATCTATCCACGTGGTGAGCGCGGTGACGTCATCGCAGGTCCTTTGGCAGGTACTGCTGAATGAAGATAGAAGACACTGCGGCAGCGTGATCAAGTGGATGAGGTGAGTTGTTTTTTTTTACCCCTAAATGGCCATATTGTTTTGCATTCTGTCTTAAGAATGCTATTATTTTCTGCTATAACAATGTCATAATGGAAAATAATAGAATCACCTGAACACTGAACCCCGACTTCAGTGAAAAAGTACGGGTTTGAGTTTGCTCATCCCTACCTATAACCTCTCCTGACATTTGTTGTTAACTTGCATTCCCCATGCAATAACAAGTCTAATTGACTTTACGTCGTACTATTCCTCTATTGTTCCTGCTAGAAGTTTATGAATGAATTGCCAGCAATCTGTAGTAAAGGTCCATCTGGGTGTTGCGAGTTGGTGCATAGTCTCTTTTCTTCTTTTATTAGACATAGTATATATATAGTTATAGTAGTGATAGCATAAATCTAATCAGATATATACATATGCTATATATTTACGGTACATTTAATCAAAGAAGAAAAAAAGAAGCATTAGCTTATTGTCCTGGAGGTTGATACGGAGAGGTGGAGCTCCGTGTGTATTGGGATTTCATCCATGAAAGACTGCTCAGGGACACACCCCCATCAGGAAAGGGAACAGGTCCTTTTTTATGTACCTTTAGGAAACTGGTTGCATATGCGCTCATCTCCTACATTTATTCTTTATTCCTTTCTCTATATTAGCTCAATTACCCCAGCAGTTTGAAAAGCAGTGGTCTGGACTTTATTCCAAATGAAGAGATATTGTTGAGTATGGAGAAGATGGATGAAACTCTTGAAGTATTCCAGAATATCCTCTCCAGTATCCCGATGGAGCAGGTGGAACAAATGCTGAGTGATATCGAGAACCTTCGCAGCCTGTTAAAGATTCTGAACTATATCATGGGTTGTGCAGCCAGAGAGCCGCGGCAGACCAACTCATTGGAATACTTCAAAGAGCAGTACGAAAACGCATCGTATACAATGGAAAAGGTGACACTTGATCGTCTAAAGAAAGCATTAGATGGCATTGTCAAACATCTAGACTATGTCATAAGCTGCTGAGACCCTTTGCAGATTGTGGTTGACGGTGTGGTTGACAATGCTGGAGCATCTCCACTCTTCCACCCATGTATTAAGCTACGGACCAAAGTCCTTCAATTTCCTCAAATTTCCACATCGCGTCTTCCCAACTTAAATGAAGGAATGGCAAACAGAGACTGGGCATTTTGAGATCAATCTTGACTTCCACTTTCATTTGGGACCAGAGGAACATGACAAGCAGTATTACTAATGAGGTTTTGGATGAATTGCACTAAATACTTCAGCACTCTAACAACTTTCCTAGGTTACGATTTGGGATCTAATAATGGCTCAATGTTAAGTCCTCTATTTTATGTGCGTTACAGTTATATATCTATGCGTTATATATCTATATATACTCAGGGGTGCACCTAGCCTTTCTGCCGCCTGAGGCGAAAACTGAAACGGTGCCCACTCCAATACCAATTTCTTAACCTAATCCCTTTGCCACATTGAAAGCGCTCATTGCCCATGGCCCTTCCGTTGCCCCCCCCTCTTCCCCCACCTGGTGCTGCCTGAGGTGATCACCTCACCTGGCCTCATTGGTGGTGCACCCCTGTATATACTGTATATATTTGCTATGCCAAATCTATCAACATGGTGCTCGTGCACACAGCCATATGTTGGCTATGTTCAGCCTCTGAACTTGATACCATGTGGACCATACTGTACCTTCATATGCTTCCAATTTTTATACCGAGGGAAACAGAGGGTTATGTTTTGTATGAGTCATATGGAATTTGACAGAAAAAAAACGAATCGCTCCTAGAATTACATATTTCTCATGCATACAGTAGCACGTGGAACGCCTATGGCTCCTTAGAAGCTCTGCCGCGTGCAAGGAGCCTGAGGGTACGGACACATGTTCAGGTTTTCTGCTGCAGTTTTGGAAACTAAAACCAGGAGGGGATTACAAAAAGAGGTAGCATCTGTTTTTAATACTTTCACTCCTTCTATGATCCTCTCTTGAGTTTGGCTTCCAAAAAACAGCATCTGAATGTGTGGACATACTGTATCCACCTACAACTTCTTCATCACTCCAATAGAGCAATAAGGCACATTTATTTGATTTATACCGGAAGTTCAGGGGCGTAGCTATAGGGGGTGCAGAGGTAGCAGTTGCTACTGGGCCCAGGAGCCTGAGGGGGCCCAAAGACCCTTGTGCCGCATAAGAAGATACCAGTATTATTAAAGAAAGTGCATAGTGGTCAAGTTACACCTCTGGCTGGAGGGAAGGGGGTTAGGTCAAGAATTTGGCATGGGGGCAAGGGTGCCATTTCAATTTTTGCCTCAGGCAGCAGGAAGACTATGTGTAAGGGGGCCCCAAGCTGAACTCTTGCACCAGGGCCCATGAGCCTTTAGCTACGCTCCTGCGGATGTTACATCATTTGTATTAGTCACACAGTCAGATAATGGCTTGAGTAAGTAATTTAGTAATTCTGAAACACATTTCCAAAATAATACTCCTATCTTTACCATTGGGGCTGGCCCCTTGTGCACCTACAATAAGGCTTTATTGATGTATTTCATAGTAGTGAGAGCATTCTCCAGTATCACGTAGCTGAGTCTACTACTACATTTCTTACATGTTTTCTACTGTTAACGTATTAATTTATAAATAGTGTATTTATTAACTGCCTTACATTAGATATTAAGATAGATTTCCTTTAATATATTTTATATGGTTTGTTATTTAAAAGTTTACAGTTTTATATATTTGCGATGCAATCTGCAATGCTGTATATTTATTTATTTAAGTCAAAACACTTTTTCCTAAATTAAAATAATTTTATACATAAACCAAGATTTCTTCTGGTCCTTTCATCGTCATTGCATCACCTAAAATAGGATCAGAGTTCTAACGTTAAGTAACGGAATACTGATTTTCAGCTCCTGTGCCATACTCTGGGTGGGGATGATCCAGTATCATTCTATCAGATTATCTGATCTGTGGGGGTCCGACACCTGGGACCCACCTCCAATCAGCTGTTTGAGAAGATACCAGAGCTCCTGTGAGCACCGCTATCTTCTCCCTGTTCACCAAGCACAGCGCCGTACATTGTATAGCGGCTGTGCTTGGTATCGTGCTCAGTCCCATTCACTTGAATGGGGCTGAGCCGCTCCTAGGCCGCGTGACCGATCAATGTGACGTCACTGGACTAGGAAAAGCTGAGATAAGGCCGCAGCGCTCACTTCGCAAACAGCTGATTGGTGGGGATCCCGGGTGTCTGACCCCCACCGATCAGATACGGATGACCTATCCTGAGGATAGCTCATCAGTAGTAAAATCCTGGAAAACCACTTTAATAAATCAACCCAGTGGCCTACTACACTGGGTCACATGCTTTACATATTGCACACAACATAACACGCAATACCACACGAATATTTGCAAAATTTTGCCGCCCTTTCATCCACATACCTTATACTAATTTTCAGCAGTAATCTAGTTTAACCCTTTAATGACTAGCTTGTTTCGGGTCTTACTGTCCAAGCGATTTTTTTCATTGTCACCTTCCAAAAGCGTTTTTTTAATTTTCCATCTATGCAGCCGTATGATGGCTTATTTTTTGCAGGACAAGTTGTAGTTTTTAATGGGGTCATTTTGGGGTACACATCACTTACTGATTAACTTTTATTAACTCTTTCACGTAGGGGGATAGAAAATAACAGCGTGACTTTTTATGTTATAAATTTTACAGCATTGGTTTTTCAGCAAAAATAACATGATAACTTTACTGTCTGGGTCAATACGATTACAGAGATATGAAATACATATAGGGTGTCATTTGCAAACAGATATGCACCACTTTTTGGTGTATATCTGTGACTTTTCCCCGCTCACACCAGGTCTAAAAAAGGGGGCATGGTGTGGGCAGGCCCGTCTCATTCATAATTTTCTATGCCTGTTTTAGTATACATTTAGAAAGGCAATCGATGCACCTAAGACATGTAGAGGCCGGCGTCAGAGAGGCGCAGCCTGCTGAGAAACATTGGAGGCAGACATTGGGCGACCTGTGCATCGCTTAGATGGGGGCCCAGCCTAAGGCTCCTTAGTGACCATAAAAAAGGTGTATTGCTGGTCACTACGTGGTTAATACATATAGCATAAAACCATCTTAAAGAGCATCTGTCTGCAGATTCAGAGTTATTAAACTGAGCATGATGCCTGTTAGGCTGGATCCCTCTGAGTAAAATGATACCGCATTTGTTTCCCCATTGCACTGTTCCTGAGAAAAATAACCATTTCATTAAATGAGTTGTCCCACAGAAAATATTCTACAGTTTTCAAACCAGCACCTGGATCTGAATTTTTCTGTAATTACATGGAATTTATTAAGCGTAGCAACTAAGTTAATCAATAAAATGTATAGCGCCACCTGCTGTTCTTTGTCCGGCTCACTGAGAAGGCCGCACATGTTCATTTTCATCCTTCAACTGCCTCCTGAACTGTGATAGGGAGAAAGCTACAAAAGAAAGACACGCTCCCTGACAGAGGACGCTCCGTTTGAGCTGTCACCTTGATATAAAGCTAGCAGAGCAATTGGAGCAATGAATAGGAGATCTCTGGATCCATGTGAGGTACAGGGCTGGTTCTAGCTTTGTTAGAAAGAGATTGTCATGTTCTATATGATGTCTGATTTTCATGGGATAACCCCTTTAATATGCTTGGTTTAATAGAGTTGATCTTGCTGACAGATGCTGTCAGCATTTTTAACCATGCAAAACTCCTGACAGGCACTAGGCACGTATTGGGGAGTGCAGGATAAGCATTTTATTTATTATCAGAAGTGTAAATATCAAGTTTTATTCTGCCATGTTCTGCTCCTGCAAGTGCACTGGAAGCAGTGCTTCACCTGCATGGGTTCTCTGCATTACGATGCTTGACAGCCCCTACTCTGCCCATGCTAAAAAGGAGTCTGTCAGCAGTTTTCACTAAACTGCTGAATGTGCTAGTTACGTGCCAGAGAGCGCACAACAAACATACCTTGTGCAGGATCAGAGGCGTAACTTGATGTTCCTGGTTCCCTAGTGCAAGATCTGTAACAGAGCCCCCATATACTATGTGCTTTCTATAATAACAGTGTTTTCTAGTGTGACAGATGAGATCCTGGTCTTAGAAGCAACTGCTTCCTCTGTACACCCCTGTCTAGGATAGTGATTGGGTGTTACAACTGTCAGAGCAGAAGGGAGGGCCTGTGAAGCAGCACAGTGCAGAGACCGGAGAGAACTTCACAGTGTAAACGTGGGCACTTGCAGAGTAAAAGTTTATGTTCACGCTACTCCTGATACACTCTTCCCCATTACTTCAGTTTGTATGTTGGTACTCTCCTAGCTCCAGGACTTTAATGTCAGGAAGGTAATTCTCAGGAAACAATTCCTCTACAGAACATGGATGGAACCAAGGCAAGATACCATAACACAAAACACTTACGCCAGTACCATCTGTATTGCTCCCTGTGCACGGACTCACTCCAGCTAATGTGTTTGTAATCCAAGAAACAAAGGTAAATGGCCAGAACAAGAAAATAAAATCTTGATGCTTTATTGGAAAACTGATTAAAAATCCATCTCCTCAAATCTAGTGTACATTTAAGTCCGACGCGTTTCGATCAGAAAGATCTTAGTCATGGCATGTATGTTGCATGAGGATGTCAGGTATATATATATATATATATGAGAAAAGGTATACCAAATCATCAAGGGATCTTAATTATGTGTCAGGGGTGTTTATCTCAAGTGTTGAACTTCTCTAGCTATGCCCAATTAACCCTTTCTTAAAAAAGTAGGGGGGGGGAACATAGAGAACTATTTTGACACTATGAATAATCTAGACCATGTGTTCTCATGAAAACAAAAAATACAAATAACAAAATCAGAGATACAGGTATAAAAATTAAAAGGTATACAACTACACAATTGGTCCATTGTGTGTGGTGGATGGAGCTGGTTACATTGTTGATCCCATTCACTACTATGGTATGCAGCTGCTCTTCAGTATAATCAACTCCATCCACTACAGATATGGACAGGTGGCCGGGACTCTTTTCCAGGCCCAGTCTTCAATGATTGTGATGTTGGTTCTTGGCAACCACTTACTTTTAACTTATAAATGACAGACCGCTGATATCAACTCACCTGTCACTACTTTATGCTGCCGTTAGTATGGGCAGCATAAAGGTGATGACAGGTTCCCTTTAAATATTGGTGCCAAGTTTTCCTTCTACTAGTCCTGTTGGACAGAACCTGTCATTATAGTACCCTTGAATAGTAGAAATAGAGATTGTCTATAATAGGGGGCTGTAGCTGGTTGTCACCAATGCTGTGGAGTTTTTCTAATAAGAGGATACCATTAAACGGTGATTAGAAGGGGGTTCTGTACGTTGTTAATTGTTTAACATCAAAATGTTGACTAGTAATAAAGCTTTTAAGACTTAGGTTTATTAGGCTTGAAGCTCAACATTTGGTGAAAAGCTGTGCATATTTTGGGAATTGATTCTGTAATTCCATGGCTGACTCCCGCTCTTGGATTCAAGTCATCACTTTTCAGGCTGGTTGGAAAAGGATGCCTGGAGTATTTATGGGGTATAATATGGTCATGACTATAGATCAATTAAAGCAGTCAGTGGCTGCAGAAACCTGGGCAGGCTTGGTATCTGCTTGGCAGCAATGCTGCAGTTAATGCCTTGAATGTGTTCCAGAGTTGTGAACAAGCCGCTTTGAGGTTTTGCTTATCTCTATTTAATAGAGAGAGAGCTTTGCTTACTTGGTGAATCACCTGTCAATAGCTATTTTATATAGTATTAAGCAACTTTTAGAAGATTACAGAAAATATCATTGTATCCGTGATGGCAAGTGTCCCATTTCATCTGCTATTTTGGGCCAACTGCGTACTGCTGCTGCGGTTTGTTGCTTTTCATGTTTTATGGGGCTCTAAGGGTTGAGGAGTTACTACAAAATAAGGCATTTTGTGATGGTTTGTTTTTGGCACACATAAGGTACTGTAAGTGCTGACCTAATTTTGTTTATTTCCAAAGCTGACCAGTTATGTAAGGCTACTTGGGTATGCCTGAATAGGTTACCTGGCTCACCTATTTGACCACTAGGTTGGGTTATTGTCATTTATTTAGCGTTAAGACCATGAAGTTTGGTCCATTTCTTAATTAATCTGTCGTATGGTCACTTTACTCAGTTTTATGCAGTCTTATGTGAATGTTTTACTTTATGGTGGGGGCTAAATATTTTTCTACTTATTCATTTAAGCTAAGAAGCTGAGACTTCTAGGCTAGGTTTGCGTGAAAAAGTCTTTGAGCAGGTGGGATTCTAAATGCTTCAAGCTTTATGTGAGAACATCTGTGGTGCTCACATTTCTTTTAGACTTTTCACAAGTTTCATCAAATGAATTATGGGACATTCATTTGTCCACTGGGCTAAAAGGAGAGTGGCAATTGATAAAGTGCAAGTTCTGAGGATGGCAGTGAACGGCCAAAAATGAGAAGGTTAGAATTCTCTGGATGAGTGATCGTTTACAGGATCCTAAAGTTATCATCATCCATTTTGGAGGCTAAGACATAGGCAAGATGAGTACCATCGATTCAGTGTTTTAGATGATCAAGGTCCTGTTACACATCTGTCACGTTTTCCTGGATGAAAAACTAATCTCTTCTAAAGCTATTCCCAGACATTGGTGGCTGAGAGTGATGGACACATTTTTGTGAAGAAATCACAAAAAGGGTTAATAGATATCTTTTTAGGTTCATGCCATCTTTAGGTAGTTTTTCTTGTCACGCTGATCATGTAAGTGGAGTGCCTGGCTTGTACTGAAGTGATGCCGAGCATCTGTCAGAGATATTTTTAATCACAAACTCACAGGAGTTATGATAGAGTTCATTTTAGAGCTCAAATTTGCTTAGGAATTTTTAACCTGGTGGGTTTAGTCACTCAGTAAATGAGTGAACATTTGTTGAATGTTTTTGAGCTTGAGTTGATGGCTAAGCCAGAATTGTTTTTTTTTTTTTTAATAAAGTCATAGTTTAAAGATTATGTTGTTTTAATTTACCTTTAAAGTTGTTGCTTATCTTCTGAGGGTCTTTCAGCAAATCCCACCTCGTGATCAAGTGCTGTATGGGGGGGAAGGTCATGGCTGCAGCTAATCATTGGCTGCAGCAGCATCAAACTAGATCAGGGGTGCACAACCTGCGGCCCGGGGGCCACATGCGGCCCTTGATACCATTCTGTGTGGCCCCATCCATCTGGTAACAGACATGTATGTCCATGTTTTGTGGCTGCTCACATGCATTTTTCATGTATTTCTCCCATTAGATGGGACTCCTGGAACTGTAACTAGACATTAATGGTATACACTGTGTGTTCAATCTGCCATAAATACAGTATTTCAGTTGGTAATACCCCTTTAAATTTTATTTTCGGCCCTTGACGTTGGTTCAGTCGGACAATGTGGCCCCCACCCAGAAAATGTTGTGCACCCCTGAACTAGATGATGACAGCAGAGGACCTGAGTGCTGCATGGGGGAGGAAGAGTGAAAAAGCAGGTACCCAGTGGCATGAAGATGTTAAGTATGCTTCCCTCTGTGGGTGAACTGTCTCCTGTGACCTGTATGCTCTGTGTTCGTAGGATTAATATTTCCCTGGCCTGTGTGTGCCTGATCACCAGGCAGTGAGGTCCTCTTCTTAACCAGCTATTTAGTCCTGTGAGCTGTGTGGCTGAGGATTTCTATCTACTGTACAGCTTGGCTGTATGCAGGGTGTATGCTCCTGACCTGTGTGGTTGTACACAGGTCTTGTAAATTTACAGATCAACTTATGCTCTGGCTCCATGCCCCTCACAGTTCCCCACATTAGAGAATATTCACTATGCATATGAGCCTTTGAAAATGTATGTTTTTAGCACCATCAATGAAAAGAGAAAATAGCTTTGTTATAGACATATTTTACATTGTGATTAGGAATGTCCTTTTCTTTTCATTTTCAGCCATTTGCGGCTCTAACTGATCTCACATACAAGAGAACAGACACATTGGGTCCTTTATAATAATCCCATTAATGTCCAACTGGAAATCTTAAAAGGTTCTCCATCTTTAGACATGATTAAGAATGACATTCAGTACAGCACTTAGCCATGGATCAGTAGAATTGTGTTACTTCTGTTTATTTGCCTTGTCTTGGAACATGACTGGTCTGTTGTCTCCTCTCTATTGCTGTCTAGAAGGGGTCATCTAGAGCCATAATGGATGGAAGTCATTGATATTTAGTAGTTGGAATTTACAAGAGTGTAGAATTAATAACATTGTTCTCCAGAACAGTTGTGTACATAGAAAAGTAAGGGCCTCATAGCAAGGATCAAACCAGACACCCACACAGGACAGAAGGATTTTCTCCTAAACCCCTTTCAATGACCCTTGGGCCATTTTTTCCACTGCTTCCTTTACTAAAAGTTGTTTCTTTAGAGGGTAGAGTCCTGACCAAGTTTTCACCTCCAGTAGAAGAGAAGATGATCCCAACTGGGCCCCCTCTTGTCCTGGGCCCCATAGCAGATACATGGTCTGCCGCTATGGTAGTTACGCCCATGCTCCAGAATGTCTGTACATGTAGAATTCAACATACAGTAATATGCATTTCATTGGTAACTACTGAGATCACTTGTGATAATCTTGGATTAAAGTGCATTAAAAGAGGTATTTGGCAGAGAGCCATCTGCCTCACTGCTCACGTACCTTTCATGCATGTGTGTCATTTGAACAATGAATGTGACATCATCACTACAGGCCCAGTAGGGATTTGAACATTGGGGACTGGAGTGCTGGTGGGAGACTGGCAAACATTTTAGGAGTGAGTACATTTTACACAGCCCCCTGGTTCTATTAATTTAGTTAATAAAATTTAGCAGAACCCCTTTAACACGAACTTTTAAGTAGGTTTGCATTGAGGTTTCCGGTTTTCCATTTCTCAAAGGCAATGTTTATGGGAGGAAAGATGCAAAACACAATGCTCATGTAACTGGTCCAGCAAGAAGATGCCTATTGCGCTTTGAACTGTATTCCTTAACAGCAGGGGCCTTTGTTTTGGCAGTTTGCAGTCCATCCATATACTTTCCAGTGTACAGTTTGGGCATTTTGGGCACCCTTTTGCTTTTCAATTTGGGTAGCATTTTATTTATTTCAGTGTGTAATGTGGGGAATTTTTCCTCCCTCTGGCTTATATACAGTTAAATATTATGAGTTCTGACAAATATAGCCAGATATACAGTCCATCCCTGTAAGGCATCTACTGAAGAGTGTCTAGTTCACTAGCACTGTGATGTTTTCATTGAACAACTGTCCCTATGATTGGTCTTTCTTCGGGGCCTAGGTCATTCTATATGTCTCCCTTCACTTGTATAGAAATGATGTAGACATAGGCTCTATCACACTATTTGCGTCTGCATAGAAAAGCTTACTATTGTGTTCTATTATTTCAGTATAATATGATGTCTTTATTCACTTACTGAGCATAACTATGGTTTTTGCCCTATTTTAGGGAGACATGTGTAACTGCAAAAATCTGAGCAATAAAATCCAGTACTAAATATTGTTGGTGGTTGCTTAGTCCTCGTAGTAGGTGCAGAAATTGTGAATTGCAGTATCAATAAAAGCAGAAGAGTGAGGCACAGTGGTAGAAGCCATTGTACTGCAGCATATTGTCCAACAGGTCCATATGTGAAGGTCTGTCTACCCCCAAACATTTGGAGCAGAGTTTCCCCTAAAACTTTTAAAACCTGCACATAAAAAAAGGCTAAAGTGTAGTCCCTTATTATCTGTGGACTCTAGATTTTAAAGTAGAGCCCTTTTTATCAACTCTGGACTTTGGATGATTGTAAGAAAAGGGTCAGAAGAGCAAGGAGGCAGATTTAACATTATTTTGTTGGATGTATTTTCACAGTGTTCACTGTGTGGTATAAATAACGTGATTATTCTGTGGGTCACAAGGATTATTTTGCCACATTTGTATATTTTTTCTTTCCTCCTGCTGGCTGTGGGCTCTCCCACTACCCCCTCTCCTCCAGGCTAAAGGGGTAGGGCTGTTTTAAATCTTCATATGGTGGGCTGGGTAGCAGCTAGAGATATGGTCCTGGTCTTCTTTGAAAGAATTAAAACAAGACCAAAATCATAGAATTATCTCCACTACATTGGGAGATATAGCCATTAGAAATCAGGTCAGGAATGAAAGTAGCTGAACATGAATGCGGGTTTCAGCTGCTTATACTCTTGGATTCTAACAGATATATCTCACAATGTAGTGCATTCTCGTCTTGTTTCAGAGCCTGGATTGTCAGCTTTCAAACATACCCAGGCCCATATATGTAGCTGCTACCAATCCAGAGATAGGTATTAAAGTAGCAGCTGCTCAATACAGCAGTGGGGGCAACAAAAAGCGGTGACATATGCACATTTCAAGGGCCTGGCCCTTGGGAATGTGCATATCTACAAGCACGACCATGGCTGCTGGATTACAGGCTGGTCATAGCCATGGAAATGAGCACTGTATAATGTGAAAAATAAATCAAAGGAGACAATATGGCCAATCACAATACATTAGTAAGTGTCTTGTATTAACTTTCTCTACATGATGAATACCATTTGCTGAAGCGAGACAACCCATTTAAGACCCCTCTCACTGTAGCCCAGAAGGCTCTAGCAGGAGACCTCTGCATTGCTTGTTAGCCTCAACAGTGTCGGCTCCACACCTTTTTCTTTTCTCTTCCTGGCATTGAGGAACAGGTCACCCTACTTCTGATGAAGGCAGCTAGCCAGCAGCTAGATCCACAGTGAACTGGCGAGTCCCTCAATATACAGTGACTTACCAGTGACCAGACTGACATTAGGGAAGCAACAGCCAGCCTGTATAATGTTCAGGACTGCACACTAGGGGCAGTATGTTAGATTGGTGCCTCCCTGCAGGGAGGCACCAACAGGGGCTGTCACATGTAGGCACTGAGCTCAAAGGGGGGATCCCAACTAAAGAGCAGTACTAGGCGAGTCAGTACTAGGGAGCAAGAGGTTAACAATCACCCCGAAACAGCTGAGGAGCCGACTTAATTATTATCCAAATCATGTCTGAAGGCCTGTTAAAAAGGTTAAAAGGTCAAACATTGATTTATACAATAGCTACCTTACATTGGTGGCATTAGAGGCAGAGCGTGCTAAGATCTTACTTGCATGCCTTCATCTTTAAGAGGTTAACATAGTAAGTTTCTTCCAGTTATGGCATGAATGGTTGAGCTTAATGGAGAAAGGCCTGCCCTAGCATCTTCTCCTTTTTGACCTTATGAAAGTGGCCACTCTAGTTGGAGTTCTAAGAGGACATGAGAGGTCATCTTTAACCAGTGGAACTGGGAGATACAGTAAATTAAAACAAAATGAATTAATTGGAAAGTATAAAAAATCACCCTGAAAACCTGCTATTCCCATGGGCTTAATAAGAACTACTTCTAGCCAGTGTAAACATCTCTAACTGGTCAGAAATGAAGATGTGTTGGACAACTACAGTATTTACCTAGAACTCCTAGCTGGCGTTATTCATTTCTGAAAAGATATTTTCGTACAGGACACGTAAATGGCCACTCTCAAGATTATTTCACCTTGTCGCTCATCTCATTTCATGTGACATGACAAATTTCCCAGAGAGAAATACCTGGATAATAACAGCAACCATAATTTATGAGTTATAACCCCTTCCTGCCTTCTACATTGGGCTGAATCATCTACACACAGGTAAGTTCATACTTCAAAGTACATTCTTCAGGGTGATAATTGTGCTTGCCCAAGAGGGAGTGCCCTTAATTTTGGGTTTTATGTGGCATGTGTGTTGCTCAAGTGCATGACAGAACATTACTTTGCTTGTACAAGGAAATAACCCATATGGATAGACTTTATCACCTACTTGAACCTGAATTCTGGCTTCAAAAAGTCGCAAAATAGAGCTTTAGGGCCTATATCTGCGCACTTTTTGTATTTTTACACCACTCACTCCAGTTTTGAAAAGTAGTTAGAAAGTAGGTTAGCTATGTTAATGAATTTCCCTCCTAATTTATCACTATAACTTTTTTAAAAAGTTGCAAAAAAAAGTCTCAAACTAACTCCAGTAGAGGCAGGCATAAAAAAAATTGGAATAGCATTTCTAGACAAAAGTGTTAGGTTTCTTGATTAATTCAATTTACCAAAAAAGAGCGCTGTTTGGTAAGTTTGGCTCTAAGTACACCAACACAGACTCATGCAATACCATCAGAGAGGTATCTGATTGGCTCCCAATTTACTCTGCAGCAGGACAACAACCCCAAACATAAAGCCAATGTTATTAATAACGATCTTCAGGGTAAAGAAGAACAAGGAGTCCTGGAAGTGATGATATGACCATCACAGAGCCCTGACTACAATATCATTGAGTCTGTCTGGGATCACATGAAGAGACCGAAGGGTCTGAGCAAGCCTACAGCCATAGGAGATCTGTGGTTAGTTCTCCAAGATGCTTGGAACAACCTCCTTGCTGAATTAAATGGTTAGGTGTGGTGGATTTCAACATGTCGACCCTTTGTTCTAAGGGGAGATAAGTCACTGCCAGAAGGGACTGGAAGTGGCTTAGAAAAATATTCTAAAAGTAATTATAGGTAGTCTTTAAATCTTGCCACTTCTTGTACATTAAAATGAAGGTTACTTTTACATGGTACTCCATGAAAGCCTGCATTGGCTGTGTTATTTGCCCCTTTTCATAGTTTGTAGGTCTTCTCATGAAGTGCACACTTTTTATACCTTCATGGTTTGTGGTATACAAACATTTGCAAGGTAACCTTGCCTCTTTACTATATAAAGTCACCTAAACATTTTCAGTATAGAGGATAATGTGGAAGCAACCATGCTGTATATTATAGAGGGAGGATAAGATCTCTGCTTCTGATGGCCTCCACAAATGTGATCTGCGGTGGTTGACAATACACACAAAAGGGCTATTATTTTTTCAGTGTTGGCCTATATGGATGTGACCAGCGGGATAAGATCCTGTCATTCTGTGTCGGTGCTCAGCAGCTAGAACTTCTTTGTAAGAACACGTTTTGTTGCATGTACAATAGGACCAAGCAGTTGAGTAGTGACCTGGTCTTCTGCTATCATTCTCAAGCATTTAGAAACCTGGGGAACATGAATTTCATTGACATTAGTGCCAGTCATGTGAAGTTCAATTGGGCAACACATGCAGCTATTATGAATGAAAGTGGCGAGCAAAGATGGACAACGACCGATAAAGAGAAAAGTTAATAATAGGTATGAACAATTATCTAAGTGGTGAATATCTACAAGTACTCAATACTCTTCTGACCAAGTAGTTACAAGCATAAGTAGGACAATTATTAGCTTCCTCAGTAATGTTATTAAAAAACAATTCCAGGGAATTTCTAGAGAATTGAATGCATCTTAGAGTATGATACAACTGTGAAATCTGTTTGTGGGAATTCCAGTGCCTCAGCTTTCTGTTCATGTAATGTTCCAGGCTATGAACAAGAGTGTACATGTCATGGAGGCTGACATAATGGTTGCTGTGGGAAATTGGTGGTGGGTGCCCAGTACTGGTTGGTCCCATGCCCCGTGCAGGACTCTCCTCTCCAGGGAAGGTGCATTGTCAGAGAATGAAGGGTTAGGGAAATGGCCCAATGGTAGGGAAAAGAGGAGTGGAGGAGGAAGCAAATTCCAGGCACTTAGGTAACTTAGCACAGTAGGTAAAACATCTGTTCTGGCACACTCATCTTTGATTGAGAAATAAACTTTTGATCAACAGGTTTCACACTGGAGTGCACAACCTGCTGCTCAAGGGTTTGTACACTCAGCCTGTGATTCCATTCTGTGTGGCCCCTAGCCTTGTCTGCCACCCCCATATTTGAGAATCCTCAGAGGAAGAGATGATTGTGCAGGGATGTGGTTCTCTCCACATTCTGTAACTACAATGAACATAGGCTTACATATTTGTGGCCACTTTAACTTCTTTTTTTTTCTGTAGTGTCAAATGAGGATGGCAGGGAATCCCCATTGTCCAGATATGTGGTAGTTCCAGAAATGTAACCCCCACATATCATTTATTTATGGTATATCCTATCACTATGGTTCAGATGTGAATATCCTTTCTGTTTTACTGCAGCCCTTGGAATTGTTAGAACCTAACAATGTGGCCTTCAGACCAAAAAGTGTTGTGCACTGCTCCTCAGTGGACTATAAAATGGGTATTTTGAGCAAATGCCTAAGCATGAATTGTCCAAAAACTGAATGCAAATGACAGTTTTAGTGGGGACTGAAAATCTGCAGAATTTTAAAAATCGCATCCAAGTGCTGCATAAAAAACCTTTGTCGAACCTGACATACAGTATAGATGTTAAACCTACAGCATATTTATGATGATTTTGTCACAGATGTCACCCTTAAGAAAGCATAGGGTGAAATCTGTAGAGTATCTGGCAACGAAATTCATGTCAAAATCAGCACGTGACTCATTTTTCTTCTACTTTTTTTTATATCCTGTGTCAATACACCCTAAGGGTAATAGGGAAATCCCAGTGTTGAATTGCTGGAGAATTCATCCTATGCACTGTGAAATCCACATTATAAAATGACCTTCTGGATTTAAAATTTCTGGACAGAGGATTTTTTCTGCAGTGTGTGGATGAGGTTTGTTAAAAGGGTATTCCGGACCCCTGCTGATCATGAGAACGGGTGCCCACATCCCCTGTAGCACTGATGAAATTTTTGGAGAGGCCACTCACAATAAATGCAACGGCCATGTGTATTCCCGACGGGCCGCTCTGTTCCTTTCAGGGGGGCTATGGGATCCCCATTGTTGTGATTGCTGGGGATCCCAGCGGTAGGACCCCCACCAATCTAATAGTTATTCCCTATCCAGGGGAAAACGTAATCTAACCAGAATACCTCTTTAAAGAACCTCACTCACATACTGTGGAAAAAATCATCCATCCAGAAATGTTAAATCCAGAAGGTCATTTTAAAATGTGGATTTCTCAGTGCATAGAACAGGATACCCGTCCTCGTAATCGGGGGGTCCCAGCGGTAGGACTCCCACCGATCTAATAGTTATCCTGCATCCAGTGGATAGGGGATACCTGAATCTTTCTGGAATACCCCTTTAAGTGTGTGAATAAGGTATGTTAAGCGATGAGGTTCATTTTCTGCCATCAAACAATCACTAGTGAACACTGCAAATGTTAGGAGAATTAGGACTGTATTTCTTTAGGGGTGTGCATTTATTCCTGGGTTTGTATTTAGTTAGGGGGTTTGGTCATTAGAATCTGCTGAGTTTGGGGTTCCTTTATAATTGATTGAGGATAACTGGATCCTTGATGAATTATAAAAAAAAGAAGCAATGGTACACAGAAAGGGAATAGTGGCAGAAGAAGGTAGTGGTAGATGGAAGTGCCTAACTAGTCTTCTTACTAGTATTCTAACTAGTATTCTTGTATACTAGACATACACACTTACGGAGCCCATACATTGCCTATGGTGGGAGCATCTCCAAAATACCATCTTAGCCAATCAGCATAGTGCTTTTACAATTTGCAAAAAATGTTGCAAAGATCAACATGTTCTTGTGGGTGGTATCCTTGAATGCACAGCTGTCCTTCCTCTAAAGGTCACAGAAGTCCCTGGCTCCCCCATCAGTCGTTCACAGATGTGCTGTTTAGGTTACAAGGACATGAAGGTGTCCTATAAATACTGATATTGTCTTCCAGGTTGAGTAACTCTTGATTTCCCAGATTGAATAGGCGTCAATTGTTAATTGAGCAGATAAAGGTTGCCTACACGTGAGATGCTTTGTGAAACAGTTGCTTAGGAATTTATGACCCAATTATTCTTTTGTTGTTATGGCCTGGGTTCACAAGCCTATAAATTGTTGGGCTTCCAGAAGGCTGGGTGTATATTAGTTTAGGTGGCTGGTATGGGGACTATTATAGTTTAGACCATTTTTATTTATTTAGGAGGTGTGTATTTATTTAAGATATCTGGTCTGGGTCTGAATTTATTTATGTTGCTATAGAGGCTGGAAATGGCTACAGACAGTAGGGGCAGTCATCAGGAGAGGTCATCATGGTGGTCTGGGTTGGTTGGAGAAGAAAAGGAAGGAAAATGTCTACAATTAGTGTTGAGCGAATCAAAGCATCGGAAGTGGAATTCAATCCGAAGTATAGGAAAAATTTGATTTGTAAAGAATCTGATTTTCCTCTCACCTCATGGTAATGAATCGTTTTTTCCCCCAAAATGATGGCTAAACGTTTTACAAAGTGAAATTAACCCCTTCGCGACCGGAGCTTTTTTCGGTTCTGCATTTTCGTTTTGCGCTCCCTGCCTTCAAACAGCCATAACTCTTTTATTTTTCTGTTCACATAGCTGTATGAGGGCTTGTTTTTTGCGGGACAAGTTGTACTTTCCAACGCCACCATTTAATATTGCATACGGTGCAGTGGGAAGCGGGAAAAAAATTCCAAACCGGGTGAAATTGCAAAGAAAACGCTATTCCGCTACAGTTCTACGGGTTTCTTATTTACAGCGTTCGATGTGCATTAAAACTGATCCGTTACTTTCATTCTACTGGTCAGTACGAATCCGGCAATACCTAATATGTATAGTTTTTCCTGCGTTTTCATAGTGATAAAATAATTAGAAAGTTGCCCTTTTTTTTTTTTTTTTTTTCCTTGTCAAATCTTGACCCCTATAACTTTTTGGTATTTATGTGTACAGAGCTGTATGGGGGCTCATTTTTTGCGGGACGATCTGAAGTTTTTATTGATACCATTCTGGGGTGTGTATGACTTTTTGATCACTTTTTATTTAATTTTTTTTAGAAAAAAAAAGCGACAAAAAACGGCAAATCGCCATTTGGACGCTTTTTTCCGCCACACAATTCGCCGTATTGGAATTTTTTTTTTATATTTTAAAAGTACGGGCGTTTTCGGTCACGGTGATACCCATGATGTCTATATTTATTGTTATTTAGGTATTTATTTTTTACTTATACGGAAAGGGGGGTGATTTGAACTTTTACATCTTTTTATTTTTTATATATTTTTTAACATTTTTTTAAAATTTTTTTTGTACTATTAGAAAGCTCAAATATGGGCTTATATATTGTGGCTTTTTTTTTTTTCTTTATGAGCAATTCTGGGTTTTATAGACTCAGAAAGCCATGAATTGCTCATTTCTTATCCTGGCCTGCCATCTAGTGGCCAGAATAAGAATTGCAGTTTGAAAACTGTAATCCTCACCAGCGAGGATTACAGTTTTCATATGGTGTACAGACACCCCGATTGGCCACACGGGGTGTCTGTACACCACCCGGAAGCGAACGCTTCCGGGTTTAGACGCAACTAGATGCCGTGATCACGTGTGATCACGGCATCTAGTCAACCCGGAAGACGCCGCCGATGGAGTAGGTAGCGGCAAGTCTCTGCTGTTAGAAACAGCAGAGACTTGCCGGCCATGACGCCCGCCGCACCCGCGAGCGGGCGCCATGTGCCCGCATCGCCCCAGCGCCGTACATGTACGGCGCTGGTCGCGAAGGGGTTAAGAAACCCAGGAAAGTGAGATCACCCATAATGCCGTGGAGCCAGCCAATCTGCCGATTCCAAAATCCCCTGTGATGTCACAGCCCTTTAAAAGCTTCATACAACGCGGTTTCACTGTGAACTTAGCATAGGAAGAGACGTTGAGGCGCTGTTGCGCTAGGCATAGTAGTGCTGATGATCTGTAGAAAAAGAGAATACTGAATTGCCAGCGTCAAAGGGACTGTAATCTGAAGCTGAAGAGATCCATAGGATACAACACAGCTTGAATCAATTACTATGTAGAGCACAGAGCTATCCAATTGAATGGTGTCCATAGTTTTCAATAGAAAAACAACTCTATTAGGCCCTGATTCTCAAATTGGGGTGAATAACCCGTCTCATTCTACTGTATTTGTGGTGTCTACCTTGCTTAATACATAAACAATTCTACTAGGCCTTTATTCTTAAATTTGGGAGAATAACCTGCCTCCAATAACTGTTATTTATGTGTCCACCTTGTTTAATAGATAAAAAATGCTATTAGGCCTGGATTCTCAAATTTGGGTGAATAACCTGTTTACTTCTACCATTACTGTCTACAGAAACGGCTCTTTCACACTACATTACAATCAGTGGCCATCAGAATAGGTTATCTATCAATCAATGTGGACACAGCAGACAATGTAAAGGGAGTATGCTCTTTCCCTTTATATTCGAATCTTGGGCCACTGCACCGTTAAGTAAATTAGACCTGATGCTAACATTGTCCTGTAAGAGTTCACACTTAAGTTATTTGGTCAGTTAATTCCAGCACTTACTGTATCGTGAGCCAAAATCAGGGGCAAATCTTACTCTCAGATAAGATATCATAAAAAGATCTGCACCTGTTCCGTATTTCTGACCCGTAAGTAACCAAATAAGTGGAGGGTGAACTGAGCCTAATAGTGAAGCACAGTCATTCTACCGCTAACAGAAGTGATTCAAAAGCATGTGTTTGCACTGACAGAAAATGTCTTAAAACAACCTTTTTTTCTCCACAACTTTATTGGCACTGCCTCCATGTCCTTCTTTTGTTTTACTAAAGAGTCATTGAAACACAGCACCTGTGGGGGCACACAGTTTTTTTTTTTTAGAGATTAGCTTGGACTGTATGAGGATGCACACATCCATATACCGTATGAGACCTGCCTGTCACAGTAACTGTTTCACTACCAGAAAAAACTACGGGTAGCTTTGCATGTTGTTGCAATGCACAGTAATATACACTGAGATACACTCTCCTTGCAGTTTAATTGCAGACCGGCATATAGCTGATTTAACACATTTCATGGCAAATTAATTCAGAATGAAGCAAATGACTTGAAGAAATTCGGTAACCTGTTCGAATTGAATTTTTCAAAACTTCACTCATCCCTCTACATTCAAAGGAGAAGTAGAGGTGCACTCTTGGTAGCCCAGGACTACATAATTTATCCCTACACACATACCACAGATGCCACTTCGCACTAGAAGTCAGCAAAAAATGCTCAACAAAAGAGAATATAAAAAAAATATACCACTTTTATTACCACAAAAATAATTTATACAAAAGTATCAAATAATAAAGTCAAGACCATATAGTACAAAAAATGGAGAGTCATACAGTGTAAATGGGAGACATGGGTGGTGGTGGTAATCCTGCCAAACTAGATGTAAAACATATCAGTAGGTGCTATCAATCTCCAAATCTGGTGCTCAAAAACATTGGACTTATTGTCCTACATATATTAATGGTAATCTATACACCAAGACAAAATGCCACCTGTCGCTGCATCAAGCACAGGTCAGCTAGGAAAAATTACCTAGAATGTCCTATATAAGCCGTAAACTATCTTAAATGCCTGGTCAGACAGGAAAAATATCACTTACCCAATGACATGATGAGGCAGGAGAACCACCACGCAACCCACAAGGCAAATCCTCAACGCGCGTTTCGCACTGGAAAGGCTTCGTCAGGAGGAGGAACATAATGGACTGACTCCCAGCTTAAATAGTTGCGCTAATCAGCGCTAACATATGTGTAACCCCCAAGGAAAATACCTATCAGCGCATTGACCAAATCATGTCTTCCAGATTGGCAATGCTGCGGACAGGCCTTAAGAGGAAAACCCAAAGTATACATATGGAGCGGATGCATCACCCACGTCACGAGTAACTTGCGGCGCACTGAACAGATGATGTGTACAGAGACGGCAGTACGGCGTACGGGCAAGCGGGGGAGGCGTGGATCTGTGTATCAGATCCAGGCTATCACCCGCGCCCACAGCGACGCCGCCCACCGACCCCGATCCACAGCGCATCTGACCGCGTGCACCTTACTCCTATGAGGGGGAGGCTAAAAAATACACCTACACTGGACCTCCGATCAATAGGTAAAATGGAACGCAAACAGGAAATGAATCTCTGCGTCTCAAAAGGTCATGTGAGACCTAATCACATGGTCGGAAATCCATAACAGATAAAAATTAATATGGAGTTTAACTATGTGAAAAACATGATTTGTGCAAGGCATATACTATATAGATATAATCCGACACAATAAAATACTACTACATAATGTGAAACACGACAACTATAAATCACATGATAGCAAAAAGACAATAAAAAGTGCAAGAAATATTTGAACAACATAATTAGTGTAAAGAAAATTATAATATGCATACATAACACTTGATCAATAAAAAGAAATAAAACAATATATAATTACTAATAAGATAATTAATATTATAAAGTGTACAATATATCCATAAATGTTATTAAAACTACACCCATGAAAATACAAATAGTGATAGAATGTGATTAGACATATATAACTCCACTAATAAATAAAATACATATAATAAAGTAAAATGGCAGCAGTGATATCCATTAACTCCATAAAAAAAATGAAAAAATATATAATAATAAAATAAAAAAAATATATATCCCTACACAGTCTGATACTATCAGCAATTCTAGCACAGAAAGGTGGCATTACGTAAAGTGTGGCGGGGGCACTTTCTGAATAGCCTACGGTCTACATAATATCCCTATTCTCTACACCAATACTAAGGGGTTGGAGAAAGTTCTCTCAATGAAGGTAACCAAGTGATGGGTTGTATTTGTGAGCCATCTGCCTGTCCAAGACAATGAAGCCAGGGGAAGTGTGGAGCACAACTATCTGGGTACTGCACACAGGAACCAAGCATAATAGATTCAGTAGGAAATTCATGTTCCATTTTAGCTTGAGGTACACTTTAATAATGTATTAGTAGTCAGGAGACCTTAGCAGTTTGTGGCACTGCATGTAATAACCAAACGCCTCAGTGATTTGTAATGCCGGTAGAGTCTGAAGAAGTGATCAGAGAATGAAAGGCATGGAGTTTATTTTAAATAATAATGTACAAACTATATCTTATTTTTCTGGATGATTGATATGTCATAAAATCCATTTGTTTTCAGCTACACCACATTTCACTGCAGGGCACATCCAGGGGAACCTAGAAGGTACAATATGATTAAACTATTACTGAAGCCAACAGTTCTAGATATAGCAATGTGTCATAGAGTAATGTGATACTTTTTCCAAACTCTATATCTCAATTTAATCAAACTTTTTCAGAAAATACAGTTAACTACAAACTACTAGCAGCAAATCCACCATTTAGCACCTTAGAAAGTCTTAGCACTTTTATGAGAGCAGCTTGGGAGTATCTCGCTGTCAGGACTAGACATGTCTCTGTGTAGTCAATCGTTCCAGAGAAGCGAATTGAAATAGAGTGAATCACATAATGAAAATTTCCTACCTGTATAGCTCAAGGCTGTGAAGGTTGATAGAAAGGGTGGTACCCTGTGAATCAATGTCCTGAAAACGCATTTGTCATGTCTGCTTGTGGCACATAGCAATCAAGATCAAACTATAAATGTGGAGTCATGTGTCATTTTCCAGAATTAACCAATTATAGGAAACATGCAAATCCAAAGTGTGTCTAAGTCATTTCTCCCGATTCTCTGTTCAAGTTTACATCTTTTTGTTTAACAAATTGATAAACTGAACTAAATTAAAGGGGGTGTTTACCATTTTTTAAAAGACTTTGAATGGTGTAAAATAATAAAATAAGTCATAGTTACCTAACCAGTCCTCTGCCAGTCTCTACTTCTTGCTCGCTCTTGACACAGGAAATGACCGCTCAGGCAATCACTAGCTGACGCAGGTCGCTGGCTGAGCAGTAATTTCCTGCATTCGAAGATGGACCAGAAAGTAGAGACTAGTAGGGAAACTTTGGAACGGAAGTGCCAGGGGATTGGTAATGAAAGTTATAATTTGTTATATCATTTTACATAAATATTTGATTCATTGGAATGCCCATTTGATATGTTCTGTGGCTTTAAAGAGGACCTTTCACCACTCCTGACATGTCTGTTTAATACCTTCATGCATTCCCCATGTAATAACAGTTCTGGATCATCTATTCTTATGTCTGTATGTTGTGCCATTTCTTTATTATTTCTACTAGAAGTTATGGATGAATTGCTAGCAGTCTGCAGTAAGGGTACAGAGGGGTGGTAACCAGTTGGGGGTGTGTTCCTGCACAGTCTGAAAATGGCAGCACTGATTGGATAGAGTGAGTCTGTGCAGGTGCCCCCCTCCCCCCAGGTTGTTACCTCCCCTCTGTACCCTTACTGCAGACTGCTAGCAATTCATTCAAAACTTCTAGTAGAAATAATAAAGGAATGGCACAACATACAGACATAAGAATAGATGCTCCAGAATTGTTATTACATGGGGAATGGATGAAGCTATTAACACAGGCATGTCAGGAGTGGTGAAAGGTCCTCTTTAGGGCCCATTCACACGACCGTGTGAATAGGTCCGCATCTATTCCGTAATATTGCGGAATAGATGCGGCCCTATTCACCTCTATGACAGCGGGCAGTATAAAAAATAAAACATGTCCTATACTTGTCTGCAACAGCAGACAAGTATAGATATTTTCAATGGGGCTCCCGGCCGTGTGTTCCGAACGTTGTCTGAATGGGGCCTTAAATTGAACATTTTAATTATATCTCTAATACTCTTCTGTTACTTAAATTTCATCTTTAAAGAGGTTGTCCCACCATTAAATGTCATATTCATTGCATAGATCAAAGAAATGAAGCATAGGTGCTAGTTAAATACTGTTAAAAAAACAATCCAGAGAAAAGATATGACATTTACTTAAAGGGATTGTCCCACAAACAATATTCTACAGTTTTCAAACCAGCTCCTGGATCTGAATATTTCTGTAAAAATGTAGTATATCCACTTACTCAATAAAAATGTATCTGCATAGCACCACCTGCTATTTGCTGTTCTTCTTATTCCTCTGTCCATTTCACTGAAGTGGACGTTCATGCTTAGTTTCATCCTGAAAATTCCACAAGCTGCATCTGACTAGACACGCCTCCTTAAAAAAGGCACACCCACTGAGCTTGAAATAAATCTAGCAGAGGGGCTACCTCTGGATTCATGTGAGGAACAGGGCTGGTTCTAGGTTTGTTAGAATTTCTAACAGATTTTTAGATTGTACTATATGATTTTAACTTTTTACATTAGTCATGGGATAAGCTCTTTAAGTATAGCGACATCCTGTTGTTATCAGAAAATGACATTGTTAAAATCATATTTTTATGTTGAATATATAGTTTTATAATTTTGGTGATTTTTTAAAAATTTTACATGTTCCTGTTTATATTACAAAAAAAAAATAAAATAAAACATGCAGTTTTTACACTGGCCACTAGACCTAAAATATGTCAAGCCTTTTTGTTCTTTAAGAGCAGCCACATGGGCCATAGACACAATGGATGGGGGGGGGGGATGCCCTTTGACTTGTATGGGTGAGTTTTCTAGGCATGTGACCTGTGCAGAGGTTAGGAGTGGATAATTTGAGATATCACCTACTGTGTATGTGTAATCTATCTATCTATCTATCTATCTATCTATCTATCTATCTATCTATCTATTATGTTATATATTTAATTAACATAGTAACATAGTAACATAGTTTATAAGGCCGAAAAAAGACATCTGTCCATCCAGTTCGGCCTGTTTTCCTACAAGTTGATCCAGAGGAAGGCAAAAAAACCCTGTGAGGTAGAAGCCAATTTTCCCCACTTTAGGGGAAAAAATTCCTTCCCGACTCCAATCAGGCAATCAGAATAACTCCCTGGATCAACGACCCCTCTCTAGTAACTATAACCTGTAATATTATTACCCTCCAGAAATACATCCAGGCCCCTCTTGAACTCTTTTAGTGAACTTACCCTCACCACCTCCTCAGGCAGAGAGTTCCATAGTCTCACTGCTCTTACCATAAAGAATCCTCTTCTATGTTTGTGTACAAACCTTCTTTCCTCCAGACGCAGAGGATGTCCCCTCGTCACAGTCACAGTCCTGGGGATAAATAGATCGTGGGAGAGATCTCTGTACTGACCTCTGATATATTTATACATAGTTATTAGATCTCCCCTCAGTCGTCTTTTTTCTAAAGTGAATAAGCCTAATTTTGATAATCTTTCTGGGTACTGTAGTCCACCAATTCCAGTTATTACTTTAGTTGCCCTCCTCTGAACCCTCTCCAGCTCTGCTATGTCTGACTTGTTCACAGGAGCCCAGAACTGTACACAGTACTCCATGTGTGGTCTGACTAGTGATTTGTAAAGTGGCAGGACTATGTTCTCATCACGGGCATCTATGCCTCTTTTGATGCAACCCATTATCTTATTGGCCTTGGCAGCAGCTGTCTAACACTGGTTTCTGCAGCTTAGATTTCTGTTCACTAAAATTCCTAGGTCCTTTTCTATGTCAGAGTTACCCGATATTTTACCATTTAGTATGTACTGGTGACTTGCATTATTCCTTCCCATATGCATAACTTTACATTTGTCAGTGTTAAACCTCATCTGCCACTTCTCTGCCCAAGCCTCCAGTCTATCCAGATCCATCTGTAGCAGTGTACTGTCCTCTTCTGTGTTAATTACTTTACACAGTTTAGTGTCATCTGCAAAAATTGATATTTTACTGTGCAAGCTTTCTACAAGATCATTAATAAATATATTGAAGAGAATAGGGCCCAATACTGACCCCTGTGGTACCCCACTAGTTACAGTGACCCAATCTGAGTATGTACCATTAATAACCACCCTCTGTTTTCTATCACTGAGCCAGTTACTTACCTACATACAGACATTTTCTCCCAGGCCAAGCATTCTCATCTTATATACTAACCTTTTATGTGGTACAGTGTCAAATGCTTTGGAGAAGTCCAGATATACGACATCCATTGATTCGCTGCGGTCTAGTCTAGAACTTACCTCCTCATAGAAACTGATTAAATTGATTTGACATGACCGATCCCTCATGAAGCCATGCTGATATGGAGTTATTTGCTTATTTTCATTGAGGTACTCCAAGATAGCATCTCTTAGAAAACCCTCAAACAGTTTACCCACGACAGATGTTAAACTTACCGGCCTATAGTTCCCGGGCTCTGTTTTTGGACCCTTTTTGAATATTGGCACCACATTTGCTATGCGCCAATCCTGTGGAACACTCCCTGTCAGTATAGAGTCCTTAAATATCAGAAATAAGGGTCTGGCGATGACATTACTTAATTCTCTTAGGATACGGGGGTGTATGCCATCCGGTCCTGGTTTTTTGTCTATTTTAATATTTTTAAGACGCAGCTCTACTTCTTCCGGGGTCAGACAGGGCACTTTTAAAGGGGAATTTACTTTTATATTCTGCATTTCATCTGACAGTTTATTTTCCTCAGTGTATACAGTGGAGAAAAAGTTATTTAGTAGCTTCGCTTTCTCCTCAACGCTCTCTGCAACTCCCCCCTCATTACTCTGTAAGGGGCCGACACCTTCAGGTTTATACTTTTTACCATTTATATAATTAAAGAACATTTTAGGGTTAGTTTTACTTTCTTTGGCGATTAATCTCTCGGTCTCTAGTTTGGCTGTTTTTATTTGTCTTTTACATATTCTATTTTTTTCCTTGTAGTTTTTCAATGCTTCCTCGCTCCACTTCTGTTTTAGTGATTTAAATGCTTTCTGTTTGTCATTTATTGCTTTCTTTACAGTTCTGTTTATCCACATTGGTTTTTTCTTGTTCCTTAACCTTTTATTCCCATAAGGTATGTACCTCTCACAATTAGATATTAGGATGCTTTTAAAAATATCCCATTTTGTGGCTGTATTTTTATTTTTGAGGACTTTGTCCCAGTTAGTTAGGCCTATGGCCTCTCTTAGAAACGCTCTTTTGAATGACAGTTGGAAGGTTATTATATTATGGTCACTATTTCCTAGGAGTCCCCCGACCTGCACATCTGTTGTTCTGTCAGGTCTATTGGTTAATACTAAGTCCAGTATGGCCGTCCCTCTAGTCGGGTCCTGAACCAGTTGGGAAAGGTAATTGTCTTTGGTTATTTCCAAGAACCTGTTTCCTTTATGAGATGTACAGGTTTCAGTTTCCCAGTCTATATCTGGGTAGTTGAAATCCCCCATAATAACAACCTCATTCTGATTTGCTGCCTCGTCTATTTCGTTTAGAAGTAGATTTTCTATGGGCTCTGGTATACTAGGGGGTTTATAATAAACTCCTATTAGTATTTTATTATTGTTTTTGGCTCCATTTATTTCTACCCACAGTAGTCAGTAATGATAATGTGATGGCTACTGAAAAGTTACCTGTACAGAACAGGAGGTCTCAACATTTTTTTAAGTTTAATGGCCTACTACTACTACTGCTCAATTTTAGGTGTTTTTAAAAATATATGGGGTCATTTATCAAACTGGTGTAAAGTAGAACTGGCTTAGTTACCCATAATAAGATTCCACCTTTCATTTTTGATAGCTCCTTTGGAAAATGAAAGGTGAAATCTGATTGGTTACTATGGGCAACTAAGCCAGTTCTACTTTACACCAGTTTGACCCGATTAGTGTGATTCCCCAGGATTACTTGCAAGTTGTTTCTTGTTGTATAATGTTTTAATGTATTACTACTACCCAGTATGGTGTTGTATGCAGAGGCGTTGCTAGGGTCTCAAAAGATCCGGGGCCCAAGCCCCAATGAATATGGCCCAATTCTCTATGTCGACCCTCGTCCCAACCCTGCTATACAACAGCACATACCTCTCACATCCAGTGCCTCCAGGTGACTTCTCCTCTGATGTAGATCTTCTCTGTCATCATGTTCTCCATTCGGCCCGGACAACTTCTCTCAGCTGTCTCGTCTCTGCAGAGTGTGACACACAGACATCTTAGCTTCCTCACATTTCTATCATCATCCCTCAACCTGGAGTCCCCACAGTGTTATCCAGCTGTTCGCTGTGTCCCCCAAAACCTCCAAATACTATCCTGGAGAAATAATAGTGCCCCCCCATAGTAATAGTCCTACCAGTAGAAATTCCCTCAATAGTAACACTGCACCCTACAGTGACCCCAGCACTGATAATGCTCCCCAAGATTGTCCCCATTGCTAGAAGAGTCCTCCAGTATTAATAATGCCCTCACAGAGCCCCCAGTAGTAATAAGGCTCCCTTTTGTTCCCCCAGTGGTAATAAAGCTCTGTACAGACCCGTCAGTAGTAATAATGCCCCCCATAGTGCTCTTAGTAGAAATAAGGCGCATCTATAAGTCCCTCCTATAGAGCCCCCAGTAGTAATAAGAATGCCTAATGTGCCCTGGATTTATAATACCCCTACAGTGCCCCCAGTATTTATATCGCTCCCCCTACTGTTATAATGCTCATCCTGAAGTACCTGCTGTAGTTGTATTCCTCCCTTTAGTGTCCTCAGAAATTATAATTCCTCAGTCCCTCCACCATACAGTCCCATGTAAATAAAGCTATTTCCCTCCTGTGTACATCACACCATCTCTGCAGCCCCCTCCAATATACAGTCCCATGTAAATAACATCACTCTCTATCTACAGCCCCCTCCAAATACAGTCTTATGTAAATAACATCATTCCCACCCATAGCCGTCATCAGCATACAGTCCTATGTAAATATCACTCCCTCCGACAGCCGGCCTCAACATACAGTCCCATCAACATACAGTTTCCACAGCCACCTCAAACATGCAGTCCCATGTAAATAACATCACTTCACGCCACAGTCCAATGTAAATAAGGCTACTTTCATACCAGCGTTTTTGCTGGATCCGTCATGGATCAGCAAAAACGCTTCCGTCATGATAATACAACTGTCTGCATCCGTTCTGAACGGATCTGGCTGTATTATCTTTTAAATAGCCAGTTTGGATCAGTTTCTTCATGCGGACACCAAAACACAGCAAGCAGCGTTTTAGTGTCCACCTCCAAAACGGAATGGAGACTGAACTGAAGCAAAACTGATGCATTCTGAACGGATCAGTTTCCATTCAGAATGCATTAGGACAAAACTGATCAGTTCAGGACCGTTTATGAGAGCCTGTGATGGATCTCACACACGGATCCTTACAACGCAAGTATGAAAGTAGCCTAATGCTAGTTTCACACCTGCGGCAGGGGACTCCGGCAGGCTGTTCCCACATGTGCACCTGCGGCAGCTTGGATCCGGCGGGCTGTTCACCCGTCGGAACAGCCTGCCTGAGTCCCATGCCGCAGGTGTGAAAGTACCGATGCTGGCGCATTAACCCTTCATGTGCCGCGGTCAGAGCTGACCGCGGCACATGCGGTGTGCGGGAGTCAAAGGAGTTCAGAATGGCGAGCAGGGGGGCCATCGGGTCCCCGCGCTGCTGTGACGGGGACCCGATGGCTTAGATAGCAGCCCGATGCCTTCCTTAGGCATTGTGGCTGCTATCCCTGCGTTCCTGTGCGATCCATCCCCCTGGATCGCACAGGAAGCAGGCTGTAAGTGTATTACACTGAGTAATACACTTACAGCCAATGCATTACAATACAAGAGTATTGTAATGCATTTTAAAGGGTATCAGACCCCCAAAAGTTAAATAAAGTGGAAAAAAAAGTTAAAAAATAACGTTTCCTAAAAAAAAAAATAATAAAAGTTTCAAGTAAAAAAAAAAAAAAGCCATTTTCCAAAAAAAAGTTTAAAACAATTGTAAAAAAAAGTAAAAAAAGAAAGATAAACATATTAGGTATTGCCGCGTCCGTATCGACCGGCTCTATAAAAATAACGTCATCCACCCCGCCAGGTGAACGCAGTAAAAAAAAACAAAAAAAACGTGCCAAAACAGACATTTTTTGGTCACCTTCTCTTACAAAAAGTGTAATAGCAGGCGATCAAAAAGGCGTATTTATCCCAAAATGGTACCAATCAAACCGTCATCTTGTCCCGCAAAAATTATACCCTACCTGAGACAATCGCCCAAAAATAAAAAAAATATGGGTCTCTGAAAATGGCAACACAAAAAACAGATTTTATTCTGTTCAAAAATGCATCTAATGTGTAAAACTTTCCAAAAATAAAATGTTTGACATATTGGGTATCGCCGCATCCGTAACAACCTGCTCTATGAAAATATTACATGAGATGGCCCCCCAGGTGAATGCTGTAAAAAATTTTTTTTAAAAAACTATGCCATAACAGCCATTTTTTTTCACCTTGCCTCACAAAAAGTGTAATAGCAGGCGATCAAAAAGTCTTATGTACCCCAAAATGGTACCAATGAAAATGTCACCTCGTCCCGCTAAAAATGAGTCCCCACATAAGACAATAACTAAAAAAAATAAAAATCAATGGCACCCGCAAACCAATCCATCAAAATCTGTGCTGCAAAATTCATATGGCGCTCCTTCTGTTCTGAGTCCTGCCATGTGCTCCCACAGCAGTTTACCACCACATATGGGGTGTTGCCGTATTTAGGATAAAATGGGGAACAAATTATGGGGTGCTTTTCTCCTGTCACCCCTTGTGAAAATGAAAAATTTGGGGCTAAAGCAACATTTTTATTGGAAGAAATGAAACTTTTCATTTTCACAGCCAAGTGTTTCCAAATTCCATAAAACGCTTAGGGGGTCAAAGTGGCCAGTACCCCCCTTAATATATTCTTTGAAGGGTGTAGTTTCCAAAATGGGGTCACTTTTTGAGGGTTTCCACTGTCGGGGTACGTCAGGGTCTCTCAATTACAAAATGGTGCCTAAAAACTATTCTAGCAATATCTGCCTCCAAAATCCGTATGGCGCTCCTTTCCTTCTGACCACTGCCACAAAGCCATACAGACGTTTACCACCACATATGAGGTATTTCTGTAAACTGCAGAATCAGAGCAATGTATATTGAGGTTTAGTTTGCTGTTAACCCTTGCTGTGTTGCAAGAAAAAAATTATTAACATGAATAATCTACCAAAAAAGTGAAATTTTGAAATTTCACCCCTATTTTCCTTTAATTCTTGTGGAACACCTCAGGGGTTAACAAAGTTTGTAACATCAGTTTTTTATAATTTGAGGGGTGTAGTTTCTAAAATGGGGTCATTTATTTGTGGTTTCCATTACTTAAGCCCTTCAAAATCACTGTATATCTGAATTGGTGCTTAAAAAATGGTTTTGGAAATTTTGTTGAAAATTTGAAAAATGGCTTCTAAACTTCTAAGCCCTCTAACGTCCCAAAAAAGTAAAATGACATTTATAAAATGATGCCAACATAAAGTATACATATGGGGAATGTAAATTAATAACTATTTTTGGAGGTATTACTATGTATTTTGAAAGTAGATAAACTGAAATTTTGAAATTTGCAAATTTTTCCAAATTTTTGCTAAATTTGGTATTTTTTTATAAATAAAAATGAAATATTTTGCCACAAATTTACTACTACCGTGAAGCACAATATGTGACGAGAAAACAATCTTAGAATGGCCTGGATAAGTAAAAGCGTTCCAAAGTTATTACCACATAAAGTGACACATGTCAGATTTGCAAAAAACGGCCTGGGATTTGAGGTGAAAAGTGGCCCGGTACTGAAAGGGTTAAAGAGAATGTGCCATCAGAAAATGTCCTATTGATTAAATCACATTCTTATGTTTAGTATGTTTTTAAATAATTTTTGATTTTCCATTTCAACATTTATATTTAAATAAAAACCATAAAATCCTGCAGTTTTCTGGCCACTAACCCTAATAATAGGTGCCACTTCTTGCTCTGGACAGATCACTTTACTGCAGTTACCTGCTTATCTGTCAGTCTAATCCTGCCTGTAATGATATCACCTCTGTATATAGATAAGACAGGGTCCACCATAGGTAATTCTCACATCTTATCTATTCCTTGTACAGTGACCTCTACACAGGTCACAGAACATGCTCAGAAAACTCTACCATAGAAGTCAGTGAGGTCCTCCCCTCCAGATGACTGTGTCTATGGCCCATAGGGCGGCTGTAACGCCATTTTTTAATGCTTTCTAAATGCTGTTAAGAACAGCTCAGGCAAGATGCCTACCCCCATAATCATGTTCAAGAAATAGAATAAATAAATCAGTAATCAGAGAATAAAAATACATATTAGCTTCTTCCTTCTACCCTTCTGTTTCCCCATTTCTTGTCTTCTGTCTTTCTTGACTTTACTCTAAATTTCGGATCTGACGCGCATTGTCTACTGATTCAGTTATTGAACAGTAATGTTCATGATCATCTGGTTAGGCAACATGCCATATGTCTCGCTTTAGCTTAGCGATCTGTAAAACTGATTTAGTTTGTTAGAGAATAACAGAGTGTTACCCTTTTATGCTCATTCACCTAATCCAGGTGCTCTTATCTACAAATCTTATATTCGTTGGGCTGCGTCCCTTCATTGTTATGATGTTTGTTTGATCCTCAATAACCGTTGAACAGCAGCATTCATGTTCATTCCTTTAGGCAATATGTCATATATTTCGCTGTCATTCGGGCGATCATTAATAATGTCGATATCATTTTATGTTTGGTCATAGAATCCAGATGTCCACATTGGTAATATCCATCTTATATTTGTTGGGCTGCATCCCTTCATTGTCATGCTTGTTTGTTATAAAATATTCGAAAAACTTAAAGAATTCACAAAAAAAATACATATTAGATAAAAAGATGTGTCGCTATCTGGTTTTAACTGGCAGATAACATTTTTGGTTGCACAGAAACATGGATTCTGCCCAAGAGTTGCTGTAAAATCATGGTATTACACAATGTGTTCCTATAGAGAAGGAACAAACTAGGAATGGGGTGTGATTGTTACAACATACCCATGACTTTTCCTTCCTAGAGAAACATTGAGATTTCTTATTACCCACAGCATAGCAAGTGGAATGGTGTGCAAACCTAATAAAGTAATTAAATCATAACCTTTAATCGTAAATGGGATAAAACCTGCCAATTAGCCCTTAGGATAGCACGATGACGAACAACATCAAAACAACACAAAACGAAGATTGTGTATAGAAAAAAGAGGGGTGCACGGCGGCACCGGTTGAGTGAAACCAAATGGTCCTACCGCACCAACCGGAGGTTCGAATAGTTCACCAGGCGTCCATGCCTAAAGTAGGTTCATCTTGATGAGTAGATCGAGGTATGATGAACTTTGAGGACAGGGTGAAGGGAGAACTATCCCTAAAAGAGCCCTGCAGGGGTGCTACTGCTGGCCCTAAAGGCCTAACCACGGAGCACTCGCCCTAACAAGGGCGGCCCCGTCCGGAACCTGCCCCTATATAGGAATTCCCTAGATAGCCCTAGACTGCTGACTCCCTACATGCACGTTTCATTTAGTGTATAAACTCATCAGGGGACTATAAGAGCAGGCTGAACTAATGCTGTACACACTAGTAAAGTCGCTGTTGCAAAAATAGGGCCAAGCTATGTTTGCTTACATAGAAGCAATGTAAAGCTATAGGGGAGTTGTGCGTGGATAAAGCACCACTCCGGCGTGGCAGGCAACCGAGATGTTCGTCATCGTGCTATCCTAAGGGCTAATTGGCATGTTTTATCCCATTTACGATTAAAGGTTATGTTTTAATTACTTTATTAGGTTTGCACCCCATTCCGCTTGCTACTGATACCTTGGTGTAATCGCCCACTGACTAACATCTAAGGCCTCGTCCACATTTCCGTTTTTCACTGACGTGTGCTGTCCGCATTTTTCACGAACAGCACATGTACCCATTGATTTAAATGTATATGTTCACATTTCAACATTTTTCTACTGAGCGTGGGTCAGTAAAAAAATCACGGGGACATACACTACTTTGATCTGTGATGCAGACCAAGCACGCCCATTGAAGTCTATGGGTTCGTGAAAATCACTGACACACATCCGTGTTGTGTCCATGGTGCGTCCATTTTTCACTGATGACTAATAGATTCTTTGGAAATTATTTTTCAGCTGAGCAATGTCAGTGAATTACGGATGACACATGGATGGTAAAAACGGACACACGGACCAACCACGGATCCTTCATGGATGAAACACGTACACTTTTTTTCACGGATGTGTCACTGACGCGGAAATGTGGACGAGGCCTAAGCCTGTGGCACCCTTTTTCTACACACAGCATAGCCATGATTTTACTACAACTCACTGGTGACCCTTTGACACTGTGTAGCCCCGAATGAATGGTGCACATATTCTCATGGAAGATCCACTTTAACAAGCAAAGGTTCACAGTAGCTGGTGTCTGCTTTATAAGGAAGAGCGATGAACAGAATTAATATTAATGATATTGACATCATGCACTGGAAGACATCAGCAAGAAAACAGTGACATAAATAGTCCAAGATCTATAGTTATTAACTGGTCAGTAATAATATGCGGGTGAAGAAGAATACATGATTCATGGTCCAGTCATGGAAGAAGAAACCAAACAACTGCACTATTATAGGAAATGGTCCAGTCATCACTTCACTCCTGGGTTACAGAAGGGGTTCAACCCTAGAAATGATTGTTGGTGCCTATAAAAAATTAGACAATTCTGTAATATATTAGTGAAAGTGCGCCCCAAGGTAAAGCACCATATTTAGATTTGAGCAAAGTTATGAAAAATTTGATTCGGCTGCTTCGCTGAATTTCACAAAGAATTTCGATTAGCGAAAAATTACTTTGTCACCAAGCACATTTCTTTGTGTGTAGGAGGCACAATGATGGGGACTTGCGATCATGTCATTGAACCCCTCAGATGCCGTACTCATGGCAGGATCTGAGGCTACCATTTAGGCCTTTCAGGGGTTAATCCGGTTAAAAAAATAAATAAATACATACTCACCTCATCCATTTGCTTGTGGAGAGGCTGTCACGCCTATCTTGATTGAAGACAACCAGCCAGCGCACCAGCGTGGTGACGTCATTTATCACCCCACACAAGATTTTGCGATGTATCTTATTTTTTTTTACCACCATTCCAGGGAAAAATCAATTGTTACCATGAAGCAAAAGGAAACTCGGCTTTGTGGTAAATCGAATGTCAGGAAAAATGTGCTCAACTTTGATTCACTCAACACTAGTCATATTGAATGAGTTCTACAAGATTATAAAAAGGGTTTGCTTTTTTGTCCTAAAAGGTCTATAGACTTAGTCTGGTATTGCATTTTAAAGTACATCTGTCAGCAGATCTGTCCCTGTGACACTGGCTGACCTGTTACATGTGCACTTGGCAGCTGAAGACATCTGTGTTGGTCCCATGTTCATATGTGTCCGCATTGCTGAGAAAAATGTGCCCTCTCTAAATCAATTGATAATTCCAGGCAGTGAAAACATCATCATCCTTGGCCCTGTCAATCAAAGTGCAAAGGATGCGGCAGTTGTAGAGAGAGCAGAGTCTCTAGGTGTAATGACAATGCCCCTGTTGCTCCTAGAGGCTCATTTGCATATAATAAAACATCATTTTTCAGCAGTGTGGGCACATATGAACATGGGACCAACACAGATGTCTTCTGCTGCCAAGCGCACATGTAACAGGTCAGCCAGTGTCATAGGTACAAATCTGCTGATAAATGGTCTTTAAGCTTTTTGTGTCTGGATTGGCAAGTGATAAGTTCTCAGCAGAAGACAGTAGCAGCAAAGTAGATGGATTGGAGCAAATCTCTTCTGTATACTATGGAAAATTTCTGTGCAACAAATTCACTTGTATCGTACAATTTCCAATCCTCAGTATGTCAATTTCTGCTGTGGATATTAATCACGGATTTCCCCTTGTTGTGTGCAGCAGGGTGAAATCTACTGTAGATCCGCAGCAAAACCACCATGGATTAGTGGTAAAATCTGCAGGTAACGGATTTTCCCGTCTTGTGAGGACATACAATACCCTTGAATTGTAGACATCTTTTGAGCAGAGTGGTGTTTCTTCCGGTTTCTGGCAGACCCTGCTTTTTTAAATCTCATAGTTTCTGGTCCTTACCCCATTATGAAGTCATGGCCTATAGATATTTTTACAATTCTATTTTTTTGGATTGGAAAGAGGCTCGACGAGCTATTTTTTCCCCTAAAAGCACACATTACCTTCAAATTAAAATATGGAACAGGAAGGTACAATATTCTGAATGAGAAAATTGTATTCACAGTGTTTTGTACAGACATTAGTAACACAGTACAATACATTACATATTTCAGGACTAAATTCCCATCAAATGCACCACGCATGTTATTTCTTGTGTAGCTGTGTATCCATGGGCTTGCCTTTTCCAGTAGGTTCTCTATAGTATATGAATACAGTTATTTCTATACCATAGTACTTTTTGTATAATAGTGTAAAAACCTAATCATGTGCAACAACTTTTATTGACCCAATTATTTTCTGAAATATTCTGAAAGCTATATAAGACGTGTTCAAAACCACATACTAACATTTCAAGGTTTACTAGAAGGTGTAATTTAATCATTTGTATGAATTTCTCCTCTTTGGATTGCAAATTGTAGGTTTATAATATTGCAAGTGGTTGAGAATGAAAAAGTGACAGCGTACAATTTGTGAAGCAGGGGCCCCTATTGGTCAGTTCTAAGTAGGCAAGCGTAGGGTTTGCGCGCTATAAAATGACATTAATGGAAGGTGAAATACTGACTCCTTGTGGTCACTTTGATTGTTGCAGCCAAAAATCTTTCAATTTATATGGGCTATAATATACTGACCTAGAGAGCCTGTAATAAAAGAATAAAAGAGAGTTATATATATATATATATATAATGCTATAAATTAAAATAAAAATCTTTATAATTTCATAAATGAACGCTCCTTATCTGAATATGGGTTTCTCATCAACAATTGCAGAATTTGGCTAAACTCTCCCCATAACAGGATTGCATGAAAGTATTGATTGATCCTATTTTCTTTTGTTTTCCACCAGATCTCTCAGCCTTACATGACTATTAATATGATGTCAGGTATTCATTTTTGTCACCGGTTATTTTTCCTGTTTTTTTATCTGTACTTGTAATTGTGTTTTCTTTTTCACTTATTTTTTCTCAGTCTCTCCTTTATTGTATTAGTAACATATTAACATAGTTTATAAGGCTGAAAAAATCAAAATCATCCTGCAAGTATTAAGAGATCATACTCATGAGATAGCTGTGACTATGGATTATAGCATCAGCAATAGGATGGTTTACAGCAGGGACGCTCAACCTGCAGCCCTCCAGCTGTTGCAAAACTACAACTCCCAGCATGCCTGAACAGCCTACAGGTATTACAGCATGCTGGGAGTTGTAGTTTTGCAATAGCTGGAGGGTTGCAGGTTGAGCGTCCCTGGTTTAGAGAACGGGCACTGATACGAGTATTGATTTTTTGGTACTCGCATTGTACTTATATATTGTAATTATTTTGGATTTCTTTTTATAAAACGTTAAAAAAATAAATAAAAATCTTCCAAAAGCAAAATCTTCAGAAGAGTATTTGCTTCAGATCTTTTTGCCATCTTTTTCAACAAATCTGGAGAATATGAAGACATATGAATTGAAGTTGCTATCACAAGCTTACTTCTGGCTCTTCCATATATGGCCAGGGGCGTAGCTATAGGGGGTGCAGAGATAGCAGTCGCTATTGAGACCAGGAGCCTGAGGGGGCCCAGAGACCCTTGTGCCACATATGAAGACACTGGTATTATAGAAACTGCATGCTGGTTAAGTTATACCTCTGTCTGGAGGGAAGGAGTTCGGTCAAGAATTTGGCATTTGCCTCAGGCAACATGAAGGCTATGTGCACCCCTGCCCCTGGCCACATAGCACTGAGGGAAGGGGGGCCCAAACTGAACTCTTGCACCAGGGCCCATGAGCCTTTAGCTATGCCCCTGTATGTGACCATGGATGGGTCATCTGACTATGACCATTCATTTTCACATTTTACTATTGCACAGCATCGTCATCGAGTCTGGAGCTTGGATGGTATGGCTGACTTTGGCCATTGACCCTCCTCTTAGCCCTGTCCATTACTGCTTGGCCTATTTGAATAGATATAGGGAAAGATACGACATGAGATTGCATTAGCTGCTGATACACTTGGGAAGATGATATGGATAAACCTTTGTTGTTTGACCCACTAAACATAAACCAATAATCAATACAGTGCAGCTTTAATAGTAGGGCTGCACAGAAATAGATCCACAAAATTGACTGAATTGTTGTGAATGCTGACCTTGAGTCTTTTCACACTCTTTCTTGCTTACCCTTGGTTTACCTTGAAGAAGATAATGCAAGCTGTCCAGAAAGATAGATGGATTACTCAATAGGTTGGATGACCCATCTAATAAAATCTCCCCGGCCAAGCAATACATGTTATGTGGTTAGAAAATGAAGGACTGTGAATAATATATGTTTATTTATATACTTTATAGCATAGGTGCAATATTGACATCAACATTCATATAAATAATTTATACTGGTTCTGCAGGTAGGATTATTTTATTTTACAGGGTCTGTCACCTCTCCTAAAATGTCTGTATAGTAAATACATGTATTCCCAATGAAATAACAATTCTGGAGCATCTTGTCATGTACAGTAAGAAGATCCAATAAACAATGTTGCTCTAATTAGTTAATAAGATGCTGCTGTGGCTTTTGAAATGACATCATTGCACAGCCTCCATTATTCTGCAGAAGCCAGGTCTGGCCAGAAGAGGACAGACGTGACCTGCATCTCTGGATGATGGTGAAGGATGAAGAAATTCTCTGTACCAGGTGCTTATCTTTCAGGAGCACTATGTGGGGGTGGGGGGCATTATGTAGGACCCTTATACTTCAGAAGGGCACCATATATAAGAGTAGTACATTGTAGTACGTGGTCAGTACATTATATACAGAGGACGCAGCATGTAGCACTATTATATTCATGGGCCTTATGGCACTGTCTTCAGGGGGCACGGTATGCTTCAGTATTATATTTTAGGAGGCACAGTTTATGGCAAAATTATTTTTCAGGTAGCACAGTATGTGAGGGTATTACATTCAGGGTCACAGTGTGTGATGGTATGTCCTGTGACACAGTGTATGGCACTATTATATTCAGAGTACACAATTTGGGGCACTATTTTTGGGGTGCAAGGTGTTGCTTTAAGTTCACCTAGTTGCTAACCTTGTTTGGACATTTGCTATACAACTTTGCATCTGAATCTGGGTTTGGTTATCATTAGGGATGAGCAAACCCAAGGAAGTTCGGGTTCGCCGGGTTCGGCCGAACTTTAGGTCAAAGTTCGGGTTCGGGATCTGAACTTGACCTGAACTTCATCCCGAACCTGGACCCCATTCAAGTCAATGGGGACCCGAAGTTCACTTTATTATTTTCCGTTATAACATGGTTAGAACGAAAAATAATAACATTCTTAAGACAGAATGCTATATAAAATGGCCATCCAGGGGTTAAAAATAATAAAAAAAAACTCACCTCATCCACTTGATTGCGCAGCCGGTGTCTTCTTCTTAATTCTTCTTGCAGGACCTGCAAAAGGACCTGAGATGACGTCACCGCGCTCACCACGTGGTAAGCGCGATGATGTCATTGCAGGTCCTGCTGAATGAAGATAGAAGGTCACCCGTGAAGGGTCACCTGAACACTGAACTCGAACTTTAGTGAAAAAGTCCGGGTTTGGGTCCGGGTACCCAAACTCACAAAGTTCAGTACAAACTCGAACTTTGCAGTTCGGGTTCGCTCAACTCTAGTTATCATCTAACCTTGTCAGTTTGATTAGGGTGGAGTGCTGATTGTTGATTCTATTTAATGTATATTCCCTCCCTTCATTCTTTTTGCTATGCACTGAATACGTAGTGTTTGCTATCTACATTTCCTCCCAGATCTATTCTGATCTTTTTCTAGTTTAGTGTGTATTCTAGAATCTGTAGTTCCATGGAGTCTAGCATATTTTCTATTTATTTTGGAATTTGTACATAGTGCCAGAGAGTTTGATATGTAGATAATAATAATAATTATTATTATTTTGTTTCAAATTTGTTGCTTTGTTGTTATATTGTCCTGACGGGGTTGAATTCAGATAGGGTTGGTTTAGTCTTGCTTCATTTCTGTTTACTAGCATTCATCTGCTGTTTACCTATATGCCATACATCTGCCATTGACTTCATTGCTGGACCTTCTTGTCCTTTTGTGACCCTCAACATTTGGTTTCTGTCATCCACTGGTGAGTTGAAGTGTCTTGTTTTCTGCCAGTGTTAATACATGCGTCATTTGTGTGGGTGGTGTTGTGACCATCCGTTTGTTGTGTAATTCAGTCCTACTGTAGGTCCTGGAGGTATCTGAGCACCATGAACCACAGTTAGGACATAGGAAAGTGTAGTGTAAGGGATTGTATCTTCTCAGGGGGTCGACATCACACAATATCTTCACAACACGGGGATTTTCAGGTCCAACTCAGTTTTATTGGCACCAGCACACCAAAACAAATCATAAAAACAACACCTGCCTGGCTGGGCTCTGACTAAACATAGTTCAGCTAACTCACCTAAATACAGACACTGTTCACACACAGCTTTTAAGTGCGGTTTCCTCAGCCGTTCAGTCCAGCAGCCTCCTGGCTTTGACTCCAATCGTATCCTTTGGGGGGAGATGGTCCAATAGTCCTCCCGACTATGACCGTGTGACCCTCTTCTCCTAGGGTCACTGGGCCCCCAAACTTCCAGGCTACACTGAGCCTTGTGGCCCCTCAGCCCTCGTGGCTGAGACCACACAGAGCCTCCTCAGGCTCTAACCTCTCAGGCCTCCTCAGCCTTTCTCTCTCTCAGGCTTCCTCAGCCTTGTGGCCCCCCCCAGCCCTGCTGGCTGGGACCACACGGGCCCTCTCCAGGTCTGTTCCCTGGGGCCCTCTCTCTAACACACAGTGCAGGTTAACTTATCCCTGCCTGATTAATCCAGCTGGCCTCACCTGGGGCCAGGGAAAACCTGTGACGGATTAGGGTGTGTGGACTGGAAGACTCCCACTTCCAACCTGTCTTCCAGTCCAAGGAATCCAGCCCAAGCAACATTAAACAAAAAACAGCTCCAGCAACTATTCTTGCTGAAGCTATACCACTTCTGGATTTCAGTTCTCACCTGGCTGAACTGACAAACCTGGCGAGATACACACCCCACATTACTACACACATCACCACAGAAGTTACAGTGAAACTGTTATATTCAGGGGCACAGCGAGGGTCAATATTGCTTTCAGGTGGCACAGGGTGTGGCACTATTGTTTATCATCAGGAAACACAGTACATGGCAGTGTTATTTTCAAGGAGCACTGTGTGTGGAGGAGTTTGTTGTAAGGGTTTGGAATATGAAAAAGTGAGGGGGCAAAGATATCTGTGTGGCAAACTTTGCAAATATGAGTTTGAGAAGTCATCATTGTGGTTTGGGTTTGAAAAAACTGAAAAGAAAAGGTACAAAAATTACTCCAATGAAGAAATCACATGTGAGTCTCTAAATGTCACTACTATGTCCGCCTCTGGCTGTGTTGGATCAGTACAGGACTCACAGGGTAGTCTGCAGAGAGTTGATTGGTACCACCATTCATGTTTGCACAACAGAAGATCCAAGCCTAATCTGGCCACTCTTTAGGTTATACTGGCTGCTGGAATTTCAAACTAACATAGCAGTGCCCATTAGAGTTTGTAATTAATCTCTGTATTGATCTTGGTTCTCATCCTGTATTTAATTACTGAGTTGGTTCTAGTGCTGTATACATGTACAGAGCTTGGTTTGTGTATTGTGTTTACTACTGAGCTAGGTTGTGTGTTAAAGGGGGTTTCAGGATTTCTTCCATGCCACACCTGTACACTGGTTATGTTGTGTATTCCAACTCAGCTCCATTGAAATCAATGAGACCGATCTGCAATACCATATACAACCTATTGGCAAGTGTGGCACTGTTGTGGGAAGAAATCAACCAGGATTTTCTTATTCTAGACAATCTCAATGTACTGCTGAGCTTGGTTTTAATCGTGTATTTATATCATGAACTTTATTCTTGTATTAATAATTACAGTAAAATATAATTTATATGCAATACACAATTTGCTTGATTTCCTGAATTGCATGGAAATTTGCATTTGTCAGTTGACATGCATCTAAAGCCTCCTTCTACTGCTCTACCTGTGATAGTGTAGTACCCGAAAGAGGACACTACCATTATTACACCTAGCTACTGTCTCTAATGACTAGCAGAAAATGTCATCTGTGTATTTATTTCCATAATATTGTTAAGTAGCTGTCATTACATACACTGTGCCTGGTTGTCCAGCAGGTGGCAGTGTATCTGGCAGAGAGATCTTTAGATAGAATGAAACTTACCATTCCATTCTCCCCCATTTTGATCAGAAGTTGGATAGTCCTGCTTCCTACCAAGGGAAAGGTTGTAAGGAATTGAGTTGAGAGTTTGAAGGAGACAAGACATGGCGCCCCTCCCCCTTCCTGCAGCAGGAGTCTTTCAAGGAAGCAGCTCACAGAGCACCACAAACTTGCCGTTCATAAACTGAGTATTACGAGGGGGTCAACAGCCAAAGGCACCCACTCAGACGTACCAGAACTGCTAGAAATTCCAGTAACCAGACTGAAGCCAGAGAATAGCACAGAAAAGAGGGAGTATTCAAGTTAGCCTGCCAGTTTTTCCTGCTGGAGCCAAGAGAAAGACCAATCATTGCTGGGATGATAAAAGGTTATCACAAGTTTATTCAAGTAAAAAACGTTAAACTTCTCCAAGTCTGGACTCAACTTATTCCACCATCTACAACTCACTTTGTTGCTGTGGAGCCTAACCACAGGGAGTGACAGTATCCAGGTAGGAGCACCGTGACACAAAACCACTAGGGCCGCATCACCACTCGGCATTCCTAAACACTGGGATCTGATCGGCCCAGGGGGGGTTTCACGTTGCACTAGTACTAGTCTCCACTCTCTTCCTTTATATTCATGGACCAAGAAACCCAGCATGACTAGAGACATAAAATTACTAGGGGCATAACTATAGTGGTGCAGGGTTTGCAATCATATCTGTGCTGCCACATGACTGTGTCCCTTTACTTTTAGTGGTGACATCACTATGTATAATATCTTTTTTTGTGAAATTATTCCTGTTCTGTGGCATTACTATGCATATAATTCCCATGCTATGAATTTACTTTTGGTGTGCAAATTATTGTGTTGTTATCCGTATTTTGTGATATTGCATTGTGCATCAACCCTGTGCTGTAACACACTATGATCGTGATTACTGTGCTGTAGCATCTCTGCGTTATCCTGGTGTTTGGTGACATCACTGCAGTCCTTAGTCATTAGCTGAGACATTGTTTTGTTTATTATCTTTATTCTGTGACATTACTGTGCAAATTATAAAATCACTGTGATCTCACTTTATGCAATTACCACTTTCTATAACAGACTTTATTGTCCATGTAATGTGACATCACTGGGTACATCATCTCTGTACTAAGACAGTACTGTGACTATAACCCTTGTGCTGTGACATCACTGTTTTTTCATGTTTTGGTTTCACTGGCTTTGTAGTATAACATTTTAATTTTAACTGTTGAGTGGCATCTGCAGTCCAGTCTAGCACACAGAATTACATAAAGCCTAAGCCTAAGGCTCGATTCACACGTCCGCAGAATGTGTCCGCATCCGTTCCGCAAAATTGCGGAACGGGTGCGGACCCATTTATTTTCAATGGGTCCGCAAAAGATGCAGACGGCACACAGTGTACCGTCCGCATCCTCACTTTCGTTCCGCGGCCCCGCAAAAAAATAGAACATGTCCTATTCTTGTCCGAATACACGGACAAGAAAAGTCATTTCTATTATAGAGTCGGCCATGTGCGGTCCGCAAAATGTGGAATGCACATGGCCGGTGTCTGTGTTTTGCGGATCCGCAATTTGCAGACTGCAAAACACACGGACGTGTGAATGGACCCTAAGGCTACATGCACACTTCATGTATATTGCATACAGCAAACTGCATTGTGCATGCCACAACTTCCTTATAGAATTTCCTATTCTTGTCCTCAGAATGGACAATAGGACATGTTCTAAAATTTGTGGAATGGCGGCACAGAGCTAGCACACAGATGATATTTGTATTCTCTGCAATTTTTGCGGCCCCATAGAAATGAATGGGTCCGTGTGTGATCCTCAAAACATGCAGATTGGACGTGAACCAAAAATACAGTCGTGTGCATGAGGCCTTATTCTGGTGCTGAGATTTTCTTAGTGTCACTATCTTTGTATGGTGACACTACTCTGTTTATTAGCCATATATTATGAAATCACTCTTTATTATCCTTGAGGAGATATATCAATGTGTGTTTTATCCTTGAAAAGTGACATCACTGTGTTCATTATGCCCGCGCTGTGACATCACTGTGTTTATTATGGCCTCACTGTGACATCACTGTGTTTATTATGCCCGCGCTGTGACATCACTGTGTTTATTATGCCCTCACTGTGACATCACTGTGTTTATTATGCCCTCACTGTGACATCACTGTGTTTATTATGCCTGCGCTGTGACATCACTGTGTTTATTATGCCTGCGCTGTGACATCACTGTGTTTATTATGCCCTCACTGTGACATCACTGTGTTTATTATGCCTGCGCTGTGACATCACTGTGTTTATTATGCCCGCACTGTGACATCACTGTGTTTATTATCCCTGTACTGTGACATTACTGTGTTTATTATGCCCTCACTGTGACATCACTGTGTTTATTATGCCTGCGCTGTGACATCACTGTGTTTATTATGCCCGCACTGTGACATCACTGTGTTTATTATCCCTGTACTGTGACATTACTGTGTTTATTATGCCCTCACTGTGACATCACTGTGTTTATTATTCCTGTACTGTGACATCACTGTGTTTATTATGCCCTCACTGTGACATCACTGTGTTTATTACGCCCTCACTGTGACATCACTGTGTTTATTACGCCCGCACTGTGACATCACTGTGTTTATTATGCCCACACTGTGACATCACTGTGTGCAGGTTACAGGATATGAACAATTTTTTGTTTATTCAAGTCTTTAATAAATTCCAGGTAAATAGATTTACAGTATGAAATATTCTTCACAATAGTAGTCTTTAATAAATTCCAGGTAAACAGATGTACAGTATGAAATATTATTCACAATAGTAGTCTTTAATAAATTCCAGGTAAACAGATGTACAGTATGAACTATTCTTCACAATAGTAGTCTTTAATAAGTTCCAGGTAAGTGGATGTACAGTCTAAAGTATTCTTCACAATAGCAGTCTTTAAATTGACAGAATAATAAAGAGTTCTTATGTGCCCGCTTTATGATCTGACTACTTAAAGGGGTTGTCCGAGTTATTTTTTTGTTCTTTATATGTTTCTAACTTGTCAGGTATAACAACTTTCCCATATACTTTGTGTTTCTAAAGCTGCTGGTTTCTCAGAGTTGACTGAGGGTCACATGACCTGTGATGTCAGCTTATCTCCCTGGTCTGTGATGTTTCGTGCACAAGCCTCAGAGTTCAGATATACACCAGACGTCACTGGCCACGCCCCCTTTCTTTGCCGTCACTGGCCACGCTCCCTTTCTTTGCCGGGCTCCTGCTATCTGTTCTCTTCCTGGATTCCTTCAGATAAAACATTAACCCCTTAAGCCAGAACACACTGAGGGCTCAAGGCTTTACAACAAATAGTAGCTGCAGCAGTGAGAGGAGACAAATGCTGGGCAAGGAGCTATAGAGGAATTGTACAAGAACAGGTAGGGAGAATTTCCTGTGTGTATCATCAGTGTCATTGTACAGCTGGGACTTGTAGTCCTACACATACAACATGCTGCTGAGTATTCCAGCAGGCAGACATGTACTCACAGCACTTATATTCACTGCCTTTGCAGAGAAGGGGGAGGGGCAGAGATTGTTATTACTGCATGTAAACAAAGGCCAGAAGAGAACCAGGGAAATGAGGAAATATAGATTTTTTTTTTGCCTAAAACTTGCTGAACTTAGTTATATATTGATGCCCATCAGATTTACAGTGCTATATATTTTTTTTCATATCTTGGACAACCCCTTTAACCCTGATTCTAATTGATTTTGTATCAATTTATCTGACTCTTGGATTGTTACACATCCTTCTTTGTCTTTCTTTATGAGTTTACTCCATAAATCTTGCAATTCAACAACAAAATAGTTGTACATCTTCCCCCTCTCTTTGGTAATGACTATACAATTCTTTTCACAATTCAGTAGCAGGTTTAGTATCTCTATACAAAGTTCTAACCTGGAAATAATGTTATGTACACTTTTCTTTTTTTCACTTTGGATAACACGTATGGCTTTTATCACTTCAGTTTCTAATAAGTTTTCAGCTAAATCTGCTTGGTGACATACTGAAATTGGATATAACCTAGCAGCCAGCAGCGTACATAGAAATCATTGGGCCCCATAGCAAGAATCTGCCCATTCCCCATCCATAGCCTCTCCCACTTCCCATTCTAAGCCACTCCCCTTGCTCCATGAATGGTACTTGCTGCTGTGTGTTATATAGTGTGCCATCAGGCCCAGACTGGTATTACTAAACAGCCTGGCCAGGGTTGCCAACCGTCCAGAAATTTCTGGACAGTCCATAAAAATAGGCAACTTTTTTCCTGTGTCCGTGAAAAAAAATAGAGGTGTCCGTGATTTTTTTGAGGCTGGTGGTACCTGACTAGATTATTTTGGTGGTAATTATCATCATTTTACAGCTCACAGTAAATGGTGGTAATGAGTTCTGATCAGTATATTGAGCTATAGAGCTGTATTACTTATAATATTTATCCTTTTATTATGTTTTTCCAATTTGTCCGTAAAAAGTGTTGGCCGTCCGTGATTTTGGGTTAAGTTGTCCAGAAAAAAGAAAAATTCGGGTTAGCAACACTGAGCCTGGCCACCCAAACCCCACCAGCCCACACATGGTATCACAAAGATAAATGGTATATACTGCTTGGTTGTAAGCAATCAATACAAGAAAGTAAATTAAAGTAGAACATAAAAATGAGTAATCACATGGTCAGAGACATACGTTACTTTGCCCATGATAAAGTTCAAAATACCTCCAGAGCAGCATCTTTTACCAGAGTGTATTCCAAAATACCTCTGAGCAGCATCTGGTACCAGCGTGCAGCCCAAAATACCTTTCCAATTTTGTTATATAAATATGACATTGCTGCACAAAATATCTCCCCAACAGCGCCAAAGAAATACCGCCATGAAGCAGAAAATACTCAGCATTGTTGTACCCTGACAAACCTCCCCCACTGGCAGCAGCACTGTCCCCATTTAAATGTCTCACCTCTGGGACTTTTAGGACAGGAGCAGTGAGGCTGGAGTTGGAGGGAGACAGCCTTCTGGTAGAAGGTAGAATGGAGCCGTTAAAAGGAGATGTGATGTCATATGTCGCCTATAGTAACATGGTAAGAGGTAAAATAGATGCATGTGTACAGATATATAGTATATACAGCAGTGTACTGATATGTGAGGTATGAAGTATAATAGATGCATGCGTACAGATATTGTGGTGATGTGTATAGTAAAGTTCAAAGTAGATGTGTGGTGGGGGTATGTATCTCACCTGGTTTGTTAGTTTAGCCAGATGAGAACTGAAATCCAGAAGTGGTATAGCTTCAGCAAGGCACAGTTGCTGGAGCTGGTTTTGTTTAAAGTATGGGCTGGATTTCTTTGGACTGGAACACAGGTTGGAAGTGGGAGTCTTCCAGTCCACACCCCTAGTCCATTACAGGTTTTCCTCTGGCCTGAAGAGATTGCAGGTGAGGCCAGCTGGTATAAATCAACCTGCAGTGTGTGTGTCTGGAGAGAGAGGGCCCCAGGGAACAGACCTGGAGAGGGCCCATGTGGTCCCAGCCAGGAGGACTGGGGGGCCACAAGGCTGAGGAAGCCTGAGAAAGAGAGAAAGGCTGATGAAGCCTGAAAGGTTGGAGCCTGCGGAGGCTCTGTGTGGTCTCAGCCAGGAGGGATGAGGGGCCACAAGGCTTAGTATAGCCTAAAAGTTTGGGAGGCCCAAAGAATGGATGGGGACGCCTATAGAAGAGGGTTGCATGGTCAGAGTCAGGAGGACTGCTGGACCATCTCCTCCCAAAGGTGCTCGTGAGGTCACAGCCAGGAGGCAGCTGGACCAGACGCTGAGGAAGCATCTAAAAGCTGTGTGTGAATGGCGTTTTTTCTAGGTGAGCTAAAGAACCTGTGTTAGTCAGAGCCCATCTGGGCAGGTGTTTGTTTGGCTTTGTTTGTTTTGTGCTGAAGAGCAAAAATAAAGCTGTGTTGGACTTTAAAACCCCCATGTGTTGGAAGAAATCTGTGGGGGACCCCCTGAGAGAGAGCAAACCCTTACAATATATAGTATATACAGCAGTGTACTGATATGTGAGGTACGAGGTATAATAGATGCAGTGTGTACAGAAATATATGGTCAGTTATACATTATGGTCACTGTGTGAGGTACATGAGGTATTGGGGGTTGTAGCTGTCTGTAGTACTATATACACATATACATGTGTGAGATATGAGGTACTTTTCAGTTATAATGTGGCACGCTGAGGTATGAGAAACAGTGAGGCATGAGCAGGGGCGGACATACCGCGGTGCAGCCGGTTCGGCTGCACCGGGGCCCGGGACCGGAGGGGGGCCCTTTCTTCCCGGCGGCAGGTAGAGATGAGCGCTTCCATTTTGGAAGCGCTCATCTCTATATTCATCTGTATCGCCGTACGGCGATACAGATGGATAATGCGGGGCAAGGGAGGGAGAGGCGTGTCCCTTCCCCGTTCCTCTGATAGGCTGCAGGCACTAGGCCTGTAGCCTATCAGAGGCCGGCACAGGCGGCGCGATGACGTCATCGCGCCGCCTGAGCCGTACAGCGCGGGACACAGGCCGGAAGAGGCCTGCATCGCGTCGCTGACAGAGGCAAGGAGGTAAGTATAACTGTTAATTTTTTTTTATTTAAGTTGGCACTCAGTGGGGGCACTATGGGGGAGGAGCACTATGGAGGTGAGGCACTATGGGGGCCACTTTGGAGGGGAGCACAATGGAGAAGGAACACTATGGGGGCCACTATGGAGGAGGAGCACTATGGGGGGCCACTATGGAGGAGGAGCACTATGGGGGGCCACTATGGAGGAGGAGCACTATGGGGGGCCACTATGGAGAAGGAAAACTATGGGGGCTACTATGGAGGAGGAGCACTATGGGGGGCCACTATGGAGGAGGAGCACTATGGGGGCCACTATGGAGAAGGAACACTATGGGGGCTACTATGGAGGAGGAGCACTATGGGGGCCACTATGGAGGGGGAGCACTATGGGGGGCCACTATGGAGGGGGAGCACTATGGGGGGCCACTATGGAGAAGGAACACTATGGGGGGGCCACTATGGAGAAGGAACACTATGGGGGCTACTATGGAGGAGGAGCACTATGGGGGGCCACTATGGAGGGGGAGCACTAGGGGGGCCACTATGGAGGGGGAGCACTATGGGGGTCCACTATGGAGGGGGAGCACTATGGGGGAGGAGCACTATGGGGGGCCACTATGGAGGAGGAGCACTATGGGGGGCCACTATGGAGGAGGAGCATTATGGGGGGCTACTATGGAGGAGGAGCACTATGGGGGGCCACTATGGAGGAGGAGCACTATGGGGGGCCACTATGGAGGAGGAGCACTATGGGGGGCCACTATGGAGGGGGAGCATTATGGGGGGCACTCTGGAGAAGGAGGACGACTATGGGGGCCCTATATATATACTGGCACTATGGAGGGCGAGGATCACTATGGGGGCCCTATCTTATATTCTGGCAGACATGGGGGCACTATGGAGAAGGGGGGAGAGGAGCACTATTGGGGTCATTGTATAGGGGCACTAAGAGGGTTTTTTGGGTACATAGTAGGGGGCATTGGCACATTATGAGGGCACTATGGGGACATTGGCTGGCCGGGGGCACTAATTATTTCTATTGTTGGGACTATTACTATCAGCTTAGCACAGTTATTTTTGGGGAACATTTTGGTTATAATTTAGTGTCAGGGACACTATTTCCTGGGTGCAGTTATTTTAATTACTGAAGGCGGTAGTATTTGAGGGGGACTGTTTCTGCAGTATAGTTTTGGGGAGCACAGCGGGCACAGTATTGGGGAGTGGCAGGATGAGGAGTTCAAGAAGGTGGAAGAATGATAGAAAAGTAGGAATCTAAGATGTCTATTTGTCAAACTCCACAGAGAGAAGAGATGGCTGGAAGAAATCATCATGGCAGTCTGGTCTGAAAGGAAAAGATGAGGAAAGAGAACATCTACATCTAAGAAGACGTCACTGGATGTAGGAGGTATGTGGACCTGTATTAGGCTACTTTCACATCTGAGTTGGTGATTCTGGCAGGCTGGTCCAGCAGAGAACAGCCTTCTGGAATTCACCGGCTCTGGCACTGCTGGATGCAGACAGAATGCCCGCCGGCCCCATTAACTATAATGGGGTCAGGCAGAGATCTGGCCACAATCTGGCAAAAATGCAGAGAATCAGCAGGACACAAACCTCTGCATGACTGAGTCTGTGTCCGGCCAATTTCTTGCATTCTCTGCCAAATCAGGTGGCCGGAGCGTAGTGCTGCAGGTGTGAAAGTAGCCTTACCCTGTATGTTTTGTATTGCTGTATGTAATGTTAGGACACCATAGGTTAGGTTGAGAATTTGGTTTGGGAACGGCGGGGGGGGGGGGGCCCAAACACATTCCTTGCACAAGGGCCCTCTGCTGTCTGTGTCCGCCCCTGGGCATGAGGTACTACTTCTGAGTACAAAAAAAAAGAATGGGGGCACATGAAGAGATAAATGGTAGACCTCATTTTACCCAGTCCATTCAATAGAGAGCTTCTCTTGAAGTTCTTCTCCATGCTGTCAAGGTTTGAAGGACCTGTGATGATGTCATCACAGGTCCTGGCGGCTGCACTTTCCTAACCTGGGAACTACACAATACTCTGTGCAGTTGCTTTACTAGATGGTGCAGGACCTGTGATGTCATCACAGGTCCTTTAGCTTTCTTAGCCTCCGGACTGCCCTGATGACGGGGACTCTGGATGGAAGCCTGTATTAAATGTAATGAGTGGGCAGGAACTTTCATTAGCCACTGCTCCCTCCTTCAGGGGCTCCATATCATCCTGAAACAGCTGTCTGTAGATGAGATACTAGTTTATTCAAAGGTTTGAATACTGTCTTATAGGATAGCTGCCTTATATCTGGTGGCATCACAGGCAGAGCTTGTTAACAGCTCATATGCATCCCTTTCTTCCCAGTCTGTGTCAGAGAGATTGGTGAGACAATGGGGAAAGATGAGGGCTTATTTGGGACAGTCGATAAGACATCAGTATACAAATCTTGGAAAACCTATTTAAATCTCACTGATTATTTTTTTTTAAAAACACCTTGAAAGTATAACAAAGTGTTTTCGAAACATACTATAGAAAGTGATCCGACTTTTGTCATTTCAAGGACTCCGTAGTGGTTAGTTCTTTGACCTTTGACACTCGACATGGTACTTTGTATATAAATATACATGACCTGGGGCTGGCATCTTGTTCTGTTGCATGACTCATTTTTAAGACTATTTTATTGATACAGTATATCCTAATAAAGATGTGATTATTTTTATGTGATTGTCCACGATCTGATACATTCATTGTTCTGATAGGTTGACATGTATTACATGTGTAACAATAGTTGAAAAACTTCTTTTTCATGATTCATGTGATGTCTTATAGCAGGTTTCTTCCTTTCTGGCAACACAAAGCAAAGATCGCAGGTAAAAGCACATTAGAGAAGCGCGCAAACACTGTAACTGGTGATATTCACATATTAAGAAATCTCAGAGGGTGGGGACACATAGAATTAAGGTGAGGTAGAAATGCTTCGGTTTACAGGCCATATCAATATACTGTAACTGAGCAGTAATAAGAAAATCACATATAAACGTCATTACATTGGAATGATACAGAAAAAGATACAACTGCTGTTACAAACCTTCATTTTTTTCATAATTTCTACTAACCTTGTAAGATATGTTACAGTATTACAAACAATACCACAGCCCTCTGTCTACAAACGCGGCACATAAAAGTTGCAGCCTCTAAGTCTTGTCTTTGTACATTTATTTCTCACTGGTGGGACTATATAAACTCAACAACCTAATCTTAACATCTTACAGTATAGTATTATGTAAGGTGCTATACAATATATGGTGACAGCTTCCAGTAAGAAACAACATATCAGGCCACATTTTCTCCAGCAGTTGTGGACCTGTAAACCGGAATGACTATGTGATTTATTATTAGGAAAGTTAGCACATTGGAACTCAGGCAATCCCCTTAGAAAATACTGCCGTACAAAAGTGTATGGCAGGGAGTTGCTAGGGTACCAAGTCCCAATGCATATGGCTCTATTCTCTGAGTCGACCCCCCGCCCCACTTTCCGCAGCAGCACCTACTTTTCACATCCAGTGCTTCCAGGTGATGTCTCCTCTGATATAGATCTTGTCTGTTTTCATCTTTTCCATTTCTGTCCAGACAACTCTCAGGCTCATCTCCCCTAACCTGGAGTCTCCACATTGTTATCCTGCTCCTCGCTGTGCCCCCCCAAAACCTCCAAATACTATCCTGAAGAAATAATAGTGCCCCTCATAGTAATAGTGCTCCTCAAAGTCCCACCAATATTAATTCCCTTCTAGACTGCCCTCATTAGTAATACTGCCCCCTGCAGTGCCCCTAACAGTGATAATGCTCCCCAAGAGTGCTCCCATTAGTAGAAGAGCCCTCCTTTATTAATAATGCCCTCACGGAGCCCCCAGTAGAAATAAAGTCCCCTATTGTTCCCCCAGTGGTAATAATGCTCTCTTCAGACCCCTCAGTAGTAATAAGGCCCCCCATAGCGCCCTTAGTAGAAATAAGGCGGATAAATAAGTCCCTTCTATAGAGCCAGTAGTACTAAGAACACCTAATGTCCTCATGATTTATAATGCTCCTACAGTGCCCCAGTATTTATATCGCCCCCTACTGTTATAATGCTTTCCCCTACAGTGCCCCCAGTATTTATACTTCTCCCTATTGTTATAATGCTTGCCGTGAAGTGCCCCACTATTTATACTGCCCCCTACTGTTATAATGCCCCCTGTAGTCATATTCCTCCCTTTAGTGCCCTCAGCAATGATGATTCCTCAGCCCCTTCACCATACAGTCCCATGTAAATAAAATTATTTTCCCTCCCTCTGCCGTAGAGTCCCATATTAATAACATCACACCATCTTTCCAGCCCCCTCCCATATACAGCGACATGTAAATAACATCATTCCTGTCAGCCTCTCCAACATACAGTCACATGTAAATAACATCACTCCCCTGCCTTCAGTCCCTCCAATATACAGTCCCATGTAAATAACATCACTCCCCTCCCTTCAGCCCTTCCAATATACAGTCCCATGTAAATAACATCACCCCCTCCCACAGCCCCCTCCAACGTTCAGTCCCATGTAAATAACATCACTCTCTCCCTCAGTCCCCTCCAAAATTCAGTCCCATGTAAATAAAAAACTAAACACACTGGCCACCTGTCTGCTTTAGCTCTGTTTTTTTTTTGTTTGAAGACTTGTTTGAAAGGCTGCTTTGTAATTTCCATATACTTGCACTGAAACCAGTCTATGACAGACAGAAATTGTAAAAATGTTTCTGTTTAGGCTGTGCTTCTCCACTCCAACCCTCCCACTAGAAGATCCTAGTTAATCTAGAAACTGTATATAATGAGAACAGTTACAGACCCTAATTTTTTGCAGATAGGGACCAGTGCTTAGCATGAGAGACTCTGCCAGTCTGCAGATAGGGACCAATACTTAGAAGGGAAGACTCTGCCAGACTGCATGAGTGACCAGAAGAAGTTGCTGAGATGGTTGACCATGACCCACAGACCCTGGGTCACCAGCATTTGGCCATGGTACCAGCCTTCTGAGAGAGGGACAGATAGCTCAGGCCTTTCCTCAGCAACCCTTCTTTTGCCAGGGAGGAGACTGGAGAAGTCAGCTCAGTGCCATGCCTGTATTGATTTGCACTTGAGTTATTAAGTAAAGAAGCACACTGGTTTACGGCAAACCCTGACTCTCTGGACTTATTTCTCATTGGGATGCACTAAGCGTTACGATCCCTTCCGGAGAGCAGCAACACATGGTGACACCTCAATGGTGTCTAGTGGACCCAGCGTAGCATTGGGGCAACCCCAAACCCAGCCACTGCACATATATCACAGACTACACCTTAATACTATAAACATATATAAACTATGTGCACATACAGCTCTGGAATGGTGGCATATGCAATGTGGCAATAGTTGATTTAAGCCTATAAATATATCCCTATGAATTTTCAACATAATGGGGGACTTTTACTAAGACCGGCACATTACATGAAGGTCTTAACCTGTTCCCTGCTGGTGTCAGATGTGTCACAATCTGTACAGCTATATGCACCATAATGGAAATCTACACCAAGATGGAGCCGGTGTGGAATGCTGGAGATTTCCACTGTAATCTATGCCATTTTCCTGATTCCAGATTACATAAAATGTGAGGCACCAACTAAGCTGACCCTGTACCACCTGCTTCTTGGAAAACTGAGGACAGGGCTTCAAAACCAAAAAAGTCACTAAACTTTGCATGCGCCAAACAGAAACTTTTTAGCACCAGTTTTATGGTGTACTGGGGATGATAACTATCCCCCAATGTTTTACAACGTTTACAGCTTTAGTAGCTCACCAAATTAAACCTAGATTTTCTCCAATAGTGGTTCATAATATATTGACAGGATAGGTAGAAGCTCACTGATTGAAGGGTGTAACCCTTTGATCCCCCACCAATCTTGAAAATAGGAAAGTAGAGTAAGATGCCGATGTGCAGTATTTCCTCACTGAAACCAATCAGACTCATAGAAAGTGCTGTTAGATCTCTTCTGGAAATGTAACTTTTACAGGCAGTCATTTCAGTAGTTAGAAAATCCACTAATATTTTTTCTCAAAGCAGAACATTTGACTGTATTTAGTTTTTTACTTGGGCAGTCATCGTTATTGAATTTTTTCTTAAAGCTAAAGTGAGTTGTACCCAGTAGAAGGAAATGTATAAATGTGACAGATAGTTTACCTCTTATGCCCAGATGGTGCCTCGGTGGATACATATGTCTGTCCAGCACTATACATGCAGCTTGAGGCCTGGAGTGACAGCAAAATAAATGTAGTTCTGCTCCGGCTCTGGAACTGTTACTGTGATGTAAGCCGCAGGACCAAACCTCTCAAGTAGTTAGAAACTCCTGCTTGAAGTATTAGTTACTGTTTCTAAGAATTGTTTTGTAAGTACGGTTCAATAAAAATTTAAATATTGCTGCTAATTGAAGAAGAATTACATTTCTAGCTTGTATTCATTTCATTGGATGTAAAGACTGGAAATTCTTCCAGGAAAGACCAATGAGTGATGTAACAGGTTACTGAATCACTTACCACAAACAAAAGTGAGTACTTCATAATTCCGTTAAAAATGAAACATTTTAGTAAATATTATTAAAATGACAAGAATTCATCATAATATAATACAGTAGGGAGACCAATTAAAAAGCACCATGCATCACTTCAAAACAATGTGACATGGGTTACGACTATGACATCCAAACCTCTAATAACATCATGAAGCTGCTGTCCTCCTGAAGAAGCAAACGCGAAACGCGCGTTGAGGGGAAGCGACATACTTGACACTTCATTTATTACTTGGGTATGTTTACTACAGTATATTGCTATTTGCACTTTATGTTTGTTTGCATGTGGAGTTTTAGCCTTGGTTACAGCAGTAATACAATTTGCTGTACTTTGCACTAATTGGGCTATATTCCATGGTTGTCATTATTAGTGTTAAATGAGCTATTAATTAATAATATTTTATGGAGTATTATCAATTAATATTCATAAATAGGCGTAACCGGCTCTCGCTAGCTCCGCCTATTTATTTCCTTTACTGAAGTCCGTTCCCTGCACGCTGTAGAACTACCTTGTGCTATTGCGGCTGCAAAGACAATGTAAACGGTACTTTAAATAATAAAAAGGATTTATTACAAAATACAATGTCTACAGTCTACTTATTTATACTATATCCATATATATTTATGTAAACGTCTTATAAATATATATGTATATAGTTGCACAATAATACAATATTAAAAAGCTGCACACTTGCGTCAAGTAATTCCACCCTCAAGCTACCTAAAACACGCTAACACATACACACTTAAATTGCAGCACCCTCCCAAGCCTAACTATTACTGTCCATAAAAGGGGTTAAAACCAAATTACTGGCTGACAAAGGGTTAATATAGCTATCTGAGTGATATAGCTATATTATATATGGTAGATTATTGGCAGGAAAGGGGTTAACAGGGATATGGGTTGGCAGAGAAAGGGTTAAGAGGTTCGTTGGTGGTATAGGGTTTATGGATGTAGGGAGGATATATATATCAGGGTAAGGGTTGTATTGCAGGGGGTATAAGCAAGGGGTTAATTTCAGGGATAAAAAGGTGGTGGTATAGTGGTTTATAAACCGGTAGTGGTAGGGGTTTATGAAGGGGTTAATGAAATCATTGGTGGTTCAGGGATACTCAGCCATCCAATGCTCGTCTCCAGGGGTCAACCGCTCGTTGTAGGGGATGATCCTCGCTTCTATAGTTGCTCGTTGTAAGGGGAAGACTCTCGCTTGGTTTCTTCTTGTAGGGGCTGCACGGCTCAACTGAAGAGCGCAGGGCGATCAGGGTTTTTAAACCCGATCGCCCGCGCTCCCGGTGTGCGTGCTTGCGCCGGCAGCCGTGTGCACCTGGGCCGGCACGCTGAAATGACGTCAGCGTGCCAGGCCTGAGCACACAGGAATTCACAGGCGGATCTCTTTGATCCTCCTGCCTGTGAATTTCCCTCCTATCTCGGAGGAAGGAGGAGAGCAGAGAATGGGAAACCTTTTGGTTCCCTGTCCTGTTAATTGCCCCCAGCAGCGCTGAGGATAATTAACAGAAGGGACAGAAGATCATCGGATGCTAATACATGTATCTAGATACATGTACATAACTGGGGATCATGTACATGCATCTATACACATCTAAGGATTCAAGGGGGCCTAATACACATGTATATATCTGAAGGGGGCATATATAAAAGGGGAAGGCCTATATATATATATATATATATATATATATATATATATATACATGCATATATATACATATTCATATCACGGCCCACACTTCCTTCTACAATTAGCAATAGACGTCACCATATACTGCCCATCCATTGTAGGACATAGGGTTATTAGGTTCATTAATATTGCGTTTGGCATCCTTTTTATTGCTTCACATCATCAGTCATTTTGCAGTTTAATGTTTATGGACACTCCCAACTTAGGTTGGTCACAGAATATAGGCCATCAGTGTGCTGCAGTCTGGTTTCATGATGTTATTAGAGGTTTAGATGTCATAGTCGTAACCCATGTCACATTGTTTTGAAGTGATGCATGGTGCTTTTTAATTGGTCTCCCTACTGTATTATATTATGGTGATTTTTTTTGTCATTTTAATAATATTTAATAAAATGTTTCATTTTTAACGGAATTATGAAGTACTCACTTTTGTTTGTGGTAATTAGTTTATAATGAGTCTTTTCCGGTCAGATTAATGTGATTGATATTGTGGATATTAATTGGTATGAGGTTACTGAATCAGCCTAAGGCCATGTGCACCTCGCATCGCGGATGCAATCCAGAAGGTCCAGTGCGGAACAGAGGCACGGAACCCGACGGAAGAGATATGGAGTACTTCCGTGGGGTTTCTCTCTGTGCCTCAAAAAAGATAACATGTTCTATTTTTTTGCAGTGCGGACGGATTATGGACCCATTCAAGTTGGGTCTAGATTCATTGCGGCAGCCACACAGATGTTGCCTGTGCATTGGGGCAAAAAAAATATAATATCGGCTAATAGAAGAAAAAATACTGAAAGCACTGGGTCCAGATTTACTAATCTGTAGATGGTGGAAACTAAGGCAGGTTGTCTAGACCTGCACCAGATTTATCACACGGGATGAGGCTGGATTACACGCTTGTTGACTTTTGAGTAATTTTATACTAACTGTTGATGGCTGCTTTGAGAAAATGTTTTATGTTAGAAACGTGGTTACACCCCTTGTCAAGGAAGTTAGAAAAATTGTAGAAACCCTAGCTGCACCAAATTGTGCCACTTTACTGTTTAGATTGTAGGCACATACATATTAGTAAATCATAAATTAGTAAATCATATTAGTAAATCCATAATCTTAAATTTTCTAATTTTTTACTAAGGATTACAATTCTGTAAAATAATGTCTTTCTATATTATTTTAATGTTCCATTATAATTGTGAGGTGAATCGGTTTATTCAAGTTTTTGGACCTTAGAACACATATGTTCAAAGAGAAATGTTTTCAGCTGTAATGAACCCTTAAAAATTACCATTATGAAGATTAATGTCCCTATTTAATATATCTCGGGGGGCACTGGAACTCCGTCTGGAGACAACAGCTGGCACAGAAAGTCTTACAGGAAATGATCCCTGGGAAAAGGTATGCAAATTAGCTGTCCTCCAGAAGCAAGAAAACATAAAGACAAATGGACATAAAAAGGAGGCATGTTTAATCTACATGTGATCATAAAGCAGACATGTCCCAAATTAGTAGTACAGCAAGCATGTAAAATCAGAAACATAAGACTAGAGATATGATAAGTTTACACACCATATGACTGATCTGATTCATAAAGAAATAGTCCCCCAATCTGGAGACCAGAGGTGCATACGCTGTACAGCAGCTCTGGCCACAGCTTTACCATATGTGTTATGTCAGCAACCCATGCCCGCCACTACCCGGTTCTACCAAGTTGGCACAAGTGCTGCTCCACTCACTCTGTACTGTCTTCTTCAATGGCTTGGACCCGCTGACCTCCTGCAGCTCCGTTATAGCATAACGGAGGCTTCAGCAGGCTATGTCCTGCGCTTGCCAGCTAGTCCTCTCCAGTCTGCATGCAAGGCATGTGCTGTTCCATTTGTCTGCCCATATACTGACTTTGATTTATTACTCTGACTCTCTGCTGCCTGACCTGGGCCTGATTACAGTATTGACACTTTTCTGCCTGTCCTCATCTCGGATTGTTCTTCGGATTGTCTGAACTCTGCCTGCCCTGACCTTGGCCTCTTCCTGACCACGATTTTGCCTGCATCTGTGTCTCTTACACCTGTGGGTCAGCTACCAACCTCACAGAGAATAATTCAGGAGGTAAAGGCATGGTGGTACCCTTGTAGCAAAATCCAGATCCCTGCATAGGGTTTAAAGGGTCAATACTGTAACATCATGCTGTTGCATGTTGAATGTTGTGAGATATGGTTGTTTACTGCCAGAGATGCTCATTCATCTAAGGCAAAAATTCAGTTTAGCGCACCCTTCAGCAACACATTTGTGGTGTGAAGAGGGACATTTTTTTATTCTTTACCCTTAGCTTTGCATCCAAATTCCCTGGCCTGACAGAGTAATAGTCACCATCATTAGATAATCTATTCTAATACTGGAGTATTGTTTAGTAATACTGTTTGACTCATTTATTACTAATAATTTCATTGATTCAATCATTAAGTTAAAGTCGTTAAGCCATAAAATTACAGCTGTTTTTTACTTACTTACCTAGAGCTTGGTTTCCTTTCTGTTAGTGGGCAGCAGCTCACATTAGGCAATGAAGCACCTGCATCTTCCAGTATATATTGCAAATAGCTCTTGTTAACCACTTCCACCTTGCGCAAAAATACTCCCTCACATATGGTATGTAATGCCCTTCTCAATTTTCTAGAGAGGACATAACTATATATTTTTTATGAATTTAGAAGAAGGGATGAATGAACTGTGTCTGCCTCTCTATGAGTTCCCTACTCCATCACTGGTGGGAAAGGAAAGGAGCGGGGAAGCATTAGTGCACCACTGAATGCAGGATAAGGTGGACTAGAATTGTAGGGGGTGCTACCATAGAGGAAATTCTACTTTAAAAAACTTAACTAACTTTAATTGTTCATTTGAAATGCTCTATTAATTTCATAGCAATGCTTTTAGTGAGATAACTCCTATCACAAACTCATCTGTCCGGGCTCCAGTGGCACAATCTCCGGCTTTGGTGCGGCTGTGCCTGGAGAGACATGCTGGTAAGCCACAACCCATGGTGACGCAACAGCATCCTTAGCAACAGGATGCTATGCTCTTTCTCCCCACAGCAGTCATGTGCTCGGGGATATTAGCAATGGGCTGATTGCTCAGCTGCTCTATTCTTATGTGCTATGTTCTCACTAATGAAGTGCGAAGTCCTGATCTATCAGGTTTTGATCCTGGGACTCTGTGCTCTATTTAAACCCCTTCCTGGCCATACACTGTGGTTCTAGTTCCTGTGCTTATTAGATTGTTCCTCTGGAATTGTTCCTCTGACCCCGGCTTGTCTTCTGACCACTGTCTGTCTCGTGTGATACTGTGTTGTCCGTCTAGTTCTGATCTCGGCTTGTTTTCTGACCATTCTCTCGTCTTTCGTTTGGTACTGCATAGCCTGTCTGGTTCTGACTCATTTTTATACAACCTTGTTTTTGTGTTGTTTTGTCTCTGGGTTTTTGTGTGTCTCTGCACCCTAGTAGTATAGGGACTGTCAACCAGTTGCTGTCTTAGTGCTTGTATTGAAAGTAGGTAGGGTAAGCACACTGGGTTCTAGGTTAGCACTCACTGTCCATGTCTGTCCCTACCTAAAGGCATTACAAATTATTTAAAATAAAACATTAAAAAAATAAATGTGCCTAGATGGTGATGGAACATGCACAAAACTGCTGTATGTAGGTGTGACTTATGTTTCTATAACTGTTATTTTTTTTTTTACTTATTACCAGAACTCTCACTGTACCTGACAAAGCGTTTCCTTGTGAAGACAATCCTCCCTCGCAAATTCTTTTTGGGATAAGGGCTTCCTGGCTACTTTGATTAAGAACAGCAAGCCCAGACCGCAAAAAGCTTTAAGAGAGAGACAGAGATGAGCTGGAAGGATCACAGTTTAGGCCAAAGTCCAGGTTACGTACCTGTAAAGACAATATTTTCATACTTTGAAGAGAATATTATTGTGAGGATTTATACTTTATTTAAAAGAGCTCAATAGAAGTTTAGGATGAGCACACCCTTATCTGGCTGTATTTTTATGATATAGGATAGATGGATAATGCGATATGCAGTGTATTTTCAGGTCCAGATAGTAAGTATACAATAATCATCAGATTGTAAATAAAAAAAAGTTCTATTTATTATTCTTATTAAGTAATGCTTATGTTAAAAGTCAGTAGTAAAATCCCCCATATGGTAGGTTAGAGTACAATAGAAAATCATAAGACATCAATAATGCAAGATAAATATTCAAAATAATGGAATTATATCCAAATTAAAAAAATTAAAAAATTAAAAAAGTATGAAAAATTAAACAGATAAATGAGTGTATATATATATATATATATATATATATATATATATATCAAAAATGCGCATATATCGCTTCAAATAGCTATAGATTGTGCATATATTGTTTCAAGTTGCTACAGAGACTATGTAGCTATATGCCATTTTTGTTTGCTTTAAATGAGGATAATTAGTTTTTGAATGTGTCTTTCTTTGCAGAAAGATAGTACGTTACCCCCTTCTTTGACGTTGGTTGTATCGGTGGGGTCGTTGTATAGCGCTTCAGCCTCAGTGCTGCAGCTGTTAGCACGAGGACGAGGCAGTAATCCCTAAATCAATATATTCTATCTAGACATGGTCCTTTTTACTGGCTATTTCTACATATTTCTATAAAGAAACAAAAAACATTTCTTCCTTCATCAAGTACAGTATGTCTCTATATCAGATAGATAAATATCAGATACAAATTGTTGATATGACGATTCCTGGGCTCCTCTTCTATCAGCCAAGATGGCTACACCACTCTCAGACTACCTGATTCACACTGTGCATTTGGTAGTCCAATGCACTCCTTGCTTTTCCAGTCCTGCTCTTAGATTGACCAGCATTGTTCACAAGAGCATTGCTGGTCAATCTGAGGGCAACAGGAAGTCACTATATGCATCAGGTAGCCTGAGAAACAGTGTGGTCATCTTGGATGTCAGAAGAGGAGTTCATAAACTGGCAGATCTACAGCTGAAAAGATGAAAAGGAGGGCACTATGTAAGTGTTCAGTTCTTTACCCAGTTAATATGATTTGTTTTCCTGAACCAAAGGGTAGCTTCAAATAATATTAAATAAGAGAAAGGATCATTTTGCTAGGTTAAATAATAGCAATCTTAGATGTACACTACTCACAAAAAGTTATGGATATTTGGCTTGTGGGTGAAATTTTAGGATGAACCTAAAAAGCACTCTAACCTTTACAGGTGAACTTAATGTGGCCTTCTCTAAACTTTTGAATGCACATGTCCAACTGTTCAATGTTGCAGTACTTTTTGCACAACTTGCTCTTCTCTAACAAGGAGCTTAACTGCAAAATTCACTACAGGTGTTTTATCCATGAATTGTCCAATACATTTCCTGGTTCAATTAGAATTGGTATTTAAATAGTCCTCGTCATGCTGTTCACAGTTTGACATCATGAGACCAAGACGAAACCTAACAATTGATCAACAGTACCTCACCATCAAGCAGGATGTTCTCAGACAGAAGTGGTCACTGAGCTTAGAATGTCACAGATACAGAGAGACTAGAAGAGTCACAGAAGGGTATAGAAGTGGATATCCTTTAGCCACATCCCATGTTGATGACCCTTCATTGTGAACAATGCCCTGTGGAACAGGATGATGTATGCCACATGAATCCATGCACATTTAAGGTGAGGTGAGAGGCACCCAAGTGTCATGTCAAACCATTTGAAACTGTTTACATCAGCGTGGTCTGCATGCTAGACGAACTGCAAGGGTACCTGACCACACCACCAGGCACAGACGTTATTGTCTTGTACGGGCCAGGGAGCATCTACACTGTACGGGCCAGGGAGCATCTACACTGGACGAGGGACCAGACGGCCTTAGTGCTGTTCACTATGAAAGTCGATTCACGCTGAGCAGAAATTATGGCCGCCAACAATGTTGGAGAGGTCAAGGAGCTGACTATGCATCAGCCACTGGTAAACCTTTGGTGGTGGTGGTGTTACAGTGTAGCAGGTATTTCTAGTCAATACAGAGCTGCCCTACATTTTGTGAATGGTACAGTGAGAAGCCCATACTACTTAAATAACATCTTTAATCCAGTCATTGTGCCTCTGCATGAACAACACAGGCCTAATTTCATCTTCATGGACGACAATGCTCCAGCTCATCGAGGTTGTATCATTAGGGAACGGCTGCTGGAGACTGTGGTACCTCAAATGGAGTGGCCTGCACTTTCTCCAAACCTGAATCCCATTGAAAAGCTATGGGATCAGCTGAGTTGCCATGTATAGGCTTGTAACTCTGTACCCTAGAACCTCAATGACCTAAAGGCTGCCCTTCAAGAAGAGTGGGATGCCATGCCTCAGCAGACAATAAGTTGACTTGTGAACAGCTGTAATTGATGCTCAAGGCCACATGACAAGTTATTGAGACACTGACATTTTTGTAGGGATATACCCACCGCTGGTGTTGGCTTTTGTTTCAATACATTGTGTGAGATGAGGAACTCACCATTGCATGCTTCTACTTACATGCCCTACTTTCATGGTATAATATCAGTGTAGCCTGAACTTTTTACATTTTCCATTTCACCTGAAAGCCAAATATCCCTAACTTTTTGTGAGTAGTGTATGTTGGGGTTTTTTCTATATATCCAGATTGAGAATATAAAATGGTCACAAATAAAGTTATGTCCATTTTTTAACCCTTTGGCGCATTTGGACGTAACTGTACGTCCAAAGTGCAAGTAAGTTGCTGCATTTGGACGCGCAGTTACGTCCAAACTGCTTACCGGGACTGTGACACTATAAAGTGTCACAGCCCCGGAGTCTCCGCTCTCCCGGAGAGCAGAGACGTCGGGGAAGCCGGCAAGGGACCAATCAGAGTGGTCCCTTGCCAGCAAGCGCTCCGATTGGTTAGTCTCTGCAGACTAACCAATCGGAGCGCTTCAGTATTAAAATGCCGGTTTCAGGCTGCGATCTCCACTCTGGAGAGAGATCGCAGCCTGAAACCAGGTAAGTCCTCTGTGCCCCCACATAGCCCCCTTCTTGTAGTGCCCCCTCCTTGTAGTGCCCCCCTGGTGCCTCCGTTGCCCCCCTCCTGCTTTGTATTGTATGATGGCAGCGGCTCAGGATCGGAGCCGCTGCCATCAGCAGAGAGTGTGAGCTGTAATTACAGCTCACACTCTGCTGCTAACAGCTGAAATCGGTGCTGGCACCGATTTCAGCTGTTTAACCCCATAGATGCTGCGGTCAGTAGCCGCCCGCAGCATCCATGGGGTTAAGAGGGAGGGAGCTCCCTCTCTATACCATCGGGCGGCCGCTGCTGCAATGGCAACGGCCCGATGGTTACCATGGCAACCAGACGCTTTACAAAAAGCGTCCTGGTTGCCATGTAGCTAAGGCTGATTAGACCCTCAGGGTCTGATCAGCCTTAGTGTAGCACTGATACAGTGCATTGCAATAGATGGCTATTGCAATGCACTGTATAGCCATCAAGCCCACTGGATCTTCAAGATCCAAATGGGTCTTGATAAAGTTTAAAAAAAATGTAAAAAGTAAAAAAGAAAAGTGTGAAAAGAAAGTAAAAAAAAGTGTAAAAAAGTAAAAAAAATAAAGTTTAAAAAAAGTTAAAAAAGCGCCCTTTTTCCCAAATAAAGTAAAAAAAAAGAAAAAGTACACATATTAGGTATCGCCGCGTCCGTATCGATGGCTCTATAAAAGCGTCACATGGTCCACCCCGCCAGCTGTACGCAAAAATTTTTTTAAAAAAAAAACTATACCAAAACAGCCATTTTCTGTCACCTTGCCACACAAAAAGTGTATTAGCAGGCGATCAAAAAGGCGTATTTACCCCCAAAATGGTACCAATCAAACCGTCATCTCGTCCCGCAAAAAATGAGCCCCTACCTGAGACAATCGCCCAAAAATAAAAAAACTACAGCTCTCTGACTATGGAGATACTAAAACATGATTTTTTTTGTTTCAAAAATGATATTATTGTGTAAAACTTAAATAAATAAAAATAAGTATACATGTTAGGTATCGACACGTCCGTAACAACCTGCTCTACAAAAATATCACATGATCTCTCCCCTCAGGTGAACACCGTAAAAAATAAAAAATAAAAACTGTCTAAAAAAAGCCATTTTTTATCACATTTCATCACAAAAAATTTAATACCAAGCGATCAAAAAAAGCGTATGCCCCCAAAATAGTACCAATCTAACCGTCATCTCGTCCCGCAAAAAATGAGCCCCTACCTGAGACAATCGCCCAAAAAATAAAAAAACTACAGCTCTCTGACTATGGAGATACTAAAACATGATTTTTTTGTTTCAAAAATGATATTATTGTGTAAAACTTAAATAAATAAAAATAAGTATACATGTTAGGTATCGACACGTCCGTAACAACCTGCTCTACAAAAATATCACATGATCTCTCCCCTCAGGTGAACACCGTAAAAAATAAAAACTGTCTAAAAAAAGCCATTTTTTGTCACATTTCTTCACAAAAAATGTAATACCAAGCGATCAAAAAAGCATATGCCCCAAAAAATAGTACTAATCTAACCGTCATCTCGTCCTGCAAAAAATGAGCCCCTACCTGAGACAATCGTCCAAAAAATAAAAAAACTACAGCTCTCTGACTATGGAGACATTAAAACATGATTTTTTTTTGTGCTTCAAAATATTGTGTAAAACTTAAATAAATAAAAAAAAGTATACATAATTGATATTGCCGCGTCCGTAACGACCTGCTCTATAAAAATATCACACGATATAACCTGTCAGATGAATGTTGTAAATAACAAAAAATAAAAACTATGCCAAAACTGCTAGTTTTTGTTACCTTGCCTCACAAAAAGTGTAATATAAAGGTACCAAAAATCGCATGTACCTTAGAATAGTACTAACAAAACTGCCAACTTATCCCGTAGTTTCCAAAATGGGGTCAGTTTTTTGGAGTTTCCTACTCTAGGGGTGCATCAAATCTGACATGGAAACTTAAACTTTTTCCAGTGAAATCTGCCCTGGCGTTCCTTTCCTTCTGCGCCGTGCCGTGTGCCTGTACAGCAGTTTACGATGACAAATGGGGCATTTCTGTAAACTACAGAATCAGGGTAATAATTATTGAGTTTTGTTTGGCAGTTAACCCTTGCTTTATTCTCGGACTAAAATGATTTAAATGGAAAATCTGCCAAAAAAGTGAAATTTGGAAATTTTGGCTACATTTTTCTTTAATTCTTGTGGAACACCTAAAGGGTTAATAACGTTTGTAAAATCAGTTTTGAATACCTTGAGGGGTGTAGTTTCTAAAATGGGGTCATTTTTGGGTGGTTTCTATGATGAAAGTCTCACAAAGTGACTTCAGACCTGAACTGGTTCTTAAAAAGTGGGTTTTGGAAATTTTGTGAAAAATGTCAAGATTTGCTTCTAAATTTCTAAGCCTTCTAACGTCCCAAAAAAATAAAATGTAATTTTCAAAATGATCCAAACCTGAAGAAGACACATAGGGAATGTAAAGTAATAACTATTTTTGGAAGTATTACTATGTATTTTAAAAGTAGAGAAATTGACATTTGGAAATTTGGAAATTTTTCTAAATTTTTGGTAAATTTGGTATTTTTTTATAAATAAGAATGAAATATTTTGACTCAAATTTACCACTGTCATGAAGTACAATATGTGACGAGAAAACAATCTCAGAATGGCCCGGATAAGTAAAAGCGTTCTAAAGTTATCACCACATAAAGTGAGACATGTCAGATTTGAAAAATGGGGCTCCGGCATTTGGTCCAAACTGGCTGTCGGTTGAAGGGGTTAAATAAAAGTTGTACTTTAGTTGAAGTAATCATTTTTTTTAAATTTTTTCTTTAATTAAATTTGTAAGTGTATTTGCTTAGAAAATGTATATGCGTTTTTAAATTCAGTTAAAATTAATTCAATTTACAGATTATTATTCTTGAAAATACAAAGTAATAGTAAAAGTAAAAAACAAAAAACTAAAACCTTGTTCACCTTGTTTCTCTGTGTATCCAATTTACAGTTCTCATAGATGTACTGGCAAAGTGGCAATTTAAGTCAACAACACCATTAAAAAATTAGGCACTGTAAAGCAAGTGGAGAAAAATCTAATGTCTGTTATTAAATATACATAAAAATTATGTACAGAAACATATTTATTAAAGAAATAGCTTTCCGCATGACCTGTTCTGACCTTTTGGCTTACATGAATGCAGAGTTAGATTTAAAAAAAGGTAATTCCTTATGTATTAGAAAATGCATTAAATTATTCACCATGAAAAAAAAGGTAAGCTGTAACATAGTGCTCAAGTAGTTTACAGAGGTACTCACACAGAGTGGGCACCTGAACTGCTTAGAAATTTAGGTTTATTGACTGGCACTTCTTATACCTGCACAGTTGTTAAAGGGTGAAAACGAGGGGAATGCCAGGATAACACCCCTTGGAGTAGCCCAAAGCCATATCTGTTGGTTGACACAGTGGTGCCATCGCCTTAATAGCCTTCCACTTGTCATGTAGACTCATTAGAATTGTTCCTTCTGTTGTCCAGCCCTTTAAGATCAACCAAGCACTGACAGATTTAGAATTTTCTTTACCTGTACATTTTCATGCAATATTGAGAATTTTGGTATTTTACATTTGGCCCATATTGAAGTCTGACGGAGAATTGAAAGCATTGACTTTATGCGAATTGAGCCTCCATTGATCTCTAATGCTAAGCCTAGATAGGATATATGTTTTATATAGGAAATCTACACAGTAGCAATCCTCCAGCATGTCATACAATTCATATCTAGGCCTAAAGATTTTCACTATTTAAAATATTTGAAAGATGGCAAATCTCACCCATTTTCCAGAACACTGCAAATGCTTCATCCTGGAAAATTATAGTAAAGGCAACACATCGATTCCACTAAGTAATCTGTAATGTGACGTATTTTGTCAGAATATTATGCTATTATTAGGCTTATTAGGCAGTGCAAAAACTGCAGGTTTTTATGTTGTTTTTTTTTTAAATATAGATATTGACATGGAAAATGAAAAATAGCATCATCAAAACTTCTCTAAAATCATGTTCAACATACAATGTGATTTAAACAATAGGGCATTTTCTGATGACACATTCCCTTTAGGAAAGAAAAGTATGAGGTGCTGGTCCTTATCCACGAATCTATGTCTGCATGATGGATAAATGCTACAGTGGTAGCCGATGATTTTATCAAAGACAAGCCCACATCATCTTATTCTTCACTCAATCGCTGTACTTTGGCTATAAGAAATGCCCATATCATTATCCAGGATACTAGGAATGAGACTTTTCTTAGTGTTCCAGATAACTAAATCATTCCTCACACTTGTCTGCTGCTCCATCTGAAGATGTCATCACCATTCACTGTAATCAGAATATATCTTTTAGCACATTTATGTTGCAATCAATCAAACAGCAAACAGAGAAGATCACATTTTGTACATGTCAAATATTGCCTTTTGGCTTTTTCAGCTGTTGAACTCTGTACAGAAAATAGATATGCCTGGAGATGGAATGGTATAATAAAAAGCGGGTTTTGAAGGTCACACAGTGAAGAGAGGAAGACAAGCAGTGTTTGGGTGATAACCAATAGTAGTAATATTTATGTAGATTGCTTTATTACAAATAGAACAGTGCAAAAAATGTTTCCTCTAGCAATATTCTGCTTACAAAGGCATCCATGAACCAGACTCCCATTAAAGTGATGCATAGCAGATGGCTTCTATGCACTCAGTTTGTTATACAGAGCAGGGTTTAAGTCCATAAAAATTACTTGAACACTTATCTTAATAATGGTGACAGACTGAGCAAGTAATATAAGACCAAATAGTTTTATTTTTCTTTTGCTTTGTTTCGAATATTTTCTGTGCCATGGTTCGATTGTATCCAGAGAATTTAAGACTGGTGTTGCCTACAGAATGTCATCAGATATAGTGGCATAAATGAGCAGCAATCTTTCTTCCTGAAAATCTAACATTTCACAGAAAAAATCTGCCATTTTTTGTCTAGACTAATGTTGAGCAAATCGAAGCATTCGAAGCAATTCGAATTTGGTCCGAATTTTAGGAAAACTTTAGCAATGAAAACGAATTTCCTCCCGTTTTGTGGTAATGAATGAGTTTTCCTAAAAAGCTGGCTGCACTTGTTACAAAGCGAAAGTAAGAAGCCCGGGAACGTGAGATCACCCATAATGCTGTGTGGCCAGCCCTAAAAAACCCTCATGCAGCGAGGTCTCCTCCATTGTCCTGTGAGCTGAGCATTGGGAGAGACGTGATAAGCATTCATGCGTTAGGGATGGTGTTGCTGAAAATGATTAATAGAAGAATATTGGAGAGGGAGACTGCAGGGACAGTGCAGGGAAAGTGCAGAGAGACTCATTCTGCGTCAGTTTTATTTATTTATTCCTACATTTACTTATTCCTACATCAGCTGTAGATGTTAAGCTGTAATTAAAATTCAATACCAATAAGATGGAAGCCTTGATTATTCCAGTGCCAGTGTGCCAGCCAATACCATGCAGTCTGCACCCCTTAGGGGGGGCAGGTCTTAAGGATGACCATCCTCATCTTTTGCTGGCTTTACTTCTTCCAAATCATTAAAAGTCTCCATGTCCTAGAAAAGTCAGGAAGATGCAGAGAGAGGAGGAGCAGAAGTTCCTGATGACATATTCTCATCGATATTAGATGATGTGGAAAAGGAGGTAAAGCAGATGGCAGAAGAAGGGCTTTCACCTGTAGGGCAGGAGAGCACTGGGGTTGGAGAAGTGGGTATGCCAGAACTATTGTGCCCCCCACCTAACCAGCCAAATCTCATACCCTGTTTAAAGGTGCAGTGTGGCCAATGAGAATGAAGAAAATACAGAAACTGCTGCTGAATCTAATTTCTCTAGCTTTCAGTTTTACCAGTGAACTGTTTAATAGACTGTAGTTGTTGGCCACTATTGTTGCCAGCATAAAGACTGCTTAAATCCTTATTTATAAACTAGTTACAGTATATGCAAGTTGGTGCTGTGCTTGATGCACTATGGTACTTTGATGCATACTATCCAGTAACAAAACTGCTGCCTCAGTCTGATCCTCCCTTGCCCACCCGCACTTTACATTTTGGTATAGTTGGATGGATTTAAATATAGTGACTTAAAGTGTGTCATCCTATGACTAATGTAAAACTTAATAATCAGACCTCATATAGTCCATGACAATCTATTTCTAACACAACTAGAACCAGCCCTGTACCTCACATGGACTCAGAGATCTCCCCATTCATTGCTCTGCTAGATTTATATCAAGCTGACAGTTTGAGGGGATTGTCTTTTCTGCTGCAGCTCAGGGGGCGTGCCTCAGCTCTCCCTCTCTCAGCTCAGGGGCATGTCCATTTTGCTGCAGCTCTCTCCCTATCACAGCTCAGGAGGCATTTGAAGGATGAAACTGAGCATGTGCAGCCATCTCAATGAGCTGGACAAAGTAATAAGAAAAAAAAAGCAAACAGCAGGTGGCACTATACAGATCCATTTTATTGATTAACTCAGTTGCTATGCTAAATTTTTATTACATGCAATTACAAAAGTATTCAGATCCAGGTGCTGGTATGAAAACTGTTGAATATTTTTCATGGGACAACCCCTTTAAGGGGCAGCATTGTCCACCACCAGCCCAACACATCCAATGGAACCTTAGTGGTGGAGCCTTAATGAACAATCTAATAAAATGAAATGGATCTAAATTGTTGATAGAAGACTAGAGAGGCTAGAGTGAGGATCCCCACACTTAAAAGCAGAACTAACTATAAGCAAGTTGGAAGCAAGTTGTTAGAGAAGCATGCTACTAAAACCAACAAGAGACCGGAGACATTTCAGCACATATCTCTTGTCATGGAGGTCATATGTGGAGATACACCATCTTAAGTCATGCATTGAGACTCTTTGCCTGGCATCAGAAGAAGACTGCCCCACTATGAGAATAGCCTACAATTCATGGCACCCTAACATGGAAGGAAGTTCTGAACCTGTATTGTGGGATGAGTTTTTTCTATGTCTTAGAAATCTGCCAGTTCAGAGAGCCCTACGGGAGATGCTCCAGAGAAAACCTGAATCTGACTACACAACAGCCAATAAAAGAAGCAATAACTTTAGAAAAGGAGGGAAAGGTTGGGACAGTCACAGTGGCCAGCAAGCTGGTGTCAGAACAAGACAAGTACATGAAAGCCCAAATGGCTTCTGTGTAGAGGATGATGAGAGAGCTAAAATATGTGCTAGTGGTTAAAAGAGATAAAATGGTGCCTGAGAAATAAAAGAAGGACTTCACAGTAATGGCAGGTAAGCTGGAGGAAAAGGCCAACCAGGTAGAAGGAGGAACTGAGACTGTGGTAAGTGAAAGTTTGTCTGAGACGGCCAATCCTACACTTTGACCACCAGCAATAGGTATCTACAGTAGATTGATCTATGGTTGAGGTGAAAACCATATGGAAAAGAGAAGCAAAAGATGCTAATGTTCCAGTGATTCTTGGCATTAATATGTTGCCAGAAACTTTCACAGATAACACAACAGAGAAGCCCAAAACAATGCCAGCATCAGAGGGTGCTTCTGGACCTGTGTGAAGATGTCCCTTTCCAGATTACTGAAAGTTATGGTGGGTCATGAAGTGTAGTGATAAGCGAACATGTTTGGCCGAATACACTATTTGGCCGAACATGGCTCGGCGCTCATAATTAGCCAATTAGCGTGCGGGAAGGTGCTGGCATTCACTGTAATGCCAGTAGCCATGTTAGCTACTGGCATTACAGTGATTGGCTGGCCAGAAACGCGTCATCGGGTGCTATAAAGCACCCAGTGACATGTGACCGGATCATACCGAGCAGGGAGAGCTGCTGCAAGCAGGGACAGAGTAGGGACAGAAGAACGCTAGGCAGGGATAGAATTTCTGTTTCAAAGACCCAAAAGCCCTTTTAAGGGCTATTATATCTTTCTGGCAAACTTTTTATTTTATTTTGGGGGTGTTAAAAATGCCATTAACGCCACCTGTGCAGCTGCTGTATGATACTCTCTGTATACTATATACCTGACATCCTTTGATATTATAACTGTTGTTAAGCCTGCAGTACCTCTTTTGCATCTTGCTATATAACATTTGCGCAAGGAGGGACTTGTGTAGGGATAGGATTTGGCTAGGCAGGGCTAGTATTTCTGTTCAAAAGTCACAAAAGTCCATTGTTATCTGGCTGCATTTTTTTTTTTACTTTGGGGCAAAAAGAACGCAAGTGTGCCTGACGCTAATACCACATGCACAGCGTGTGCATTAGAACCGTTCTGTAGTCTATATACTTGACATCTGTTGCTATTTTTTCTACCATTAATTAAGGCCGCAGATCCTCAGCTGCGTCTTCTGTATAACATTTGCGCAAGGAGGAAATTATACTGTAGGGATAGGATTTGGCTAGGTAGGGCTAGTGTTTCTGTTCCAAAGTCACAAAAGTCCATTGTTATATCTGGCTGCATTTTTTTTCTTTTGGGGCAAAAAGAATGCAAGTGTGCCCTGACACTACCAGTACGTGCACAGCGTGTATTAGAACCTTTCAAAAGTCTATATACCTGACATCCGTTGGTATATTTTCTACCGTTAATTTAGGCCGCAGTTCCTCATTTGCGTCTGCAGTATAACTTGTACAAGGAGGGGCCTATACTGTAGGGATAGGATTTGGCTAGGTAGGGCTATTGTTTCTGTTCGAAAGACACAAAAGTCCATTGTTATATCTGGCTGCATTTTTTTTCTTTTGGGGCAAAAAGAACGTAAGTGTGCCCTGACACTACCACTACGTGCACAGCGTGTGTATTAGAACCTTTCAAAAGTCTATATACCTGACATTCGTTGATATTTTTACTACCTTTAATTTAGGCCGCAGTTCCTCATTTGCGGCTGCTCTATAACGTTTGCGCATTCTAAATATTTGACATTCGGTGAAATTTTTCTGATATTACACTTAATAAAAATCTGCACTACTGTACTTGTGACAAAGTTGTATATATACTATATAATATGCGCAAGGCGAGCAGTAAGGGACGGGAGAGTGGGCGTGCTGCTGATGGTGAACGCAGAAGCCATGGCTCTGGGCGCGGTGAAACTGTGCCTGCTGGCAGAGCCCAAGAAACAAAGTCATCCAAAACTCCTAGCTTCATGTCACAATTTGCAGGGCGGCGCAAGACACAACTCTTGTCGCCACAACTCTTGTCGCCACACCAGTGCGAGCAGGTAGTCGGTTGGATTTCAGCTGATAATGCTTCCAGTCGGTTCAGCACCACCCCCTCTTCCACAAAGTCCAGTCTCAGTAGCCAAGAGTCCGGGAAACCGCATCCTCACCCTGATCCTCCTTCCTCCCACCATGCAGAGTCTGGGCAACGAACTAATCCCACATTCGGATATTCCGAGGAGCTTTTTCATCACCGTTCCTTGGCTTGGCCCTCTCGCCAAGGCCGCTTGAAGTGGGACATGAGGAGATATTGTGGCCTGATTCCCAACCTATTGAGCAAACACAGTCTGAAGAAGATGACGGTGGGGAGGGGCAAGTAGCGTCTCACGAGGAGCATGATGATGATGAGACACAGGTGCCAATAAGTCAAGGGCAACTAGTGCCTCAAGAGGTTGTTGATGAAAGATGAGACGCAGTTAAGTCAGGTTCTTGTTAGATCACCATGTCAGGAGGAGGAACAGAGTTAGGAAGTGGAAGAGGAGGTGGTGGACGATGAAATCGTTGACCCAACTTGGGAAGGTGGCAAGCCGAGCAAGGACAGCAGTACAGAGGGGGAGGGATCCGCAGCACCGTAACAGGCTGGAAGAGGCAGTGGGGTGGCAAAAGGGAGAAGGCAGGCCACGCCAACCAGGCCCGCAACTGTTCCCCAGAGCAGCCCCTTGCGGCAAGCTCCTTTGCCAAGGGTTAGGTGTTCTGCAGTTTGGCGTTTTTTTGAGGAAAGTGCTGACGATAAACTGATTGTAATTTGCAACCTGTGCCATACCAAGATGAGCAGGGGCGTAAACACCAGCAACCTGACCACCATCAGCTTGATCCGCCACATGTCAGCAAAGCACCCTAAAAGGTGGGCTGAACGCCTGGGTCCACGATCTATGTCTGCAGGTCACACCACTGCCTCCTCTTCCCCTCTGTTACCTGCTGTCCAAGACGCAGGCCCAGATGCCTCCCGCCCTGCACCTGGACCGTCGCAAGAACCATCAGCCAGCACGTCCACTACAGTGTCCCAGCGCAGCGTTCAAATGTCCTTACCCCAGGCATTTGAACGCAAGAGCAAATACCCTGTCACCCACCCACAGGCCATAGCACTAAACGCGCAACTTTCCAAATTGCTGGCCCTGGAAATGTTGCCGTTTAGGCTGGTAGACACCGAGGCTTTTCGCAGCCTGATGGTAGCAGTTGTCCCTTGTTACACAGTCCCCAGCCGCCACTATTTTTCCCGGTGTGCCGTCCCCGCCTAAACCAGCATGTGTCCAGAAACATAACCTGTGCCCTGACCAACGCAGTTACTGGCAAGGTCCACTTAACAACTGACACATGGACAAGCGCTTCTGGCCAGGGACGCAACATTTCCCTGATGGCACACTGGGTGAATGTTGTGGAGGCTGGGAGCGAGTCGTACCCTGGGATGGCCTAGGTGCTACCCACGCCAAGGATTGCGGTGGAATTCCAGCTGCCACATGGTCAGTGCCTTTCCAGTCAGCTTCCGCTCTTCACAAGCGACGAGCGGGCAATGATGTCTGATCTCTGTGAGGTTTAACGCAACTTTGATGAATCTACACAGATGGTGAATGGCGATAATGCAATTATAAGTGTAACCATCCCACTTCTGTGTGCTAAAAAGCTCACTACTCATAATAAAGGCGGACGCTCTGCATGTGGAAAAGTCTCTGATAAGTTCCATAGTGTCACAAGGAGGGAAAAGTTTTGGAAGATGGTGAAGGTGTACCTAGCTGACCGTGTCAACGTCCTCAGCAAACCCTCTGTGCCTTAACCATAATTTTTTTGACGGTCAGCGCAGCAGCAGCATGTCACCCACAATCTTTTCGACGGTGAGCTCAGCAGCAGCATGTCAACCATAATTTTTTCGATGGTCAGCTCAGCAGCAGCATGCCAACCATAATTTTTTTACACGGTCAGTTCTGCTGCCTGTCAACCATAATTTTTAACATGTTCAGCTCTGCTGCATGTCAACCATAATATTTTACACACTCAGCTCTGCTGCATGTCACCCATAATTTTTACCATGTTCAGCTCTGCTGCATGTCAACCATCATTTTTTACACGGTCAGCTCTTCTGCATGTCTAGCATAATTTTTAACACGGTCAGCTCTGCTGCATGTCAACCATAATTTTTAACACGTTCAGCTCTGCTGCATGTAAACCATAATTTTTTACACGGTCAGCTCTGCTGCATGTCACCCATAATTTTTTACACGGTTAGCTCAGAAGCAGAACATCACCCCTATTGTTTTTGAGTATCAGCAGCAGGCCATCAATCCGAATTTTTCAAGGGTGTGTCTGATGCACTCCTTTATGTGTAATAAAGGGTGTATTGGAGTGCCTGTTCATTGTAATTTTAGGCAGCCCTTTCACTTTGTGCATAGGATTTATGAGTGTAGGAGTCCCACAATTATACTACAATGTGAATGATGCCCTCCATTATGTGATATACCGGTTGTATCGGAGTATCTGTGTAATTTTTGCTAGCACTTGCGCTTAACGTACAAGTAATTATATGTTTCCTAACAATATTTCCTCTAAAATCAATGTTATATTTTGTTTGGGGGGGTATTATTGTCATTCCGTAAAAGTGGCGTAATAGTTGGACATCATCGTGATTATCAGCGACTTTGGAGTCCAAGATGCATCCAGACATCCTCCCCATGCTGTTCCCTAACCATTTCTCTGGTGTTTCCACCATTTCCTGACGTTTCCCTATGAACCAGACACCCTCCCCTCTGCAGAGCAGGGGGTGCCTGGTCTTCTCCCATTGACTTCCATTATACTAGGGTGCTCGGTCGAGCACTCGAGCACCACCTAGTGTTCGACCAGAGCACCCGAGCATCGAGGTGCTCGATCATCACTAATAAAGTGCAGCTTCCATTACCAGTCTTCACCAGCCACCATTCTAATAGAACTGGCATTGCAAAAAGAAGGAACCTATGAACTCTCCTGGCTGGACAAGTGGTACTGAGAATGGTAAATGTCTCCAAGCATAATGTGATTCTGGCACTGCCCTCACAGTGAACAAAGTCAGCTCCAGGTCAAGAAACTCTGAAGGTACAGATAGAACAAGCAAATCTGCTGGTGAATTGAATAGAGTAGGTAAAGATCTATGATTGCATCCTGTTGCTTTCTTTTCAAGAGGCCAAGGCGCTACTGAAATCGATATTAAAAAGTCATTAGACAGAGCAAGAGCCCACGGACATTTCTCATCGTGTTAGTAAAGAAGAAGGATGAGAGCTTACAGTTCTGTTTTTAATGTAAGTAACTGAATGCATGTACAGTATGGGATGGCTTCCAGCTCCCATGAATTTCAACATATTTTCTAAGGTTGAGGAAAGGCACACCTTCCTCCAGTTTTACCTATTATGCTGCCAAGTTGACATAGAGGTACAGTAGATTTTTGCCTTAGGGGAAAAATTCCTTCTTGATTCCAAATCTCCAAACAGAATTACTCCAGAAAGCTAGTAAGTGTGACTTGTGGCTCTAGACCAGAGATCTCAAACTCGTGGCCCTCCAGCTGTTGTAAAACTGCAACTTCCATCATGCCAGGAGAGCCTACAGCTATTGGGGCATGCTGGGAGTTGTAGTTTTGCAACAGCTGGAGGGCCACGAGTTTGAGATCCCTGCTCTAGACCATGCAAAAACTACCCTCATTAAACCAAGGGGCCTGTTCAAATTCCTGTGTATGCAATTTGGTCTCCCTAGTAACCCAACACCTTCATAAGGTGCTGTGCCGGGGAAGCTGAATTTCTGGTCTCTGCTGCTCTACCTATATGACATCATCAACATCTTCTTTGCTACCTTTTCCAAATACCAGGAGAGGTTGGACTTGGCTTTACAATGGCTGGAGAAGCAGAGGCAAGGCAAGTAAGTGTCATATGTTTAACGATAACAAAGGTACCTTGGACAGAGTGATCAAAGATGAATTTTAGCCAATAATTTAAAGGTACAAGCAGTGCAGTAGTGACCTTTGCCTAACAATGTGACAAAGCCTTCTTGGGACCTTGAACTACAAGCAATTCAAAAATGTTTTGCCAAAATAGACACACCCCTGTATACCCTCCTAAATGGGACCACTCCCAGAGCAACGAATAGAAAGGTTATTGCGTGGGGATCTGAAGAAGATCAGTACTGCTGCTATAGGGTGGAATGGGGGACAATGCTGCTGGGTATGTATTTTATGCAACACTATGGCATTTGTTTGGTGCTGCAGGAGTTGTAGTTGTGTTACATTGTACTATAAGGTAACTATTTGTACTATGGCATCTGGTGCTCCTTTGTACTTTATTGGGGTATATAGTGCTGTTGGGGAAGAAATGGTTGTCGTTGATCATATGCTTAGAAGTTTTGGTGTCCCCCCCATTGATTTTCCTTTTTGTGTTGATTATGGGGTCTACATATTTAGGGGAGTGATGAAGGATGCAACCTAGTAAAGCAAATTTCGCCACAGCATGCATATTATAAGTGGCTTGGTGGGCTTCATGTGCAAGGGAGGCTTTTTAATTCCAAGTGCTGATGCCAGGAGGATGTTTGACGAACAATGGGTATTGCTGGACTATAGACTGTAAGAATCCTGCTATTCCCAATAAATATTCATTTATGCTAATTAACTCCTTGGCAAAATGTGGCCAGTTCTTGGTGCCATTTACAGCACTGTGATCGCCAGGGCATAATTCTCAACTGTGGAGGTGGAGGGCATGCAAATTCTTTGCCCAGAAGCCCTCTACAGTCTTTGTCCACCATTGAGATTAACCTCTCCTGACATGTTTTAGCAAATACTTGTGTCTCACTTGCAATAACAGTTCTGGATCATCGAAGCATAAGCACACCCTTCAGCTCTGGTACCACCCAGCTGGACTATTGGCAATTTATTCCTAACTTCTAGCAGGATTAATAAATCATAGGATCATAAGAATAGATGCTTCAGAATTGTTATAATAAGGAGGATGCAAGTACTTAATAAAACAGACATGTCAGGAGAGATCAAATTTGTTGCAAGTGTGGTAAAGCACTTAAACAACTTATTTTTGTCCTTTGTACAATTTACTTTTAAATAATTGCAAAAAACCCAATAAAGGCTTTAATTATAAAAACTATGCAAACTTTGTACATTACCTTTAAAGGAAGTGGGAAGACAAATGCTTCGACTCTTCAAGCCCATAGTTTTTGTCAGTTGCGTTTATTTTTTACACATTTGTCATCTATTGTCAAACAAAGAATAACAGAACAGATGGTAAATTAGGAGTAACATACTCTTAGCTGTAGCACATAGGCCTGTTCTTTGCATATTTCAATCACGTAGAACCGTGGATAATAAAATAATATATTTTACATGTGTCTGGCCTGGGGATGCTGGGAATTTGATTCCAGGAGAAAACCATAAAACAGTAAAACTGAAACACTTGGAGGTAAATGATTACATTTCTCTGGGCTGGTGTTTACAGCATGTAAATGAATAAATCCTAAATGAGCATTACTTCTTAGTAAGCTAATAGCCTGCTTACTGAGAATCCCACTACCCTGATTTTACAGGGGGAAGAGATAGTTTGTAGAGGTAAAAAAGCTGATGTGATTATCATTTCATGTATTTTCCAAATGGAAATGTGGCTTCTTTACCCAAAAAACAGTGGGGCAGATTTATAAAGCCTGTAGATGGTGTAAACCTAAAGGGATATGCCCCCATTGTCTGATAGGTGCAGGTCCCACTGCTGGGACCCACACATACACTGAGAACGAAGCCCTGAAAGTTGTGGAGGGTGCACTGCACAAGACCAGCCGCCCTCCATTCATTTCTATGGGGGCGCCGAAAATAGCTGAGCACTGTCTAGGCTATTTCTGTCAGACCCATAAAAATTAAAGGGAAGCAGTGGCCACGCAAGCTCGGTGCGCATCCCATTCACTCCGGCCACCACCTTCCCCCCTCCGTTCTCAGTGTAGGTGCGGGTCCCAGAGATGGGACCTGGACCTATCAGACAATGGGGGCATATACTAGCGATATGCCCCCATTGTCTAAGATGGGAATATCCTTTAAGGTGAATTTAGACGAGCAGATAATGGTTACAATTCCAACGCTAGCGATGGAAGATGAACGATTAGCGTTTCATGCAAATGTTTCTAACGATTGAGTGATCAAAAATGTTAGCTCAACATCTGTGAAATCGTTAGTACATTCAAGTACAATCATTGGTTAATGACATGCACGATAATCGTTTAATTTAAAAACTAGTTCTTTGCTACCGTTTGGTCGTTTAGTAGCTAGTACTATTATCTGCTCGTAAATCCACTAAATCCACCTTTAGACTGACTATCTAGACCTGCACCAGATTTATCACTGTGGCCAGGGGCAGACTGGGAACTTAAAGTGGCCCTGGAAAAAATACTAAAAGTGGCCCCGTTTTGTATTCCAGTCCAAATTGATGGAAGGCAGGGCCAGCAATAATATATTGTGGCACATTATACCGCCCCAACAGAGCCAAATACCACAGTCCATCACAAAATACTGCCAGCAGCACAATATACATCCCCATAAACTTCTACTGACCGGCTGTGAGGATGGCTCAGGTGCACTGGGCTTCGGCCCACCAGGAGATTTCCCTGTAAAGTCTATGGCCAATCTGCTCCTGAGTGTGGCTCACACTGGAGGAGAAATCTATGGAAAGATAGACACTTTTGTCTAAATCCTGTATTAGACAGGCAGATCAGCAGGTGATTGTCAGGAAGGAAGCGTTCCCACCAGGTAATCACCTGCTAGCTAATGGAGGAGACCACTGTTATTACATACAGTGATTTCCTCCACAGCATTGGGAGGAGTGATTGCTACGTCATCGCTCGTCCTCATACTGTCTAGTGGTTTGCCTGCGGCAGATTGCTATTAGACAGCATGATCTGCTGCCGGCAAGCACTGATTTTTAAGCATTCTCAAAAATCGGAATTGACCGATGAACGAGCATTTGCAATCGGCAGAAGTATTACACTGCAAGAGTATCACTAATGTGCGCTCATGCAAACACTGGTTAGCGATTATCGGCCAGTGTCATACAGCCTTAACTCTATAACAGCTATTGAATAGCTTACTTTGAGACTTTGAGAATTTTACGATAGAATTGTGTCACAATTTGTGCGGTAAATGTTTCATGTTAGACCATACTCCCTCTCTCACAAAGTCTCACCTATTTTCCTATAAGCTGCACCCACTAGTTAAACTAATTAATTTCTATAAATCTAGATGCACAATGAAAACACTGAAAAAAATGTTTGTGCATTGCTGCATCTTAAGACTCAGAACTTTTTCATTTTCCTTTCTGTATAGTGGCTTGATTTTTATTGGACGACTTGTAGGTTTTATTGGTATCATTTTTGGGTACATAGCACTTTTTGATTGCTTTGTATCCCGTTTTTTATTCTGGCATAGCTTTTTTCTTTTAACAGCGTTCAATATGCGGGATAAATTATATGTGGGTGATTATGGATTCAGCAATACCAAATATGCAGAGAGGTTTTTGTTTGAAAAGCATTTTTTAATGGAAAAGGGCTTATTTTTTAACCTAGAATTTTTTTTTTATTTAATACATATACCTTTTCTTTTAACCATTTCCTAGTCCCACGAGGAGACTTTGACAGGTAATGTTCTGATCGCTTCTATAATACACTGTACTGGTTATGCAGTACAGTGTATTATACTGTGAATACTATACTGAAAGGCCAGAGAGGTGCAGTCTGATAGGTATACACTGCATGCAGACCTGCCACACTGAGACATCAGCACCTGTCTTTTGTGGCTGTGCCAATGTCTGAGTCAAGGAGCCCCTTTCCCTCAAAAACCACTTAGATGCCCCGTCGTTAAATGGCCTGGATTAGTGCCTCTTCCAATCTTGGCCATTAGTGCTGGAGCACTGCTTTCATGTCAGAGCAGAGACCTGTGCATCACTTATACAAGGATGCTATAAAAAGACAGTGGCCTAGCCTAAGGCCTTTTAGTAACTGTCATAAAAAGGTGTATTGGTGGTCACTAACGGGTTAAAATATCCTACAATTTTGTGTCTACAGCCTCTAGATCTATGCATCACCATGGTAACAGATAACAAGTGAAAACTCTGCATAAGTCACACTTGCTTACATATGTCCCTGACTTCTACCATATATTGGTAGGTTAACTAGAAATCGGCAACAGATGGAGGAGAATATGGTTATTACCTTTATGTGGTAATAACTTTGGAATGCTTTAATGACATGCTTCTTGTGACAAATTGTACTCCATGTTAGTGAGTTTAAGTCACGCTTTAAGTTACGCTTTACCTTTATTTATAAGAGAAATCCAAAATTTATAGAAAATTTGTAACAATTTACTGATTTCTAAATTTAAATACTGATGAACTATCCTTGTATAGCTGCTGTGCTTGGTATCGCAACTCAGCCCCATTCACCTCTATAGGGTTGAGCTGCGCCTAGTTCATGTGACCGATGAAAGCCACAGCACTACTGCAGGAACCACTACCTTCTCAAAGACATTAGAAGGATAAGAATTTTAAAAGCTATTTTTTTTTAATTTTCAAGACCACTTCAGTTGTGGTCACTTTGACATACATAATAGAAACCAGAATAGTTGTGGCATACATACCGTAATAGAAACCACTTAAGGTGTTCCATAGTTATTAAAGCAAAATGGAGGTGAAAATGAAAATAATCACTTCTTTCTTTAAGATTTTCTATTTTAATTCATTTTACCTGTAACACATCAAGGGATAACAGCAAAATAAACCTCAATATCTATTACCCTAAATCTGAAGTTTACAGAAACACCCACATATGGTCATAAACTGCAATATGGGCACACTGAAGGGCTCAGAAAGGAAAGAGGGCCATTTGGCTTTTGGAGGGCAGAGTTTACTGGAATGGTTTTTGGGACCATGCTGACTTTGAAGAGACCCTGAGTTACCCATACAGTGGAAACCCCCAAAAAGTGACCCTATTTTTTAAACTTTATTCCAAGGAATTTTTAAAGGGGTATAATTAGCACCGTTCTTTTTTTTTTTTTCAAAAGGTAATGCATAGCAGAAGTGAAAATTGCATTTTGTTTCACAGATATACCATTTCAGTGCCTAATACTATATCTTCTGCCCTATTTGACATCTGGCATCTCAACTGATACACCTAATGAATAGGAACAATCCCATAAAAAAATATTGGATTAGCTCTAGTTTCAGTTTTCCTCTGGCATTTTTGGCACCATGCTGGAGGAAAATGGAGTCAGATCGCAAAATATATGTGAAGGGGCCCTAATGTATCTTTATGGTCCTTTGCTTCCCAGGGCTGCACCTAGCCTTTCTGCTGCCTGAGGCGAAAACTGAAATGGCTCACCGACTCACCTTCCGCCCCCCGTCAATCAGTTACTTGAATTGGAGGCGGCGATCCATGCTTACGCTACTTCCTCTTCATTACACTGCATGTAGTCTGGGAAGTGCAGTGTAACTATACGTACTAATATTAAAGATCTATTCTGAGGATAGGTCATCAATACAAACAGGCTGCACAACCCCTTTAAGTGTGTAGCATGGACTACTGGAGGATGCAACAAATTCATGAAAGGCCTTAACATCTGTTACATCCTCTGACAGCACAGAGGAAATCAAGACCAGAGCTAAAATGTCAGTCTTGATAAATGTCCCCCATATTATATATATATATATATATATATATATATATATATATATGCACTACTACTCCTTTTCAGTATTATCCACTAATACCAGTTACACACACAGATAAACAATACACACATTCACACAGATAAACACATTGTATAGTACACACACTCTTATTTACATCCTGCAGGTTCTCTGTTCTCCTCCTTCACCTCTGACATCTTTTGGAGGTTAAAGGACCTGCGATCATTTACATGATGACATCATCAAAGGTGCCTTAGCCTACCATTATTGTATTCCAACGGTCCTTTATACTCTGGTAAGTACACCTATGCCAAGGGGTCATTGTACATTGCGGTTATGTTGCGATTATGATCCACTCCTGATTTTGACTTCCATAACTGCCTCAGGAAACCTGACCATGTGGTGGCAGTACCCTTACTGGCCAGGTTCTGACAGAAATGTTCCCTTGGTGGCTTCACCACTCTTCTCTCTATGACTGACAGATCTGTCCGCCTCTTTATTTACTCAGAGAAATTTTTCAGTCATAGGATAGCATGAAAGAGCTGACAGATGCTGTGGTATGATAGCATGTGTGACACATGTAATGTCTGACTACAGATTTCTAGTTTTCTCATCACATAGGTCCCATCTAGGTTTCTTTTGGTGGATTCCATTAACTTGTCTTGGCAGCAGCTGTCTGGCATTGATCTCTACAGTTAATACTGTCCACTAATACCTACTAATACTAATATCGACTGATACATTTCATATCCATTTTATCCTAGGTTTTACATGTAACGATGTGCTTTACATGGGCATAACAGTGATTTATCATGGGACCTGAGTGCATACCCTTACCTTTCTTTACATTTGTACAGGATATTGTGGGGGTCTAACTGCAGGAACCTTCCTCAATTCTGAGAACGAGGGGTTCCATAGTCCCATCTATGAATGGAGTGGTAGTACACATTACTCCACCACTCCATTTACTTCTATGGTCAATGGTGATAACCAGTGAAATCACGCATTCTGATTTCATGTGCTCCCGACTGGGGCTGTGGGAAGCTGCTGAACATGCTGGAAATCACTTACCCTGGTAGTTAGGGTATTTTCAAACAGAACACAGGTCTTTTGCAAACCGAATTCCATTATTTTTAATGGTATTTATTAATACAATATATTTAGAAAAATATAAATTTTTGTTGTGGGAGAATTGATGTGTCAAACTAAATATACTCTGACTGGTCCTCTTTAAAGGCACATCATGAATAAGTTAAAGGGGTATTTATTAAAGGGGTATTCCAGTTTAGCAAATTTGACAGAAAACAATAAGTTATCACTTATAATAATAATGCCCCGTTTTCCTACACTCCATCACAGTCACATGACATTTTCCACTCTGTTGGTTCCCTGTCCTGATAGCATCACATCTACATCTGAGGCGTGGCAATGCTTGTACATAAGTCTCTGCCCTGTCAACACAACATCATCAATGGATCTGACTATAAGGGTGGTGTTCTGTTCATTTTCCTGGAACCTGCCCTGTAGACGTGATATCAGCAATGATGCCATGTCTTAGGGCAGGATTTTTGCAGCAGGGCTTCAAGTAGGCTTGGATCTGTGATGTTGCAGCTGAGACAGACCTGATGCTACTGACACTTCCTGTGAGTCTAGCGCTGGGATGTAAACACAGGGTGGTGGACACAAATCACAGCTACACTGTGAGTCAAAATACCCTCAGAACTTCATCCTCTGGCTTATATAATGCTGTAAGGTGGGATACTGGTGTTATTTATTTATTTTTATTTTTTTGTTTATTTATTTTTTGTTTACACTTGCTAAACAATCTCTTAATTAGTAATGGCTGCCAAAAGTCTTTAAAGATGTTCAAAGCATTTCTAAAACATCCCCCCAAAAATCAATAAACACAATAAACTTGTAATATCTGGGGTGACGTTGTTGAAGAATGTCCTGGACTTAAACATCCTGATGACATGTCACACAATATATGATGTAATCCATGCGAACATCAGCGACAAGAAATTAGTGAATCTTTTGAAATTGATTTTGGGTTCAAATTGTATGAATTGGCCAGTGATTCAATTTTTGAAAGTGCATAAATTGCTCTGTAAAGTCGTGTAGGACACTCTGAAGTCTCATAGGACTCTATGCAACCCCTTTCAAGCTCCCCGATTTTGGACTATTATCTACACTGTGATCACTATTTTTTATTTATCTAATGCTCCCGGTTCCCCCTGCTGTCAGCACTCAGAACTGCTCTGAAGGATTGCTGTGCTGCTCTAACATAATAGAGAGGACTCATGTGTACATGCTCGGCAGTCCTGACAATATATTTTAATGCAGACAGAGAGCTGACAGCGGGGGAACATGGGCAGTAGGAAAATAAAAAATAGTGATCTGGACTCTGTACCTGCAGTGCTACTCATGTATTACTGTAGATAATGGTCCAAAATCAAGGTGACAGATTCCCTTTAACACCAAGACAGCATTAGTAATGTAAAAGTAACAGCAATACTTGGCTATGGGTAAACGTAAACGGTAGTGGGTGGTGATATAAAGTGCGTTTAAAAACCCACTGCACTGTCAGATTTTATTTTTAAATTCAAACATGGTCCACAAAATATCCCTTTTTGGTGATGTTTACTTCCCTGTCTTTTGACTTGGCCACCATTTTGAGATCTGTCAGAAGTGAATCGCTAAAAATTCGGATTCAGCTGGAATCTGAATTTTTGGGAAATTCGAGATGAATCTGAGTCAATTAGAAAGGATTCTCTCATCTCTATCAGCGACAAAATTTTAAAAAATTGTGCCAAACATGTTGATAATTTCTACATTAAGAACTGGTTTATATCAAAGTTCAGGACACGTCTTCTTGACTAATGGCTAAAAAAATATGAGAATATCTGAATTCTAACCAGTGGGACATGAAGCTCATTAACTGCTGCATGAGATATTTTACAGCACACAGATTGCTGTTTTTTTTTTTTTAAAAAACTTATTTATTTTTGTGCAAAGCTTAAAAAGATAATTTTCTATCAGGGTGATAACTGTGTCATCGCTTATCATATACCACACCATAAATAGCAAAGAGAGCTGTCCAGGGTCTGAGGTAGGAAGCCCAGCTGTTCATTTATGACAGTATCGTCTGGGAAAAACACAACTTAATATATGAAACATGCAAAAGACGAGACTTACATGTCAGCCATAGAACCTGAACAAGTAGGCATGATGTAAAAATGTATCTTTCATACTGCAGACATTAGGTTATAGACACTGAATGTTATATTTTTTCCATCATACAAGAGAAAATAAAATCACCCATTTTTCAGCTGGTTTACGGTGAACCCATATGTGAGGTTTACTAACAACTCTTGTTACTGTATGTTTTTTTCATTATGGCCGGTAGCAGATTTTAGAGCTTTTATGAAGAGCTTCTGATTTATCAAATGGAAATATCCCTTTGGAAGCAATCTGAAATCTGTTTGGTGTAGCATCATGGGAGACGGGTTAAAAGCCCTTGTGATGTTTGCCTTTATTTGATAACAGTGTTGATGTTGCAACTGGTGGAAAACTGTAGTGTGAAAAACAACAGGTCATGCTGAAAACACAGTATAGCGGTATTCACCTATGACATGGTTCTACTTATCATCAACATCAACCTGAGGACTACACATTAAGAAATGAGGACGTGATGCCATTTAAAGCCAGGGTTGCTGTACACGTCAAGTTGAAAAAGGACAGAATCACATCATACATACTAACTGTAATGTAACAAATGCAATAAATAATAACACATCCTACATACCTTACGTTGAAAAATCGTCTGGAAAGAAGGTTGATATGGATGTGTGCAGATGGGATCCCTTCTCCTGTATCCAAATAGATAATAAACCGTATGATTAATAGGAGCATAGTGAAGGGAAATCTGTGCTTTCTGGAGCTTGCTGCAGGGCATTGCATAGCAAAGCTGCTTGTTTCTAGGTGTACAGGCTGTGATTCCCTCCCTGTACCTTCCCATCCTGCTAATATTCTGCAGCCAGATGCATGCAACTGACTTCCACCAGTCTGGAGCTGACCTGCAGTGACGTCATTGCATCATTAAGTTTCCCCCTAGGAACACTAGGCTTCTATATATAGCAGCACATTAATTCTGCCAGTGAAGGATCTATCTGAAGCTCAGCATTAAACTCTGATTTGAACGCCCCCTTCTTCCACTTCCCTGCCAGGAACTGCTTTATCTTCTCTGTGCAGGCTATTCTCAGAACACAAACAAGTCCTATGTATATCTATATATCTAAACGTAGATCTCTCTCTATACGTACGTACGTGGAGATGAAATACAGAAAGGTACATGGCGTTGGGATTTCACTTTCTTCCAGACTCTAGCCTTTCGCTGTGTAGGAACAGAGCCATAGACCTAAAAATAGAAGATGCTTAGCAGCTAGCTGTCAGGAATGAAGGCGAAGAGGAAGACGCTTGGTTCTGTAGGGCGTTCGTGCCGAGGGAATTTCTCCATCCGATATCGGAGCCAGCAGGAAATGAATTTGGAATTAAGGATAATATGTAAAATGACAGAGAGAAGATAAAATATGTATTATGTTAATTAGCAGCAGATTGAGTGGCGTGTAATATTATTGCATGTTAAATATCTGCATTTCTGGATGAATATTTAATATCATTTAATAGAACAGTATCTGCAGAAAGCAAATAGGAGCCGTCAAGTAGCATTCAGTCTTTTGATATGTCTTTGGCAGGCTGGGAATAAGTGCACAATGATGGGTATTTCAGTTGGTTCTATACTGATCTGTACTATAAATATATGTGACATTTCAGTCTATATGCACTGTGTTTCACCCTAGCATGACAATGATCCAACAATTTGTTCCGGTAGAGGAATAGTCTGTATCCGGGAGTGCCAGAAACAACCTTTCCCAGCCAGAGCCCATTGATAGAATAGGACCCGGCTGGGCAAAAACTGCTGCTTGCAGTTGTATCCGTTCAGCCAAAAGCTCGTCACTAATGTGCTACTGCGTCCCATTCTAGTCAATAAGGTCTGGCGGTGCTCTTCTCACTATGCCCGATGCCATAAACACCGGCAGGCTGCCGGAACAACCTGGCGGATCATTTTAGCGCTGGTGTGAAACTAGCCTAAGCAAAGGCGGTGGAAATGGAGAGCAAAACAGGACATATGAACATGAAAATATAGGGGTAGATAATGGGGCATAAAGAAAAACTGGTTTAGTTGCCCATAGCAACCAATCAGATTCCACCTTTCATTTTCCAAAGGAGCAGTGAAAACTGAAAGGTGGATTCTGATTGGTTGCTATAGGCATTTAAGCCAGTTCTACTGTACACCAGTTTGATAAATGACCCCCATGATGTCTGGATGGAAGCCACTTTGTTTTTAGAAGAAATTGCAGAAAACCTTGTAGTGTGCTACAAGAAATGGTCTATTGTGTTTTATGACTATAGCTACATATTTTGCTCTACTTACTTGTCCTGGAAGAGCGCGGTGACGTCTTTTCCACTGAAGAAAAAACGGCCTGCCTATGCACAAGCAAGTGAATGAGGTGACTATTTTTTTCCCATTCCATTAGCACAAAGCGCAAGGAAATTCAGCTTTGTGGCGAATCATATTTTTCCTAAACTTCGGATCAAATTCCACTTAGGATGCTTCGATTCGCTTAACACTAGTATTGTTTTATTCTGTTGGCTTTGTCAACAGGTCCCTTAAAGGGGATGTTTTACTTCAGCAAGTGACATTTATCATGTAGAGAAAGTTAATACAAGGCACTTACTAATGTATTGTGATTGTCCATATTGTCTCCTTTGCTGTCTGGAATCATTTTTCCATCACATTATACACTGCTCATTTCCATGGTTACAGACCACCCTGCAATCCATCAGTGGTGGTCGTGCTTGCACACTATAGGAAAAAATGCTGACCTCTCTGGTGACCAGGACTGTGGGAGAGTGCATAGGCTGGTGTATTTTCCTATAGTGTGCCAGAACAGCCACCACTGATGGATTACATGGTGGTCTGTAACCATGGAAATGAGCAGTCTATAATGTGATGGAAAAATGAATCCAGCCAGCAAAGGACACAATATGAATAATAACAATACATTATTAGTAATTGCCTTGTATTAACTTCCTCTACATGATATATGCCACTTGCTGAAGTGGCACAACCCTTTAAGTGTAACTGTGATTTTTTCTATTTGTGTAATGTATAGGGGCAGTGATACTGACTGTTTTTGTAATATACTTTAATTACTGAAATTGTACATTTCTATTAGAAAATAGCTCTAAAGTGGCCATTTTGAGCCTTAGCAATGCTCCTCTGTCTTCTGTTTGCATAACACAGTCAGTGTTAGCAAGTCTCCACTGTTATGTAAACAGAAGACAGAGGAGCGTTGCTAAGGCTCAACATTGGCCTCTTTACAGTTATTTTCCTAATAGAAACGTATGATTTCAGTAATTAAAGTATATTACAAAAACAGTCAGTATCACTGCCCCTACACATTACACCATTAAAAAAAAACAAAAGAATCACTTTAAAGGAGTATTCCGGTTACCATAAATATAACTTATGTTTTAGACTAATTCATCATCAATAATTACCTAATATAATGTCAATTTCACATATTTACTGTTCAGTAGTTATAAAAGTAGTTTTCTTCCTCTGCTATCCACTGTGTTTCCTCATAAGTTGCCATGGCATCGACCTATAGTTCTGAGCCTTTGTTAGGTCGAGCATGCTCAGTGTGTTGCTATCAGTTCTCTAGCTAAATGTCTTGTGACACAAAGGGAGTGTTAGTGTGCTGCTGATTGGTCAGTAGAGGGGGTGTGTCTGGATTGGAATATCACGCAGCCAATCAACAAACATCAACACTCATGAACAAGTACAAACTCACAGCAGGAAAGCTAGGGATTGTGGGGATTGTAGTTTTGTGAGGGAAGATCAGTAGCCATGATACTCTCAGTGTGTTGCAGGCTCACACAGGAGCTAGACAAATGGATTGTAAGGTAGACTGAAGCTCTGGTTATATGTATAGGTATGGGTTCTAGTTATATGTATAAGTATGGGTTCTGGTTGGGTCACAGTTTGCAGCCTTAATGCAGTTTTTCAAAAATCAGTTACTTTACCGGAATACCCCTTTAAGCTCATTCATAATTTATTCAACTTGAAAAAAAAAAAAAATTACTGTTTGGCTGTAAAGTTCTGGGAAAATTGGGCATGTGTATATAAAATTAATTAGATTTGCTAATTTTTATTACAAAAACTTTTATAAGCATTGGTTAAGTGCATGTTATAAAACAATATGGCTTCTTTGGGCTCAGCTATGAGTCTGCCTTTCAGTGTGAAGGAAATTAGTTTTTTAAGCCTGGTCAGCTTTTGGAGCTCCTGGCTAGTATTTCAAGCTCAATTTGTTGTGCAATGTTATGTTTTATCACTGAGTCATTTATTAAAGTAACCATTACTATGGAACCATAATGTAGAGACACAGTTTATAAACTTCATGTAGTCGACGTGCAAAAGGTTTGCTTTTACTATAGCATAAGAAACATTGTAAAACTTTTAGGAAATCATATCTAATGGAGAGGTAACAACGCTGTAAGAAGGTTAATATGACATGCAGTGTATGCTGAGCGTTTAATTCCCACTACCCGAGGTTACTGGGTTCAGATCTGCATTGTCCTTCCATCTGATTATTAATCTACGGTATATGGATATTTCTTGTAAAAACAGAATAGGATTGCATATGTGACTAAGATATCACTTATAATAAAGGAGTTAAAAGTATAAGCTACTAGATTAAAGGGGTTGGGCTAAACACAGTCATTTGCACCTTTCAGCCATACAGAGTTGGCTCTATCCTCTGCCCGAATGAAGCATTGCCAGGGTTTGGTAGGTGTATGGTCTACTGTCTTGGTTTTCTTGCAGTGGCATTGCAAAGGAATCAATAGATTACAATTAGGGTCCAAGGTCATATGAGCTATTGTGGAAGAGTTCTAATTAAAGGGGTTATCCCGTGACAAATGTAAAAAATGAAAATCAGACATCATATAGAACATGACAATCTCTTTCTACCAAATCAAGAACCAGTCCTGTACCTCACATGGATCCAGAGATCTCCCATTCATTGCTCTGCTAGATTTATATCAAGCTTGTAGCTCAGGGGAGTGTCTTTTCTGCTGCAGCTCAGGAGGTGTGTCCATGCTCTCCCTATCACAGCTCAGAAGGTGTGTCTCAGCTCTCCCTATCACAGCTCAGGAGGTGTGTCTCAGCTCTCACTATCACAGTTCAGGAGGTGTGTCTCAGCTCTCTCTATGAAAGCTCAGGACGCATTTCTCAGCTCTCCCTATCACAGCTCAGGAGGCATGTCTCAGCTCTCCCTATCACAGCTCAGGAGGCATGTCTCAGCTCTCTCTATCACAGCTCAGGAGGCGTGTCCATGCTCTCTCTATCACAGCTTAGGAGGAGTGTCCATGCTCTCCCTATCACAGCTCAGGAGGAGTGTCTATGCTCTCCCTATCACAGCTCAGGAGGAGTGTCTATGCTATATCATAGCTCAGGAGGAGTGTCCATGCTCTCTCTATCACAGCTCAGGAGGCGTGTCTCAGCTCTCCCTATCACAGCTCAGGAGGAGTGTCCATGCTCTCTCTATCACAGCTCAGGAGGCGTGTCTCAGCTCTCCCTATCACAGCTCAGGAGACAGTTGAAGGATAAAACTAAGCATGTGCGGCCTTCTCAGTGAGCAGGACAAAGTAATAAAAACAAACAAACAGCAGGTGGCGCTATACAGATATATTTCAGTGATTAACTCAATGGCTTATGCTAAATTTATAATTACATGTAATTACAAAAGTATTCAGATCCAGGTGCTAGTTTGAAAACTGTAGAATATTTTTTGTGGGACAACCCCTTTAACAATATTGCTTACATTTTGTTTTCACAGTATATTTATGTAAAATGTAATATATCGCTATATCCAGAAAATTATAGCATTATCATGTAATAGTGAACCATGAATTTAAAGGGAATATGTCATTATAAAATGACTTATTGTTTAAATCATATTTTTATGTTAAACACATATTTGAAAATTTTTTTATATTATTTTTACATTTCCATGCCAATATCTATATTTCAACGAAAACCATAAAATTCTGCATTTTACTATAGTTATGTGCTTATCATTACAGGTAGGATCATAATGACAAATATCACCTATATACACAGATAACACATGATCCACCATTCACAGTAGGTGATTGTTGTCAAAGCTTACCAGCTCACACCTGACCTCTGCACAGGTCACAGAGCATGGCTAGAAAACTTTTCCATCAGTCAATGGGGCCTCCTTCTATCCATTGTGTGGCCCGTGTGGCAGTCATAAAATAATTTTGTAAATGCTGTTAAGAACAGCTTAGGCAAGATGGCCACCCCCATAATCATGTTCAGGAAATAGGAAAAAAGCTAACTCAGAAAATAAAAGGAGATAAAAAGGATATGTTTTCCTATCTGGTTTTAACTAGCAGACAATTAAGCGGCACATTCCCTTTAAAAAAAGGAGGGCTTTCACTTATAGCCAATTGGTACAGTTATTGTAAGGCTTTGTTCACACTAGCATCATAGCTTCTGTTATTAATGAAGCATTGCCATGTTTTCCATTATAAAACAGATTGAATATATGAAAGATAAGTTATGATCTGCCTGGATAGCAGAGTCTGTGAAATTTGCTGCAACACAATTACTGAACCCATTTTAAGTCAATGTGATCTGTTGTTTGCCATTGGTATCCGTAATGTGACGGATCAGACACTGCCATCACTTTTGTTTTTTTATTCTTGTGTTGGAACAGAGAAACAAAAATGCACATGAGGAAGTGAACCTAGTTACTGTATATCCATTTTTTTACAACAAAAATAGCGCTGCACAGCTTTCCTGGCTGCCATAATAGTGATATACCTCCCATCCACATCTTCTTCTTGCCAGCTATGCCATAGGGCATGTGTGCTCCCTCTGGCTCTTTAAGGGCTAGCATGCATGCACCCTCTTCCTCCCCAATCTTATGGTACTCAGGGGTGATTCTAGCCTCTCTGCTGCCCGAGGCGAACTATAGGATGACGCCCCCCCCCCCCCGTCGTCCACCCTACACATATAAATAGGCTTTCATGTCAAACCACAGTCATTTTATTTCTTGTGTTATGACAAGGGTTATTAAATAAAGAAGTTTTAAGAGTAATACTGACTGTACTCTCTCAGGAACAGAGATCTGCGGGGCAGAGATTCTGGGATAGTTCTGAATACTTTCTTGACATCGACAGGCACAATCAAGGTTTCCGGCCAAACTCTCACAACACTGAAAAAGACAAAGAAGACACATAAGTAAACTGTGTACACCATGCAGATTCTTTAAGGCACTAACTTCCAATTCCAAAGGGATTCTCTTGTCCGTTTTAGGAGGTTTTATCATTGTAAGCATATTACAAAGTGCCCTTCTTCTTGCATCCCCAACAATCAGCTGTAGCTTTTGGGGAAGCCTGGGAGCATGTGTTCTATTTCTCTACAGCAGCAACCATAGGGAAAGTTAGGTACTACTTAGCATCTATTAGTGAATGCTCTGTGTAATGCATCACAGACCCTCCAAAGATGGAGAGACTGTTTGTAGCTGTTCTTTACTGTTGACAATATGTCATAAAACTCAAAACAGGTATCACCTCCACTGTAGCAAATTACAATGAATCAAGAATACTACTTACTGTCCTCTATTAGAATGGAAGATCAACAAGGCCACAACAACAAAATCTATTCAAAACACTTTCTTGACATCAATGGGCGTTCATGAAGGTCTCTGCCCAAGCTCTGAAAAAGAGAAAAAAACTGTATTAAAAATCACTAAAATGCATAATGTAAGTGACTACCTCATGCAGATTAGCCCAGTGAAGGGCTAATAGTGATCTGAATACAGCCTTTGAAAAAATATCGAGATGTTACCAGTCGGGTGGGTGGAGGTCGCTGATACTGTCCAATCAGTGCTGACAGACTGAAAAGACGCACTCCAACTGGAAACAGCCAGCTGACTATTTATATAAAAAGTAAGAGGAATAACAGAGGAATGGAGCATTAACTTTTAAGAAAAGATGCTCAAGAATTATTTCATGAATACAGGTATTCATTACAAAAAACATGTCAGGAGGCGTTGGGTCCTCCAGTGTTTCCAGTGTGAAGCAGGGCTGTGACATCACTGTGTTTATTATCCCTGGACTGTGACATCACTGTGTTTATTATCCCTGTACAGTGACATCACTGTGTTTATTATCCCTGGACTGTGACATCACCGTGTTTATTATCTCTGTACTGTGACATCACCGTGTTTATTATCTCTGTACTGTGACATCACTGTGTTTATTATCCCTGTACTGTGACATCACTGTGTTTATTATCCCTGTACTGTGACATCACTGTGTGTATTATCCCTGTACTGTGTCATCACTGTGTTTATTATACCTGTACTGTGACATCACTGTGTTTATTATACCTGTACTGTGACATCACTGTGTTTATTATCCCTGTACAGTGACATCACTGTGTTTATCATCTCTGTACTGTGACATCACTGTGTTTATCATCTCTGTACTGTGACATCACTGTGTTTATTATCCCTGTACTGTGACATCACTGTGTGTATTATCCCTGTCCGGTGACATCACTGTGTTTATTATCCCTGTACTGTGACATCACTGTGTTTATTATCCCTGTACGGTGACATCACTGTGTTTATTATCCCTGTACAGTGACATCGCTGTGTGTATTATCCCACTGCAGGAAGAGGTAAGTGGTCTGTGTTTGTGTGTTTGTTTTCTATTTTTCAGGGTCGTGAATGCAGAGGACTACGTCGGATTCGGTGGACTACGTCGGACCAGCTTCTTTTTTCTGTTAATAAAATGGTCAAACAGGGGTCTGGGGGAGTGTTTATTTCAATAAAATGTTTTATACTGGTGTGTGTGTATTTTTTTTTACAATACTACAGTTTTAGTAATTACGGCTATCTACAGACGGCCCTGATTACTAATACTGGGCTTAGTGCTTGCCGGTATGGCAGGGCAGCACTAACCCCAACATCTATTACCTCGGCACCCACCGCCACCAGGGGTGCCGGGAAGAGCCGGGTACCCGCAGGACCGGACCTTCAAAATTGAGGGTCTGGCTCTGGGGCGGCTGCAGGCTGGTACAATTAGGCTGGGAAGGGCCAATAACCCTGTCCCTTCCCGCCCTGGTAGTGCCAGGCTGCTGCTGCTGGTTGTATCTGGCTGGCGAAGGAAAAAAGGGGGGACCCCATGCCATTTTTTTACAAAAATAATTAAATAATTAAAAAAAAAATGGCGTGGGGTCCCCCCCTTTTTTCCTTCACCAGCCAGATACAACCAGCAGCAGCAGCCTGGTACTACCAGGGTGGGAAGGGACACGGTTATTGGCCCTTCCCAGCCTAATTGTACCAGCCTGCAGCCGCCCCAGAGCCAGACCCTCAATTTAGAAGGTCCGGTCCTGCGGGTACCCGGCTCTTCCCGGCACCCCTGGTGGCGGTGGGTGCCGAGGTAATAGATGTTGGGGTTAGTGCTGGCCTGCCATACCGGCAAGCACTAAGCCCAGTATTAGTAATCAGGGCCGTCTGTAGATAGCCGTAATTACTAAAACTGTAGTATTGTAAAAAAAAAATACACACACACGCACAAGTATAAAACATTTTATTGAAATAAACACTCCCCCAGACCCCTGTTTGACCATTTTATTAAAAGAAAAAAGAAGCTGGTCCGACGTAGTCCACCGAATCCGACGTAGTCCTCTGCATTCACGACCCTGAAAAATAGAAAACAAACACACAAACACAGACCACTTACCTCTTCCTGCACTGGGATAATACACACAGCGATGTCACTGTACAGGGATAATAAACACAGTGATGTCACTGTACAGGGATAATAAACACAGTGATGTCACTGTACAGGGATAATAAACACTGTGATGTCACAGTACAGAGATAATAAACACAGTGATGTCACTGTACAGGGATAATAAACACAAAGATGTCACAGTACAGAGATAATAAAACACAGTAATGTCACAGTACAGGGATAATAAACACAGTGATGTCACAGTACAGAGATAGTAAACACACCGATGTCACAGTACAGGGATAATAAACCTCAGGTCAACGTCTTGTGCCCCCATCAGACCTCAGATCAGCATCTTGTGCCCCCATCAGACCTCATATCAGTGTCTTGTGCCCCCATCAGACCTCAGATCAACACATTGTGCCCCCATCAGACCTCAGATCAGCGTCTTGTGCCCACATCAGACCTCAGATCAGCATCTAGTGCCCCCATCAGACCTCAGATCAGCGTCTTGTGCCCACAGCAGACCTCAGATCAACGTCTAGTGCCCCCATCAGACCTCAGATCAGCGTCTAGTGCCCACATGAGACCTCAGATCAGCGTCTAGTGCCCCCATCAGACCTCAGATCAGCGTCTTGTGCCCACAGCAGACCTCAGATCAGCGTCTTGTGCCCCCATCAGACCTCAGATCAACACATTGTGCCCCCATCAGACCTCAGATCAGCGTCTTGTGCCCACAGCAGACCTCAGATCAACGTCTAGTGCCCCCATCAGACCTCAGATCAGCGTCTAGTGCCCACATGAGACCTCAGATCAGCGTCTAGTGCCCCCATCAGACCTCAGATCAGCGTCTTGTTCCCACATTAGACCTCAGATCAGCGTCTAGTGCCCCCATCAGACCTCAGATCAGCGTCTTGTGCCCACATCAGACCTCAGGTCAGCATCTTGTGCCCACATCAGACCTTAGATCAGCGTCTTGTGCCCCTATCAGACCTCAGGTCAGCGTCTTGTGCCCCCATCAGACCAGCGTCTTGTGCCGCCGACCTGTTCTGCGCTGGCGCTGCCATCAGGCTCCCCGCTCCACTGTCTTCCCTGCCGGCGCACACTATGACCTGACGCTGCGTCAGGACACAGTGCGCGCCGGCAGAGAAGACAGTGGAGCGGGAAACCTGATGGCAGCGCCAGCGCAGAACAGGTAAGTATGTTTTTTTTACATTGGCTGGGTGGGCTGATCTGAGGGGGGGCACAAGACCCTGGTCTGAGGGGGGGCAAAAGATGCTGACCAGATCCAGTCATCCAGATGTGTACTTTTCAGGTTCATGAAGCACACACAGCCCTACACCTAAAAAAAAAAAGCCAAAACCACACATAACATTATTTTACTATTATGAATTATACTCACTTGTCCTGGCTGGCTGGTGTCCAAGTTGTCTGCGCTGGCGGTTGGAGGCTGGCAGATGGCGGCTGGCAAAGTCTCCCCTCCGGGCGGTGTCCTAAGGAACGGCGCAGGCGGCGTGATTACGTCATCGCGCCGCCCACGTCACAACAGTGCGCCGCCCACCGGAGCCGGACATGGCGCCGCCTCACCACTCATTACAGGTGAGCGTGCGTGCGCCGCTGCTGAGCTCCGAGCCTCCGACAGCACCACTAACCGGGCCCGGCCGCCCGGGAGATAAAAATAATTTAAAATAAAAAATTGCCGCCCCCCCTTTCCTCCTAAATGGCGCCGCCTGAGGCGGCCGCCTCACTTCGCCTCATTAGAGATGCGCCCCTGATGGTACTAAAGGCACCTTCCCCTGTGGTAAGGTGCCTGAACAATAGGTTCTAGTTGGTTAGTTTCCTATGAAGGTTGCTGTATTGTTTGCTGTGATCCTTGACTGATCTCTGTTCTGACCTTGAGCTTCCTGCCCTAACCTCAAACAGTTTTTTTTTGGATTGCTTGATCTCTGCTTTTCCTTACCTCAGTCTGCCTCTGACTACAGTTTTGCCTGATCCCTTGGTGCCCTGCATCAGTTTCTGTTGAACCTTATGGGTCAGCAGTCACTTGAACTGAGACTACTCCAAGAGGTAGTGGCCTGGTGGTTCTCTTGAAACAGCCACAGCAATCTTTATTGAAGAAAACACACCAAATCTCGTGCGCACTGACATGATGACGTCACCGTGTCATCACGCTGGCCGAGAGTTAGAGTGTTCTCTTCAATCAAGATGGCCATGGCGGCAAATGGATGAAGTGAGTATGTATTTTTTTTAGTTTTTTTTTACCACTGATTAACCCCTGAAATGGCTAAATGTGACTGTCAGATGCCGTGATCAGCATTGAACGTGGTATCTGATGGGTTCAATGACGGGAGCAGTGCGATCGCCATTCCCTCTCATTGCGCCCACTACATAGACATGAATAAGATTCGTGACAAAGTAATTCATAACCAAATCGGATTTCTTTGTGAAGTTCGTCGAAGCAGCCAAATCGAAACTTCTCTCATCTCTAGCTACTATAATTGACTAAGAAACTTTATTGTGTTTTTCTTTAGTTTTTATAGAGTAAAATTATATATTACAAATAGTGTTTATTGTATTTTTTTCATCTATATTTTGTTTTGCTGTACGCATTATTAATTTTTTCAGATTTTCCTATTCTCATCAGAGGATATATACAGACAAGGTCGAAGTGGTCTGCCAGACTATCTGAGGTTCCTCTGGTGGTCCCAGGCACTAATGCCATAATGGGCTCCAAAGGTCCAGGAGAAAAAGAAAAACATTTGGCTTCTTTTGAAGCCATTCATATGTTACTAGGGTGTATTTTTTATTCAAAACCTATTACCTTTATTGATGATATAGGGGGTCAGGTCCCATGAATACTTTTTTTGGTGGGACCAAGGAACCCCAGTCTGACACTGTATACAGTACTTTACTGGTTTCATGGCATGCACGTTTGTTGATCCCTTGTAGTCTCTGAAGATAATGTAACATGACCAAATAGTAGCAATTCCAGCACAATGTGATAAAATATTCATCTTTGTTCAGCAATCCAGTTGTGAAACATTTTGCGAAAAGTAACTGATGTTATGATTAAGGACATTTTTTGATTTTGTGTTTTTGTTTTTTTCTTTCTACCTTCCAAATTCTACAACATTTTAAATTTTTCATTCACATACAGTAGCCATATGAAGGCTTATTTTTTGTGGAACAAGCTGTATTTTTTTAATGCCACCAGTTATATCATGTATTGAAAAATGGGAAAAAATGGGAACAATTATTTGTGGGTTGAAATTGAACTACCCACAATTCTGCCAAATTTTTGGGAACTTTATATTAAGGCATTCACTGTGGGCTAAACATGACATCCTTATTCTGCAGGTTAGTATGGCTACAGCAATACCAAATTTGTATAGTTTTTAACGAGTTTTACTTCTTTAAAAAAAAATTGCATCAACATTTTCTGACACCCATTTTTAATATGTGCATCAAGAGATTTGTGTCAGGTCTTGATTTTTTGTGGGAGAACTTTAATTTTTATAACATTTTACTAACTTTTTATAAATATATTTTATTAGTGTGTTTAGTGTATTAGTGTATTTTATTAGTGATGACAGTTCTGGGAGCCTTTGGAAATCACCGGGCTGTCATGGCAAACAATTAGAGCCCCACGCTTTTGCTGCAGGGGCTCCAATCAGAGGACAGAGTATGTCAGAGGACATCTAACAGATGCCATGGTCGCTATTGACTGCATTATCTGAGGGGTTAAATGACCAGGATCGGTGTTATCATCAATCCCGGTCACTGCAGGTGGGTGCCTGCTCTATACATCCTCTACCTGCTAATGCTGTACATACAGCAAATGTTGTGCTTTGAAATGTGTAAGCATACTGGGTAATTTTTTGCAGCATGTTTTAGGGCAGGCATGCTCAACCTGTGGCCCTCCAGCTGTAGCAAAACTACAACCTCCAGCATGCCCTAATAGCTGTAGGCTGTCCAGGCATGCTGGGAGTTGTAGTTTTGCAACAGCTGGAGGGCCGCAGGTTGGGCATCCCTGTTTTAGAGCGGGCTCACATATGCATTTTATATTCAATTATACCGTTCCGTTATAACAAGGTTTTATAACAGGGAATTTAAGGACGGAATGCAAAATGGAACCCTTTATAGGCGTTTTGTTTTGATCCGTCCTAATAGAGTTCTATGGGCACAAATAATGGTTCCGTCTTGTTCCATTATGTAAGACGGAAAAAAAGTCCTGTATTTTAGTGCAGCGTAATAGTGTAGATTTTTGTTGCACCCAGCGGATGTTCAATTGAGCCTTTTGCTGTTCCCAAAAACCCGCAGCAATTTTTTGACCGTCCACAGTTTATACATACAAATAAGAATATTTTGGTGTGTCAATGGCAGTGTATAGTTTGATTACAGCCAGAGGATGTGTTTTTAACCACTTCCCATCCATTTACCCCCTTCCTGACTAGGCCTAATTTTGCAAATCTGACATGTGTCACTTCATGTGGTAATAACTTTGGAACGCTTTTACTTATCCAAGCCATTCATAGATTGTTTTCTTGTGACACATTGTACTTTGTGTTAATGGTAAATTTGAGTCAATATATTTTACCTTTATTTATAAAAAATCCAAAATTTACTGAAAATTTTGAAAAAATTAATTTTTTTTTTTAATATGAATTTCTCTGCTTTTAAGTTGCATAGGGATATCTAATAATATTGTTATTAATGAACATTCACCATATGTCCACTTTGTCGGCATAATTTTGGAAATGTAATTTTATATTTTGAGGACGTTAGAAGGCTTTGAATTTTGGATGTAATTTTTAAGATTTTCATGAAAATTTCCAATAGTTAATTTTAAAGGACCTTTGCAGTTCTAAAGTGACTTTGAGGGGCTTAAATAATAGAAACCTCCCATAAATGAACATATTTTAGAAACTACAGCCCCCAATGTAATCCAAACTGATTTTACAAAGTTTGTTAACCCTTTAGATTTCCCACAAGAATTAAAACAGAAGGAAGGTGAAATTTAAAAATAAATATATTTTTTTGCAGATTTTCAATTTTTTATTAATTTTTCCTATAAGATAGCAAGGGTAAACCGCAAATCAATCCTGAATATTTATTTTCCTGATTCTGAAGTTTGCAGAAACACCCCATATGTGGTTGTAAACTGCTCTGTGACCGGCAGTAATGAGAGGGAGATAGTACAAGCATTTGTGATGGCTTTGACAGCTTGTCAGAGTGATCAAAAGCCTGGAGACCAGGAAAAAAGGTCTCAGGTTAAAGCTCCATATTCTTGGCTGTCAGGAGGCAGCTGAGTCATGGAGCTTCTATGTACAGGTGCTGCACACAGGGGGCAAAGCTCAAGGATGTTTTAAAACGTCCATTCAGAGATAGAGATCCACTACTAGGACATTTATAGTTAGTGGGCAGACTAACGTTTATAGTTAGTGGTTAACCCCTTCCCGACATGTACGGCGCTGCGGGAAGTGACTTCCCGACCAGCGCCGTAGTGCTACGGCGCGCTGATCGGGCGGGTGCAGGAGCTGCGCCCGCCCGATTAGCGGCGGGGGTCCGGCTGTGCCCAGTAGCCGGACCCCTGATGTATGCACCAGCATCGGTGAAAACACCGATGCCGGTGCATTAACCCTTCATGTGCCGCGGTCAGCGCTGACCGCGGCACATGCGGAGGGAAGGGGTTGCCATCGGGTCCCCGCGCTGCTGTGACGGGGACCCGATGGCTGAGATAGCAGCCGGATGCCTTCCTTAGGCATCCGGCTGCTATCTACGGAAGCCTGTGAGATCCAGCCCCCTGGATCTCACAGGCAGTGTGCTGGAAGTGTATTACATTGAGTAATACACTTCCAGCCAATGCATTACAATACAGAAGTATTGTAATGCATTGTAAGGGGATCAGACCCCCAAAAGTGAAAAAAAAGTGTAAAATAAGAAAGTTAAAAAAAGTGAAAAAAATAAAGTTTTACAAAAAAAAAAAGTTTCAAGTTTCCCCCCCCCAAAAAAACGTCATTTTTACAAAATAATATAAAAAAAATTGTAAAAAATAGTGAAAAAAAAAAATAGACATATTAGGTATCGCCGCGTCCGTATCGACCGGCTCTATAAAAGTAGCACATGATCCACCCCGTCAGGTGCACGCAGTAAAAAAAAAAAAAAACTGTGCCAAAACAGACATTTTTGGGTCACCTTGCCTTACAAAAAGTGTAATAGCAGGTGATCAAAAAAGCGTATGTACCCCAAAATGGTACCAATCAAACCGTCATCTTGTCCCGCAAAAAATGAGACCCTACCTAAGACAATCGCCTGAAAAATAAAAAAAATATGGCTCTCAGAAAATGGCAACACAAAAAGTATTTTATTTTGTTAAAAAAATAAATCTAATGTGTAAAACTATCCAAAAATAAAAAAGTTAGACATATTGGGTATCGCCACGTCCGTAACAACCTGCTCTATAAAAATATTGCATGAGATGGCCCCCCAGGCGAATGCTGTAAAAAAATTAAAAAAAAAACTAAGCCAAAACAGACATTTTTTTCCTTTTTGTCTCACAAAAAGTGTAATAGCAGGCGATCAAAAAGGCGTATTTACCCCAAAATGGTACCAATCAAACCGTCATCTTGTCCTGCAAAAACGATACCCTACCTGAGACAATCGCCTGAAAACTGAAAAAAATATGGCTCTTTGAAAAGGGCAACACAAAATAAAGATTTTATTCTGTTCAAAAAATAAATCTAATGTGTAAAACTATCCAAAAATAAAAAAGTTAGACATATTGGGTATCGCCACGTCCGTAACAACCTGCTCTATAAAAATATTGCATGAGATGGCCCCCCAGGCGAATGCTGTAAAAATTTTTTTAAAAAAAACTAAGCCAAAACAGACATTTTTTTCCTTTTTGTCTCACAAAAAGTGTAATAGCAGGCGATCAAAAAGGCGTATTTACCCCACAATGGTACCAATCAAACCATCATCTTGTCCTGCAAAAACGATACCCTACCTGAGACAATCGCCTGAAAACTGAAAAAAATATGGCTCTTTGAAAAGGGCAACACAAAATAAAGATTTTATTCTGTTCAAAAAATAAATCTAATGTGTAAAACTATCCAAAAATAAAAAAGTTAGACATATTGGGTATCATCGTGTCCATAACAACCTGCTCTATAAAAATATTACATGAGATGGCCCCCCGGGTGAATGCTGCAAAAAAAAAAAAAAAACTATGCCAAAACAACCATTTTTTTTCCCTCTTGCCTCACAAAAAGTGTAATAGCAGGCGATCAAAAAGGTGTATTTACCCCAAAATGGTACCAATCAAACCGTCATCTTGTCCTGCAAAAACGGTACCCTACCTGAGACAATCGCCTGAAAACTGAAAAAAATATGGCTCTTTGAAAATAGCAACACAAAAAACGATTTTATTCTGTTCAAAAATGCATCTAATGTGTAAAACTTTCCAAAAATAAAAAAGTTAGACATATTGGGTATCGTCGCGTCCGTAACAACCTGCTCTATAAAAATATTTCATGAGATAGCCCCCCAGGTGAATGTTGTAAAAATTTTTTAAAAAAAAACCATGCCAAAACTGCTATTTTTTTCACCTTGACTCACAAAAACTGTAATACAAAGCGATCCAAAAGTCTTATGTACCCCAAAATGGTACCAATCAAACCGTCATCTCGTCCCGCAAAAAATGAGCCCCCACATAAGACAATAACTCAAAAAGTTAAAAATCAACGGCACCCGCAAACCAATCCATCAAAATCTGTTCTGCAAAATCCATATGGCGCTCCTTCTGTTTTGAGTCCTGCCATGTGCCCCCACAGCAGTTTGCCACCACATATGGGGTGTTGCCGTATTCAGGAGAAAATGGGTAACAAATTATGGGGTGCTTTTCTCCTGTTACCCCTTGTGAAAATGAAAAATTTGGGGCTAAAGCAACATTTTATTGGAAGAAATGAAACTTTTCATTTTCACAGCCTGGTGTTTCCAAATTCCGTAAAACGCTTAGGGGGTCAAAGTGGCCAGAACCCCCCTTAATATATTCTTTGAAGGGTGTAGTTTCCAAAATGGGGTCACTTTTTCAGGGTTTCCACTGAAGGGGTACGTCAGGGTCTCTCAATTACAAAATGGTGCCTAAAAACTATTCTAGCAAAATCTGCCTCCAAAATCCGTATGGCGCTGCTTTCCTTCTGACCACTGCCACAAACCCATAGAGACGTTTACCACTACATATGGGGTATTTCTGTAAACTGCAGAATCAGAGTAATGAGTATTGAGGTTTAGTTTGCTGTTAACCCTTGCTGTATTGCAAGAAAAAAATATTAACATGAATAATCTACCAAAAAAGTGAAATTTTGAAATTTCACCTCCATTTTCCTTTAATTCTTGTGGAACACCTCAAGGGTTAACAAAGTTTGTAACAGCAGTTTTTTATAACTTGAGGGGTGTAGTTTCTAAAATGGGGTCATTTATGGGGGGTTTCATTAAGTAAGCCCCTCAAAATCACTTTATATCTGAATTGGTGTTTAAAAAAAATGGTTTTGGGGGGGGCGTGGCCTGCACGCTGATGGCGCCGGCTGCATAGTTTGTGAGCTCCGGTAACCTCACCATTGAAACGGCTAAAAGCGGCTATTCCAGCTTTACTAATTGATGCAGAACCTTATCCATACGGAAGGTCCAACCATGGGGAGAGTGAAAAAGAGGCAAGCTCCTGCGAGACTCACGGAATTCTTCCAAAAAACTACACCACGCAGCGAGTCCGCGCAGCAGACACCAGCGCCATCTTGCTCCACCTCGCCTGCATCCTCACCAGGAGGGCTGGCGCCAAACCTGCAAACAGCACTGGGTGACCCACGTATCCTCACTGAAGATCTCCTACGATCCATGTTGGATTCCCTCCGAACGTCTCTGAAGGAAGACCTGCACTCTATACTCAAAGAGGTCCAACTAGAAGTGTCCCAGCTGGGGGAGCGCACGTCGCATTTAGAAGGCAAGATGGCGGAACTCACTGCCTCCCACAACTCGCTCATAGACGCAAATGAAGCATTGGAAGAAGAGGTCAGTAAACTTAATGCTAAGATGCATGATATGGAGGACAGAAATAGGCGCAATAATGTACGCCTGCGGGGCGTCCCAGAGACGGTCACCTCGGAAGAATTGTGTCCACTACTACAAAACCTATTGAAAGCAGGCATACCTGACGCGTCTGAGCTAGACGTGACAATAGATAGAATTCACAGAATTCCCAAACCATCAGGACTTGATCCTAATACTCCGAGAGATGTCCTAGCCAGGATTCATTTTTTCATATTAAAGAGGCCTTCCTGAGAGCTCTCAGACAAAACCCAGTGCCTTCAGATCTATTTAAAGGCATATCTGTCTTTCCTGACCTATCGGCAGCTACCCTAGCAAAGAGAAGGGAATATATGCCCATAACAAGATGTCTACGAGAGAAGCAAGTCCGATACCGATGGGGCTTCCCAGTGAAATTACTTGTGTCCTATAATGGCGCCCTCCACGTGTGCAACTCTCCGTCTGCAGCAGCGCAGAAAATGAGATCTATGGGCCTAATTACTGAAGATGACCTGCGCCCCGGTGAAATGCGTCGTCGTCAAGACAAGGTACCGGTGGATTGGACCTTGTCCTAAGCTGGACTCTGCTAGGTCAATGGTGTGGTAATGTACCACTAGTACCCTATCAATGGCATTCCTTTGCCTTCTGAGTTTAAGCCCTGTTTACAGCTTCGCTCGTACGAAGCGGTTTGAACATTTCCGTTACGCGGTTTCTGAACTACCAGGATGGTTCAAAGTCTTATATTGTACCGTTAATTGTTTTTGTCCTTTCCTTTTTCTTCTTTTTCTTCCTTTTGTTTTCTACTATTTGCAGGCATTTAACTACTTTCCCAGTGTCCTTGAGGTTCTGTTACTGATGAAACCTACGATATTGTCCCCGAATTCCATATTCTGGAGTGATCATGGGGGTTAAGGTAGTATCACTTAATGTAAAGGGGTTAAATAGCCCATTTAAAAGAAAGCAACTCTGGGCTGAGGCGATGTCTTCCCACTGTAATATTTTAATGGCGCAAGAAACGCATCTCTTATCAAAAGATTTACATAGATGTACACATAAGGAATTTCCCCAAATATTTTATTCAGCAGCTTATAGAACCAAAACTGCAGGGGTCCTTATAGCTATTAAAAAAGATGTAGCCTTTTCTGTGTCCTCGGTAGTTACTGATGATAGAGGTCGGTATGTCATACTTATTGGAATATTAGACAATGTTCCAATTACCATTGCATCTTTATACGCACCAAATAAACGTCAGATTTCGTTTATCCGGAGATTTTTTAAGAAACTACAATCTATCTCCATTGGGTCAGTACTTATAGGGGGGGACTTTAATATCCCTATCAATGCAGACATGGATTGCACTGGACGGTCTGCGATGCATAGGCGAGATCTGAGCTTCTTCTCCCCAACTTTCACTATCATGATATATGGAGATATATGCATGGTGCTGAAAGAGACTACACTTTTTTGTCTCAACCACACTCAACCCAATCTAGAATAGATTACTTTCTAATTTCTCAAGATTTGATCCCTAAGGTTACTAACTCTGAGATAGGTATTTCCACGTGGTCAGACCATGCTCCAATATCCCTAACAGTTGACACTGATGTTCCTAATCCCCTCCCTCCTCAATGGAGACTTAATGCTTATCTTCTGAAACATGAAGAAAGAGTTAACTCCTTTTTGAGGGATATTGAGGAATTCTTTGAGCTCAATGATTCCTCAGACATTTCTATCCCTGTCCTGTGGAACACTCAAAAGGCTTATATGAGAGGACTATTAATTAAAGCAGCCGCAAGATTGAAAAAACAGAGGTGTCAGCTGCTAAAGGATACTATAGCCAAACTAGCGGCTTTGGAGATTAGCAATAAACAATGCCCAACTCCAACCTCACACAAACTTATCTTTGAAACTAGGTCCCAACTTCGGGCTATTCTTCTATATGACTATGAACGTTCTCTGCGTCGGGTGAAAGCTACACATTATCATATGGGAGATAGGGCAGGAGCCATTTTGGCTAGAAGGGTCAGGCGCAAGGTAGCAGCGCAAAAAATAGCTTATCTACGCACATCCTCCTCCCAGATGGTTACTCACCCCCAACGTATAGCTGATGCATTTGCAGACTACTACGAGTCACTTTACAATCTGAAAGATGATCTTTCTACTCCTCAACCCACCTCAGAGACTATTCAAAACTTCCTAGATTCAGTAGCTTTACCTAAACTATCTGACAGGGATTTAGCAGAAATGAATGCACCTATCACAGTTACAGAAATAGAGAGGGCTATAAAGTCTACTAAGATGGGCTCTGCACCTGGCCCGGATGGATATGTTAACGAATACTATAAAGTATTCTGTGAGCCTCTTGTTCCGTATCTGCACCGTCTTTTTAATAACTTTCTACTCTCGGGACATATACCTCCTGAAATGCTTAAAGCCACAATAGTGACCCTTCCCAAACCAGGGAAACCAGCTGATACCCCGGCGAATTTTCGCCCAATCTCATTACTCAATACTGATATTAAATTATACTCCAAAATATTAGCCACTCGTATTAATAGAGTTCTCCCAGAATTAATTGATATTGATCAGGTGGGTTTTGTGATGGGGAGGCAGTGCAGAGACGGAACGAGACGTGTTATAGACCTTTTGCAAATAGCGGAACTCTCCAGGTCCCCCACTCTTTTCATGTCACTAGATGCAGAAAAAGCGTTCGACAGGGTGAATTGGGGGTACTTGGAGAGAGTGCTCTATAAATTTGGTTTCTCTGGTCCTATAGTATGTGGTATAATGGGTCTATACTCTAGCCCATCTGCTTCAGTCTTAGCCTCTGGCTTTCTCTCTAGGGCATTCCAGATTACAAATGGGACTCGTCAGGGGTGCCCTCTGTCCCCTCTGATTTTCGCACTAATCATGGAACCCCTGGCGGAGTCGATCCGTGTTAACCCCGAAATTAAAGGTATTCAAATTGGGTCGCAGTCACATATCATTACACTTTACGCTGATGATGTGATACTTACCATCACTAATTTAGAGGACTCTCTCCCAGTCATATGGGGTGCCCTGCAGAGATTTTCAGAGGTGTCTTATTATAAGCTGAATGTGACTAAATCCAATGCTCTACCACTGTTCGTCCCAGAATGCCTAAAACAACGTATTCTACAATCTTATCAGTTTAATTGGGCCACTGATCAAATTGTCTATTTGGGTATCCTCCTGACTCCCTCGGCTGGGGACTTGGTGCATGTGAACTTTAGAGACCTTATTGCTGACCTGAAAAAAGAATATATTACTTTATCTAAACATACTCTGTCCTGGGTTGCTAGAATTAATATATGCAAAATGATAATTCTGCCAAAGATTCTTTACAGAATTAGATGTATCCCGTTGAGAATCCCGATGTCCACTCTATCTCACATACAGTCTGATATGTTGTCCTTCATATGGGAGGGGAAAAAACCGCGGATTGCTAAATCGGCCCTTTATCCATCTTTAAAGAAGGGAGGAATGGGAGTCCCAGAAATTAAGAAATATTATTGGGCCTCACTCATTTCATTTGCGAAGGAATGGTGGACTCCTACAGGTCCCCAAAGGTGGTTGCAGTTGGAACAAGCGCTAATTAAAGGGGCATCTTTGCAAAGTTTTCTAGCAGCTCAAGCCCTTAAAAGATTTCATTTTAATATGCCTATAGGTACGATGGCAGCAACTGCTTTGGCTTGGCAGCATCTGTTGAACTTGCCTTCCTCTAAATTTCATCTGGATAAGAAACTATTTCCACTAAAAGCCTTAGAGTTTCATATCCCCAATCTCTCTTTGACTCCCTGGGTCTTAACGGGAATACACACTTTAGGTCATATACTAGTTGACAATGGGCTGCTGCAGTTTGAGTCTCTACACATTAAATATAACTTACCCAATACCCTTTTTTATCAATATCTTCAGCTACGTCATTTTTTATTATCTTGTCCTTCTGACAAGTCTACTAGCCTTATTAATAGTCTCACCTTGGTATTCTCTTCCCAGAACGCTAAAAAACTGCTTTCTGCCCTTTATAATCTACTAGTGGAACCTATATCTACTATCAAACCTAAATTTATGTTATTATGGGAAAAAGAGTTGGAAGCTTCCTATTCTTTAGATAGTTGGCATAAAGCTCTTTATTGGGCCATGGCCCCGTCCAAGTGTATTAACCACGCTGAACAAAACAGAAAAATCCAACTCCGTTGGTACCTCACTCCGGATAGGATTGCCCACATTTCGCAGAATTATCCTTCCACTTGTTGGAGAGGATGCGGACATAAAGGTACACCAGCACACATGTGGTGGTTCTGTCCAAATGTCACACCTCTATGGAGGGAAACTCAACAGCTAATTACGGATGTGACTGAGTTATCTTTCCCTTTGACCCCTGAATTGGCGATTTTAAGTATAGGACTATCGGAAACTCCTGCTAAGTTGAGATGGATTATTGCACATATTATCACCGCCACCCGCAAAATTATTGCACGGCACTGGAAACAAAATGTTATTCCTACTATAGCAGAGGTCAAGAAGGAAATAGATCATCATATGCATTGCGAAATGGTCCTTTCCCCATCTCTGCACCTTAGAACTCGTGCTATGAACCAATGGATGCCGTGGCTCTCAAGTTCACATGCCTCCCCCCTCCCTGAGGTGATTCTTTGAGATGTTAGCATGCACTGTAGTATTTTGCTCTGCCTAATCTACTGTGGGTTGCTGCCTTTTTTCCCATGATCAAGGACATTGCTTACTGATAGGTTCCCAACTGTTGGGAATTATACTTACCTTTCATGCCTGTATAAGTTTGTTCCTTTATTTGTACTTTCACCAGGAAACCTGGTCTTGTTATGCTTTTGGAAAACCCAATAAAAACTATTGTTAAAAAAAAAAATGGTTTTGGAAAATTTGGTGAAAATTTGAAAAATGGCTTCTAAACTTCTAAGCCCTCTAACGTCCTAAAAAAGTAAAATTACATTTACAAAATGATGCCAACATAAAGTAGACATAAGGGGAATGTAAAATAATAACTATTTTTGGAGGTATTACTGTGTATTTTGAAAGTAGAGAAATTGAAATTTGGAAATTTGGAAATTTTTCCAAATTTTTGGTAAATTTGGGATTTTTTCATAAATAAGGGTGAAATATATTGACTCAAATTTATGACTGTCATGAAGTACAATGTGTCACAAGAAAACAATCTCAGAATGGCCTAGATAAGTAAAAGCGTTCCAAAGTTATTACCACATAAAGTGACACATGTCAGATTTGCAAAAAATGGCCCGGTCAGGAAGGTGAAAACAGGCCCGGGGTTGAAGGGGTTAAACAGACTTTTTGTTAACAAGGTCAACCATGTGCTCATCCATAGTTATATATGTCAGTATAACTCTGACATTATTTACTAGAGCTTGAAAGGGGAGAGACATACAGGGAGTGAGAAAAGTCAAAGAAAAATAAATAAAAAATTAAAATAAAACAAGAGAAAAAAATATCAGTCCCAGCAGACCTCAGAGTGTCACATGCACATGTTCAGACTAATGGGAGCCCCTTCAATTTGGGTAGAATTGATTCAAACCCAAGTCAAATTTACTGTACACAAAATTAATTTAAAAAATAGCTTGTCTCTAAAGTCCATATATGTGCAAACAAATTCTCTTGTTGCAAAAACAAATAAAAAAGGTACAGTATTCTAGGTGGTTTGTAATCGGATGGTCTGGACAGCATATAGTCTGATGATAAAGTCTGATATTTGTAAATTAGTTAGTTCCCTGTCTACATGTGCACTGTGGAGCTAAACGGCACTACTGCCTCCTACATCCTTCTTTAATAAATTATGAAAACAATATCAAAGCAAGCAAGATCTGCTTACACGGTAATCAGCGAGGAAGGCTCTGATCATCATCCTGATAGATCATATTCATTTTGCCTTTAAATTGCTGGTAAGAAAATGAAACATTTTCGTATTTTCGGTGTTATCAAGTGATATTACAGCGGTGTGTATCTCCTGTGCATTAGTTTTTGATCAGGAAGATAGAAGGAGGAAGAGAGTTATAATAGAGAAAACATCCATAAAGCATATTGGGGAAATTATTACAGCCTGTCTCATTTCTAGTCATATTAGCTGTGCATGATGAGCATTTCTGAAGTATTCTGTGTCAACATTATGACATTAAAGAGAACCTGTCACCATATTAAAATATGGGAACGGTTTGCTGCAGCAGGCTGCTCTGATGGTGTCCAGCATCAGAACGGGGAACAATAACGAGAAAAATAAAAATAGCTGATCTGCTGTTTTTTTGTCATGTTGCCCCCCCCCCAAAAACAAATGTAATAAAAAGTTATCAAAAAGTCATATGTAGACCAAAATGTTAAAGTAAAAAAAGAAATAGATATTTATTCGCTCACTCTTTTACAACAGTACTGTACCCAGGGGTGCACCTAGCCTTTCTGCTGCCTGAGGCAAAAACTGAAACGGCGCCCCCCCATGCCAATTTCTTTAACCTAACCCCTTTGCCACAATGAAAGCCCTCATTGCCCATGGGCCTTCTGCTGCCTGCCTCTTGCCCCTACCTGGTGCTGCCTGAGACAATCACCTCACCTGGCCTCATTGATGGTGCACCCCTGACCGTACCTCTTGGATCTCCACAGTGCTCTAGAAGAATCCAGGCTTGACTGTGTCAGTTCAGTCCACCATTTATGCTGTGAATCCTGGACAAATCTTCTGGCACTTGTGTTTAAAAACTCCACATTTATATTTCAAGCGCATGAAAACACCATCATGCAATACAAAAAAAACAAAACCAAACCAAAAACATACTGTAAAAAAGCTATGCGTTTTGGATGAAACACATCAACATGGTACCAATAAAAACAAAAGCATACCTTGCAAAAAATGAGCCCTCACACAGCTCTGTAGATGAAAAAATATAAATGTTAAGAAAAAATGCTAAAGGTTTTTTTTTTTTTTTAAGTAGTAAAACATAATAAAAACTACATAAATGTGGTATTGCTGTAATTGTGCCAACTCACAAATTAAAGTTGTCAGGTTATTTTTAGTACACAGTGAACTCTGTAAACACTAAACCCCAAAAGCCATGGAGGAACTGCATTTTTTTTTCAATTCGAGTATTCCCATAGAGAATTTTTTTCCAGTTTTCCAATACAAGTTAAGCACACCACCGTAAACAAATTGTGGATCTGCAAAATATGGATGTGGTCTGTGTTTCATCCACATAATATGATTTTAATTGGTCCTTTGTCCACATTTTGCCCACTATAGCACATGTTTTGTCATTTGCTGAATGTACATAGGGATGCAGAAAGCATGTGGGTCATTCATGTGCTTTCCGCATCAGAAAGTCCATTCCGCCAAAAGATAGAATATTTCAAAATTGGGGCCACAGTCCCATTCAAAGCACATGGACCACATCCGTATTTTGCATATACATGGTTGGAGTACCGCAAAACAGCTATGGTTGTGTGCATGAGGACTTATGGTAAACTAAATGGTGCCATTGAAAAATACAACCTGTCCCTCAAAAACAAGCTCTAATAAGGCTATGTGAATGTAACATTTTTAAAATTTATGGCTCTTGGAAGGTGGAGGGAACAGGAAAGAACAAAAAAAAAAGAAAGGAAATGTGTCACCAAAATTTCTATCTATCAGTTAAAACCAGATAGTAACACATCTCATTTTTTTTTTTATTTTCTGATTGTAGATTTTTTAATTCTGTTTTCTGAACATGATTATGGGCAGCCATTTTGCCTGAGCTGTTCTTAACAGCATTTATACAGCAATAACAAAAAATTGCTTTAAAGCAGCCACATGGTCCGCACAATTGTCAGGAGAGGACCTCATTGACTCCTATGGGAGAGTTTTCTAGGCATGCTCTGTGACCTGTGCAGAGATCATTGTACAAGGAAAGAATAGATAAGATCTGACAATCACCTATTGTGGATGGTGGATCTTGCCTTATCTATACACAGAGGTGATATCATTACAGGCAGGATTATAATGACAGATAAGCAGGTAACTGCAGTAAACTAATCTGTAAAGAGCCAGAAGTGGCACCAAGTATTAGACATATTGTATAGGGGAAAAAAACTGCAATATTTTTATTTTATTTTAAATATAAAAAGTGACATGGAAAATAAAAAATATCATCATAAAAAGTTATTTTAAAATATGTTAAACGTAAAAAGGTGATTTAAACAGCAGGTCATTTTCTGATGACACATTTGCTTTGAGGGGTTAAATATATGTCAGTTACTACCAGCAATTCTCATTTGGCAGCACCATCAAGAAGAGCTGTCCATGATTGTGGTGCTGAAATAATAAACAGCGCTGTTCATACCTGCATAGAAAGTAACCTGCTGGAAAAGCTAAAGTAAAAGTTTGAACCACATTTTTGAGAGAAACCATAGTAAATATAGTAAAATGTTTCATGTTATTGTATAGAGGGCAATACATTTTCAGTCCAGGCCATCTACCTGTGCTGGTATTACATCCATTACAAATTGAGTACCAAATCATAACATAGCATCCACAGTGTCTCATAGGACCCTACTATACATCTGTAGACCTCGAATTTATTTTATGTTATATGGATGTTTTTTATGCATTCTGTATGCATACTACAGAAAAAAATGTGGCATTCTTCACCTGACTAATCTTTCCTAAAAGCATTCCTTCCAGGGGAGAATATCTATAAAATGTGGTGCTAATCATGAGGTATCACTTACTTTGGAGGCATTCTTTCCTGGAAGTATTTCTTTTGGGGGAGAATATCCGAAAAGCGTGCAGCTAATACCGAAGAACCACAAGGTGGCATACGGATTGTGCATGGCTCCATACTACAGAGCTGTGCTGCTGTACAGGTGCCATGGGCATGGCAGACTTAGCACCACATTATTATTGCATAAACTCCAACACTAGGAACATAATTTCACATCCTCGGAGAGACATTACACAGAATATACACACAAGAAAAATTGTGAACAAAGACTGATAAAGAGAAGATTTAGTCTTCCAACATTCAAGGTTTTGATTTAGTTTAGTATACTTATCATACAACTTCCCTTCTGAAGAGACCCCAGAACAGTAGGGGGTATTTATTAAAGTTGGGTTAAAAAAGTAATAAATTGGGGCATGCCATATTATCGCCACAATTTGTGCTTTTGGAGCTTCTCGCCACCTTTCTGAACTGTCAAGAACAGGGGAGCGATGGAGCCTATCAAGGCTTGCTGTATTTACTATTGCTTGCACCAGAAATTGGCGTAAGATACTGTATAGCTGAAGTCTATGGCAGTACCTGGTAGGCATAGGTTAGAGTTTGTGGTGCACAGAGTGGTCCCTGTGCACATAATTTATTAAGAGGCACCTATCTAATAAATTAGGCGTATCTTACTCTGGAGCACAGGGGATAAAGACTGGCGTATGGGAATGCAGGTCTTGATAGATCTCCCCCAGTGTATGCTACTTTATGTTTCATCTACATAATAAATTAGGCGTATTTTACTCTGGTTCACAGGGATGTATGGGATTGCTAGTCTTGATAAATCTCCCCCAGTGTATGGTACTTTATGTTTCATCTTACATACACTGTATAGTTTCGTTGCTACCTGAAAAGGCTGATTGTGGGGGTGCCATATGTCAGACCCCCACAGATCTGATACTGATGATCTTGAGGATAGGTTCTCAATATCTTTTGCCAGGATAAACATTTTAAGTGTCCCTGGGAAAAAAAATCTAAAAGTGGCCCCATGTTGTAGGTCTACAAGAGGGTAGAGTTAAATTTATTGTTTGTATGGTTGTGAGTGGATCTGGATTTGTACATTGTGTGTATGTATAGAGTGGCTTGGAAGGGGAAAGCCCCTAGCCTGGACTAAAGTATTTGTGTCACCCTAGAACCACGGGGTGGAGTAGGGAGAAGGGGGTACAAGAGCACTAATGAGGACGTGTGGAAGCAGCTACATGGAGGAAGGAGGGTGAGAGTTAAGAGAGAGACTAAGGGTCAGGGAGAGAAAAGTGACAGTGAAGAGAGGGTCACTTAAAAAGATGGCAGTCAGACAGAAAGATTGACTGTGATATAGGGACAGGCTATAGAAGAGAGATGGATCAGTTGTCAAGAGAAAAGGAGGGGAGACATGGACAACCCAAGTACGGCTGAAACAAAGAGGAGAAGTCCCTGAGTGGCTGAGTTGTCCTGTGAGAAGTCAGAAATATATATATATATATATATATATATATATATATATATATATATAAACAATCAAAAAGTGTATAGTATCAGTCAATATCATGTGTTTCCTCTGAGATTTGATATTGCCCAAGTGGATGCACCTTGTCATTGCAAAGAAGAAGGTAAAAAAAAGATAAAGTTGCAATTTTGTCTTTGTGTTTTTAAATACACCAACTAGTGACAGAGAAGAAATATTAAAGTCGCTCCCAATGGCGTCATATAACTCTTCCCAGCATCGGCCCACCTACATACATCAGCACAACGGAAGCAGGTAGGAATGAGAAGCTGCGAGTATTCCGCACAATCCACTAAGTTATATAAGATATTAAGAACATCTTTAGGGAGTCTGGGGGAGGAAAGCAGTGATTGGGTGGTGACACAAGGTGGAAGGGACACAATTAGTCATGGAGAGGGGTGATACAAAGGGGCTCCAGGTGGCATGCAGTAATAGAGGAACTGCTGAAGAAGATAGCAGGAAGAACTAGCGTTCATAGAAAGCAAGTTATTCGGGTTTCTAGTTGTCAGTGGTTACTCACCTCCCGCCTGAAGAAGGAACTAGTACTGTCCCGAAACCCATTGCTTTTATACACTGACAATAAATGGATTTAATGCCAACAAAGTATCTGTACTCCAATGGGATATCAGCACAGATATCAGTCTATTTTTGAGTTATCCTCAGATTTAAGATTGGGGAGACTGAGATCCTGCACCACTGGTGATCAGCTACTTCTTTATAACTCGGCTGCTGGAAGTTGGCTCCACAACTACACAGGTCTGTCCATTGTATACAGGATGGAGCTGGTAACTGTAGCCATGCTCCCTTTCACTTCGTTGACAGCAGCACTGCAGTAATCATCTCCATCCACTACACAATGGATGGAGCAGTGTAGTTCCAATACTAATTTCTAGCCGGGAACCACAAGTAAACAGCAGACTGGTGGGGTGTAGGCCCCTGCTGATCTGATATTGATGGCCGACTCTGAGTATATCATCAATATCAAAATCCCTGACAACCCCTCTATGCTATTTTAGCACCCACCAATGATGTATAATACATAGTGTGCTGTTTACAGGTATAAAGCCTTATATCTATAAATGTATATCAGGGATGTGATCAGTATGGCCTTTAGAAAGAAAAGTGCCGGTAACTGTAACTTATCTGCTGATTCTTGTCGCCTGCAGCATGTTGTGCAAAACATTCCCTATGGTGAGTTGATTCGTATAAGATGAAATTGCGCTGATATTTCTTTCCAGGAGGAAGGAGACAAATGTAGTCGTCTATCAGACAGAGGTTATTCAGGTATTAGTCTAAGGGTACATTCATACAAATGTATACTGCACATGCCTGTGCTAAGGAATGCAAAATATGGTCCACAAAGCACGGGCACTGGCTGTGTGAATCCCGTATTGCGGTGCGGACCTATTCAAGTGATTCGCAATATACGGCAAAAGATAGGACATATCCTATCCATAGCCATATGGCTCAGGTGTGTGAGCTGATGTTTTATATATAAAGGGGACGGGTATAATGATTTTGTTATGTCATGAGTAAGCACAAAATGCGTAGACCTGTTCTTGGGGAGATCTTGTACATATGGATGGATTTTATGAACGTTTTCAATAAAGAATTGGAATTTATGGTTCCTTACTGTGCTGGATTTCTCTTTCCCTTCACTGCTCCCTTTCATGTCATTGATAGCATCCCTGCAGTAACCATCTCCATCCATTACACAATGGATGGAGCAGCAATTTCTGGCCAGGAACTACAAGTAAACATCAGACTGGTGGGGTGTTGACCTGTTGCTGATCTGATCTTGATGGCCCACTCGGAGTGTATCATCAATATCGAAATCCTTGAAAGCCCGTCTATGCAATGTTTTATAATACATGACATGCTGTTTACAGGTATGAAGCCTTATATCTATAATGTATATCATGGAAGTGTCAATATACTATGTCAGCTAGGAATTACCGTGATGATAAAAGTAATGACTATTCTAATAAACAACAACACTGATATTTCAATATTCTGTAATTTCCCAATCAATGTGACAGCTGTATTCACCATACAATCTGTTTCTTATCATTATCTTTGGAAACTCCAACCTATAATCATCTCACAAATTTTGTGGCTCAGTAACCAAAGCAATCGTTCCATCCTTACATGTCAGGATATATAGTATTTTTATTAAGATGACTAATATTCTGCATTTCAAAAATACCTCTGCCATCCACTGTTCTAGATTTAGGAGATGGCACGAAATATATTTTGTTCTATAAATACCCATCCGGAAATCTGTCATCTCTGACACTTATTTATATACAGCTTCAGTGTCTTGCACACAGGGGTGCACCTAGTCTTTCTGCTGCCTGAGGCGAAAACTAAAATGCCGCCCCCCTAATGCCAATTTTTTAACCTAACCCCTTTGCCACAGTGAAAGCACTCATTGCCCGTGGCACTTCCGCTGCCCCCCTCTTGCCCATACCTGGTGCTGTCTGAGGCGATCACCTCACCTGCTCTCATTGGTGGTGCACCCCTGCTTGCACCAGTTCAGGGGTGGTGCAGGCCAGTGAAGGAGCAGCTAGAAAGCTTCCACCAGAGACACTGTTCTAGTAGTGGGACTGGAAGATGGTGGGGGGAAGGTCAGCAGCAGTTCATCCTGCATACCAGCAGGGGCATAAGTTAACTACCATAGTGGCAGACCATGTGACTGCTATGGGTCCCAGGACAAGAGGGGGCCCAGTTGGGATCATCTCCTCTTCTACTGTAGGTGGAAACTTTGTCAGGACTCTACCCTCTAAAGGAAGAACTTTTAGCAAAGGAGGCAGTGGAAAAATGGCCCAAGGGTCATTGAAAGGGGTTTCAGTGGAAAGCATTCTGTCCTGTGTGGGGGCCTGGTGTGATCCTTGCTATAGGGGCCTTACTTCTATATGTATGCCACTGCATACCAGTGCTGCTGTGGTTAATACCAGTATAAAGTTAGCATTTACATACTAATTTACTTGTGTCTTACTATCTTATATCAGAGTGTCTATCAGCGAGAGCTGACCCTGCACTAAAAGGTTACCATTGACATGGGAGCTCAAGGAGAGTTAAGCCGGCCATACACATTAAATAGCTGTTGACCGAATGATCCTTCATTGATAGCTATCTCCCCGACCCCCATTTACACATACATGTTGAGTTCGGCTGAACATGTACAGATGTAGCAGAGTTAAGAGTCACAGTCATAATGGGTTAACTAGATGTGATAACCCACCAAGTGTGTGTTAACTCTGCTACATTTGCATTTTCATGGACATGCATAAGAGGTACATATGTGTTGTCAATGGGAAGAGATGAGCATGGAGTGACAAATCACACTTCTATATCTGGCAGCCTGATGGCGAATGCCAGGAGAACGTTACCTGCCTGACTGCATTGTGCCAACTGTAAAGTTGTGGAGGATGGAGAATGCTAAAGGTAGTTTTTTTCCTCAGGGGTTTGGCCTAGATCCCTTTGTTCAAGTGAAGGGGAATCTTAATGCTTCACAATACCAAGACATTTTTGGAAAATTGTATGCATTAAAGTTTGTGGTAACACTGGGAAAGGCTCTTTTCTGTCCCAGCATGACTGGAGCGAACTGGCCCTAAATCCTACAGGAAAATTTCCTGGTAGGCCAATAGCCAGGGGGCTACCCAAGGTCTCCTCATGGCCATCAGCCAGGTACATAAAGATCTGATGCTCTTAGCAGTAATGTAGGAGCATTGGGCAGAACCTGCAGGTCTCACCTGAATTCAACTGTATTGCATTCTCAGGACAAAGATACAGTTTGATACTGTGGCGCTGGCTGCAGTATTTTGTACTGTAATGTGGTACTTGGTTTTGTAAAGGCAGTATTTTGTGCTGCCCTATGGTATTTGGTTATGTCGGGGTGGTATTTTGTTGTTGCCCTGTCTTTTGTCAGTTTGGAGCCACCTAAAACATGGGGAAGCTTTTTTTTTTTTTTTTTCCGGGGTCACTTCAAGTTCCCAGGCCACCCATGCCTATGCACAAAGCAAGGTCTATAAAGAAATGGTTGAGTGGGTTTGGAAAAACTTGACTGGCCCACATAGATTTCTGACCTCAATCCCATCAAACCTAGAATGGGATTTGTGAGCCAGGCCCACTTGTCTGGATGAATGGGCAAAAATTCCCAATGAAACACTCTAAAATCTTGTAGAAAGTTTTTGTCAACCCAGAAAGGTGGACGTTCTTTAACTGTAAAGGGGGACACCAACCCCATATAATTATCATTAGTGATGAGCGAATCGAAGCATCCAAAGTGGAATTCAATCTGAATTTTAGAAAAAATGAAAGTCACGACAAATCTGAATTTCCTTGCGCTTCGTGGTAACTAATCATTTTTTCCCCTAAAATGGTGGCTACATTTACAGGGAACACAAGATCACCCATAATGCCATGCAGCCAGTCAACAGCTAGCCAGCCTCTGTGATGTCATAGCCCTTTAAAAGCCTCATCCTGCGCATTCTCTGCCATTTCACTGTGAGCTGAGCATAGGAAGAGACGTGACGAGGTGCTAGGGATGGTGTTACTAAAAGCTTTTGCAACCTGCTGCCCCCCAGAGCCGATCATGTCCCAGGTTTATCGGAAAGCCGAGTGGTGTGGTCCGGCCTCAATAGTTTTCTGTGTGTCACGTTGCTCTTACCTGGATACCTGCTCCACAGGATTAGGCTCCAAAGCAATAAAGGGGTGAGTAATGGTGGAGGTGGAGAAATAAGTTGAGTCCAGAGTTGTTATAACATTCAACAGCTTTACTTGAATAAACTTGCATCCAGACAATATTCAGACACTTTATCTTGGTTCCAGAAGGTTTTGGCATAAACTGGCAGGAAAACTTGAATATTCTGCTTTATCTCTCACTCTACTGTGCTAAACTCAGCTTCAGTCTGGCAGCTGGACTTCAGGACTGTTCTGGTACCACTGGAGTGGGGTGCCTTTGGCAGTTGACCCCCTCACAATATTCTGTCTGTAAATCTGTAAGGACTCATGGTGCTCTATGAGCTGCTTCCCTCTGGAGAGACTTCTGCTACAGGAGGGGGGCCTCCCGTCGCTGCTACATGTTGGCACATCTGCATCAGGCATTACCCTGGCTTAGACTGGACACTTCCTGCTGCCTCCCTTGGAAGGAAATGGGACAGCCCACTTCTCCGCAAAAGAAGGAGAATTGAATCGTATGTTCCATTCTATCTAAAGATCTCTATGCAATATATCTACTGCCACCTGCTAGTGAACCAGGCACATTACATGTACAAACCAGTTTCATAGCAACAGTATCAATGCACAGTGACAAAGGACCTGGATTAAATACACAGATGACATTGTGGTTAGCAATTAAAGACAGGTAGCAGGGTGGGGAAATGGTGATACCACTCTGGGGTATTACACTTTTAATTGTGGAATACTGGATAGGGAGAGTGCAGGGACAGCACAGGGACAGTGTAGGGAAATCATAGGGAGAGTTTTTATACACTGTAGGGAGAGCATAGGGAGACTGCAGGGACAGTGCATGGACTCTAATCTGAATCTGAAGGGATCCATAGGAGACTGTGCAGTTTGCATCACTCCCTGTGTAGGGCACAGAGCTATGTAGATAATTGACCAGTGTCCTTCTTGTTTAATAGATAAGCATTTCTACTAGGCCTTGATTCTCAAATTGGGGTGAATATGCTGTGTAATTTAACTGTTATTGGGGTGTCCACCTTGTTTAATAGATAAGCAATTGTATTAGGCCTTTATTCTCAAATTGGGGTAAATAAGCTGTGTAATATAACCATTATTGTGGTGCCCACCTTGAGTTTTTACACACTGTAGGGAGAGCATAGGGAGACTGCAGGGACAGTGCACGAACTGTAATCTGAAGCTGAAGGTATCCATAGGAGACAGCACAGTTTGCATCAATCCCCATAGCTACGTATCTAATTGAACAGTGTTCTCCTTGTTTAATAGATAAACCATTCCATTAGGCCTTGATTATCAAATTGGGGAGAATAACTAGTGTAATATAAACATTAGTGTGGTTCACATTGACATTGAATAACTTATTTTACACTTACAGTTACATTACAGTATCTCCAACAGACAGTTGCCAGGCCTTCCAAAGGAAGGAGCAGTGGCAAAAATGTTTCTGGAGCTGGCAGAAGTAGCAGCAGAAGAAGGAGGGGTGGTAGCAGCCGCCGCAGCAACAGACTAGAGCTGAGAGTGTCATCCAGTGGTCGTGTTTTTCTTTTTAGTTAGGGGTTAGATAGGACTGTTGGTGGTCTGCACTATGATGGGCACATCCATATACTGTATGTAATCTGCCTGTCATACAGATGCACTGTAACTGTTCTATCTATCTATCTATCTATCTATCTATCTATCTATCTATCTATCTCTCATTTCTATCTATTTTTCCCCAATGCTGTCTGAAGTACTGTAGCCCAGAAGCCTGAGGCTGACTTGCTTGTGTAACCTCATGACATCTATGGATCTTAATCACCATTCCCAGGCTGTGGGCCTGTAACATCAAATGCTGATAACTCAGTATAGATGTAAGCTATTAAAGGTCACCTATCATCCAGATTCTGCTGTCCTGTTTATGAGCGGTATTTGACAGCGCAGGAGAAAGTGAACACTTTGATATATTGCTTTATAGAAAGTGATGTAGCAAATAGCTGGCATTGCTGGTGCCTCTCTTGTCTGGTTTCCTCACTCTCACTGTACGTGTGGTCATATAGTCATATAGAAAAGGATGCAAAGTATGTCACAAGACTGTCTCTATAAGTGTTAGATGTGAAGTTGCAGCCCTATTCCTTCTGCCCATGTAACACTAATTATATGATGTAGCTACCTTTTTTACAGAAAGTATAGAATACTCTAAGGATCTTTTTGCAGTGCATCCGCAGTGTGTTTTTACCAGATGCTCTGGAAAAGCTCCTGTAGGCCTCATGCACACGACCTTATCTAGTTTCAAAATACACATTTTGCATATATTTTCAACCTTTTTGTGGCACGGACATACCAATGCAGTAAGCATACAAATGACCCACACGTTTTCCACATCCGTATGTCCATTCTGCAAAGAGAACCATGCGGACCATGGACCCATTGAAATATCCATTGGTATTTTGTAGATCTGCAATTAGTGGACCTTAAAATACATATGATCATGTGCATGAGGCCTTAAATGGATCCATAGGAATTCATTATACCAATGGCCAAAAGAATATTTTTCTGCCCTCGGTTCAGCTGTATATGGCAAGGTTTATGCCTCTTTTTACTGCATGAAATAGTGCAGAAGGCATCTAACAAAAAATGTATATTTTCCACTCATCTGTCTTATGGGTCTGTTTAACACATGCACTGGATGTCCTCCTGGTGAATACAATAAACAGACACATTAGGGCAGTGTGAAAAGATCCTAACAAGCAAACACAAACAACCTACAACATACAGAACAAGCAAGCATACACAACATACAGAACAAGCAAGCATACACAACACACAGAGCAAGCAAGCATACACAACACACAGAGCAAGCAAGCATACACAACACACAGAGCAAGCAAGCATACACAACACACAGAGCAAGCAAGCATACACAACACACAGAACAAGCAAGCATACACAAAACACAGAACAAGCAAGCATACACAACACACAGAACAAGCAAGCATACACAACATACAGAACAAGCAAGCATACACAACACACAGAACAAGCAAGCATACACAACATACAGAACAAGCAAGCATACACAACATACAGAACAAGCAAACATACACAGCATACAGAACAAGCAAGCATACACAACATACAGAACAAGCAAGCATACACAACATACAGAACAAGCAAGCATACACAACATACAGAACAAGCAAACATACACAGCATACAGAACAAGCAAACATACACAACATACAACATATAGAACAAGCAAACTTAAACAACATACAGAACAAGCAAACACACACACACACACACACACACAACATGTAGAACAAGCAAACACACAACATACAACATATAGAACAAGCAAACATACACAACATACCACATATAGAACAAGCAAACATACACAACATACCACATATAGAACAAGCAAACATACACAACATACAACCTATAGAACAAGCAAACATACACAGCATACAACCTATAGAACAAGCAAACATACACAACATGTAGAACAAGCAAACACACAACATACAACATATAGAACAAGCAAACATACACAACATACCACATATAGAACAAGCAAACATACACAACATACCACATATAGAACAAGCAAACATACACAGCATACAACCTATAGAACAAGCGAACACACAACATACAACATATAGAACAAGCAAACACACACAACATACAACATATAGAACAAGCAAACATACACAACTTACAACATATAGAACAAGCAAACATACACAACTTACAACATATAGAACAAGCAAACATACACAACTTACAACATACAGAACAAGCAAACATACACAACATACAACATATAGAACAAGCGAACATACACCTATGAAATACTAATCAGCTTTGTACAGGTTACAGTATTCATGTAGGTATAGCACCAGGGTTGTGACAAGCATCCATAAGGCTCCACTGCAAAATGTTCTGGCAATGTTATACACACATTTGTGGTACTATGATGGTTCTTCTATGGGGAACAATTTGGCCACTAGGACACAGAGGACAGAGACCACCGGGGCCTCAGGAAGCATCTGCATGGGAATTTGGGCATGGGTTATTATTTTTATTTTATTTTATAGCATTGCAAGCTCTTCGCAAAAATGTAATGGTTCAGTAAATAGAGATGGGTCCTCTCAGTTGTTGGGCCCCGTAACAACTGCTACGCCTGCCGCCCTGGTAGTTACACCCAATTTCCAACTTGCCAATAATAACATATTAAAGGGGTTCTCCAGGCTGTTACTATTGATGACCTATCCTCAGGATAGGTCATCAATATCAGATCAGTGGGGGTCCACAGTGTGCACATGCCATCTCCCATCTCCCTTCCTGTTCACCGCTGCTGTCTAAGGTCTTTATTTGAAGCGTTAAGTATCACGTTAACATTGCTGCATCTGTATGTGTCGTTACAGCACTTCACGGAATCTCATCTTCTTCGGTGTCCATGATTGTGTGATGTGAAAATCAAGTTTGCAGTTGTAGGATGGGCGCTTGCTAGATGACCCATTTGGCCATATGAATGTAGTTTATGCTCTGTAGGGTGTTTAAATATTCACAAAATCTAGATGGAAATACACAAATTACACCTAGAAGGTGTCTCTGACAGGGTCGTTCTTCACACAGGGAATATACCGTAGACAATATTGATGTAGACACTTAACTAGAGTGTGAATATTACATGCATGGCTGCTTGGTGAATTGCGGGCGGTATCATAAGGTTCACTATGACCCCTCCACTGAGCTGTAGTAACAGTACATATTCATAAATCTCATTTTAATAATGTTGCCCTGCAATGTGAATGTCATCTTTTCACAGCTTTGAAAATTTATGTGCATAATAATACCTAGTATTCCCTTAACAAGGGATGTCATTGCTCATTGCAGCTACTCTCAACAGAGGCCCATAGAGGCTTTATCATCTACGTATTGTTGTCTTACAATCCAGCACTTATTCATAAAACAAATAGCACATGAGGAGTTGTGTAAGCAATATGCTGTATTTACAGTTGCAAAAGTGATGCTTGGAAGTTACAGTCCAGCATAAATTTAATACATGTCAATAAAATGCTGCAAAAACACCATGTGAATGCCCTGTAAGAGCCTACTTACTTATATTGCCCTGCAATGAGTGATTTTGGTTAGCAAATAAAGACAGTAGTAGGGTGTGAAAATGGTAATACCACTGTGTGGTATTACACTTTTAATTGTGGAATACTGGATAGGGAGAGTGCAGGGACAGCTCACAGACAGTGTAGGGAGATCATAGGGAGAGCTTTTACACACTGTGAGGAGAGCATAGGGAGACTGTAGGGACAGTGCATAGGCATAGGCTGTAATCTGAAGCTGAAGGGATCCATAGGAGATAGCGCAATTTGCTTCAATCCCTGTGTAGGGCACAGATCTATGTATGTACTGTAATTGAACAGTGTTATCCTTGTTTAATATATAAACAATTTTATTAGGCCTTGGTTCTCAAATTGGCATAAGTAAGTAGTGTAATCTAACTTATTGGGGTGTCCACCTTGTTTAATAGAGAAGCAATTGTATTATTCTACATATTGTAGTCCTGTAAGAGCCTACTTATGTATACTGCCCTGCAATAAGTCAGTTGGGGTGGCTTGTGAAATTGAAAGGTTATTAGTACAGAAAAAGAAGCCATACCATCACCATAAATTGGTTAAAAAAACAATAAACCATCTTGTACTCACCTCTCTGTTCCCAGTGCCGTTCCGATGGTCCCCAGGTCCTAGCTGTGCTCCACCTCCTGCTCCTGTCTCATCATGACAGGAAATGATTGACAATGCCGCTAAGCCAGTCACTGGCTGCAGCAATGACCTGCCTCACCCACTGCCTGCTGCTGTTTCCCTCAGCCTGGCTTAACTGTTGTGAAGGGCAGTGTACTGAAGTCTGGTTGATCTTTAACTTGGAGCATATTTGTGTCAGACAGAGCTGCATTTATGAAAATCAATTAATGGGGTTTTCCAAGACATAAATATTTATGACCAATCTTTAGGAATGGTCATCAATGTCAGATCAGTGAAGGTCCAGCTCCTGGCACTAAGCTGGCAGTACAGTCCCTGGCCACTATACAGTGTACAGGACTGTTCTCAGGCATGGGATTCAGCCAGTTCCTTCAGGTTCTCCAGATCCGGTTGTTAAAACACAGCCGGATCAAAGAACCATGTTACCGGCTGAATCCCGATCCGGTGCTCTGGCAGTGGCAGCTGGAGATGAGCCCTTCCATTCCATAGTTTAGCTCCTTAGGCTTTTTAAAAGTTGTGTGGTGTGTGTGTAGTGTATACATGGTGTATTTATGTGTGTGTACCATGTATACGGTGTATTTATGTGTATTGCATATATATGTTGTATGTATATGCAACCATGTGTCGTGACGCAGTGTGTCTGCTGTTGAGTAGGGAAACTATTGTTAAAAATTTGAATCCCACCCCTGACTGTTCTAGTTTTGGTGTACTATGGGTTCTTCCATCAGCTGATTGGTGAAGGTTTGTGGACTCTGACTCCACTAAGCCCATATTGAAGACATGTCTTAATGAGATCTCATCAATAGTTAAGTACTGCAAAATCCCTTTAAGTGAAACCATCTTGCAATTTCCATCTCCACTTCCTGTGGTGCCTTGAAAAGACATAATTTCCTTGAAATTCGATATTTGCCAGGCTGTCTTAAAGGAGCGGAATTCCTTTTACTATAAGTTGAACTGTGCTATGTACAAACTGTGAACTTTCTACTGTTATTGCTGAACCCCTTTATTTTGTTGAACCTTAAATTAATTAGCATTTTATTTGTTAATGCAAAGTATCTTCTGAGCATGAGGTTAGCAGTGCCTCCGCTAGGAACCTTGTAGGTGCGATTGGCTTAGAAGGGCTTCCTCCACAGATGATCTCTTACACCCCAGTAAAAATGGTGTAGCGAGAAACAGGTCACGATGTACAGTGGTTTCTCCATGACTAAGGATCCCCTTGGCACAATGAGACACAGTGGGACTCCCTTGGTGGTCAAGATCCCCATCCAAGAACCACCTTGCCACAGTTCACGTCAATGTTCTGGCCTATATATTATGTTACACTCTTCCTGCTGTAATGTTTGCCCTTTGGTCTCCTCTTCCTTGTGTGCCATTCCTCTAGAAGGTGTGTTCTGGCTCAATACCTAGGCTGAAGAGTGAGTCTGTAGTTGTGGTTGAAAGTGGCAGATCATATCAGAGCCTGGCTACAGGGAGATGGTGGGGTCAAACTGTCAACAAGGAAACACAGCAATAAGACATATGTATAACCCTGAAACATGGGACATGACAGGGTGTTGACCACTGAAACCCATTGCCTGCCACCCAGTCTATCATCTTACACTGTCAGCTTGGAAACAGCATTACTAATGGCCTATCACAATTGCTTTGGAAAAAAAATATTTTACTAAAGTGGTTGTCCCAAGAAAAATATTCTACAGTTTTCAAACCAGTACCTCGATCTGAATACTGTTGTAACTGCATGTAATTAAAAATTTATTATAGCCACTGAGTTATTAAAAAAAATGTATCTGTATAGCGACACCTGCTGTTTGTTTTTTTTCTTATTTCTTTGACCTGCTCTCTGAGAAGGCCGCACATGCTCAGTTTCATCCTTCAACTGCCTCCTGAGCTGTGATAGAGAGAGCATGGACACGCCTCCTGAGCTGTGATAGAGAGAGCATGGACACGCCTCCTGAGCTGTGGTAGGGAGAGCATGGGCACGCCTCCTGAGCTGTGATAGGGAGAGCATGGTCACACCCCTAAGCTGCAGCCAAAAAGACACTCCTCTTGAGCTTTCAGCTTGATATAAATCAATCAGAGCAATGAATGGGGAGATCTCTGAAACCACATGAGGTTCAGGGCTGGTTCTAGCTTTGTTTGTACTATATGTTGTCTGATTTTCATTTTTACATTAGTCATGGGATTTCCCCTTTAAGGCCTCCTCCAATTTAATGGTTTTCTGAACTTGACTGTGAAAATGTTTTGGCTGCAGAACAGCAGATATGTAGTACAACAGTGTAAAAAGAACAGTCGAATCAGACGTATAAATCACCAGTGTGTGTTCCTCCATCAATCTCTGGCCTTTTGTACTAGGGATTAATGTGTTCTTACATTCAGCTTCTGAAATTCAGCTTCAAATCTCGCAGTAAAGTATTGCTGATAAAAAATAGCAGCAAAAGTTCATAAAGCTAAAACATATGGTGAAGTAACTCCGCTTCCTAATTATACGGCATACAATTTGCAGAGGAAAATTCATTAGATATTTCAAGATGAATAATTGCTTCAAAACCTATAGCTCTGCTAAACATAACGGGAATGAATCTGGATATCTTGGTGAGTCAGAAGCAGAGGGATGCGGTGGGAAAAGCAGCACATGCAAATAATTAATGTAATGACACATTCTATTAAAATAAATGAGTATTACAGTGTGTTCACATGTGTCAGGTTTGTTGCAGAACTGGCCAAATGGGGTTGTAAAATTTCATGCACGTGCTGCAGTAACAGCCCCACTCATACTGTACAGTCATGGCCAAAAGTTTTGAGAATGACACAAATATTCTATTTTCACATGATCTGCTGCCCTCTGGTTTTTATGTGTGTTTGTCAGATGTTTTTATCACATACAGAAATATAATTGCAATCATATTATGAGTAACAAAAGCTTATATTGACAGAATGAGTTAATGCAGCAAGTCAATATTTGCAGTGTTGACCCTTCTTCTTCAGGACCTCTGCAATTCTCCCTGGCATGCTCTCAATCAACTTCTGGACCAAATCCTGACTGATAGCAGTCCATTCTTGCACAATCAATGCTTGCATTTTGTCAGAATTTGTAGGTTTTTGTTTGTCCACCCGTCTCTTGATGATTGACCACAAGTTCTCAATGGGATTAAGATCTGGGGAGTTTCCAGGCCATGGACCCAAAATCTCTATGTTTTGTTCCCTGAGCCATTTAGTTATCACCTTTGCTTTATGGCAAGGTGCTCCATCATGCTGGAAAAGGCATTGTTGATCGCCAAACTGCTCTTGGACGGTTGGGAGAAGTTGGTCTCGGAGGACATTCTGGTACCATTCTTTATTCATGGCTGTGTTTTTAGGCAATACTGTGAGAGAGCCGATTCCCTTGGCTGAGAAGCAACCCCACACATGAATGGTTTCAGGATGCTTTACAGTTGGCATGAGACAAGACTGGTGGTAGCGCTCACCTTGTCTTCTCCGAATAAGCTGTTTTCCAGATGTCCCAAACAATCGAAAAGGGGATTCATCAGAGAAAATGACTTTACCCCAGTCCTCAGCAGTCCACTCCCTGTACCTTTTGCAGAATATCAGTCTGTCCCTGATGTTTTTTCTGGAGAGAAGTGGCTTCTTTGCTGCCCTCCTTGAGACCAGGCCTTGCTCCAAGAGTCTCCGCCTCACAGTGCGTGCAGATGCACTCACACCTGCCTGCTGCCATTCCTGAGCAAGCTCCGCACTGCTGGTAGCCCGATCCCGCGGCTGAAACACTTTTAAGAGACGGTCCTGGCGCTTGCTGGTCTTTCTTGGGCGCCCTGGAGCCTTTTTGGCAACAATAGAACCTCTCTCCTTGAAGTTCTTGATGATGCGATAGATTGTTGACTGAGGTGCAATCTTTCTAGCTGCGATACTCTTCCCTGTTAGGCCATTTTTGTGTAGTGCAATGATGACTGCACGTGTTTCTTTAGAGATAACCATGGTTAACAGAAGAGAAACAATGATGCCAATCACCAGCCTCCTTTCAAAGTGTCCAGTGGTGTCATTCTTACTTAATCATGACAGATTGATCTCCAGCCCTGTCCTCATCAACACCCACACCTGTGTTAATGGAGCAATCACTGAAACGATGTTAGCTGGTCCTTTTAAGGCAGGGCTGCAATGATGTTGAAACGTGTTTTGGGGGATAAAGTTCATTTTCTAGGCAAATATTGACTTTGCAAGTAATTGCTGTTAAGCTGATCACTCTTTATAACATCCTGGAGTATATGCAAATTGCCATTATAAAAACTGAAGCAGTAGACTTTGTAAAAATTAATATTTGTATAATTCTCAAAACTTTTGGCCATGACTGTATGTATAATAGCAGATATTTCAGTTACAGAACTATGTGACATGCTCTTATTAAATCCTGATCAGTCAATGGATCAGTACTAGAGATGAGCGAACGTTCGAGCACTGTAGCGCTCGGCTCCCCTGCGCAATGCCCGCAGGCATTGCGGATCCGTCCTCAGCTGCATGTACGTCAATGAGGACGGATCGTTTGGTATGACACTTGTACCAAACGATCCGTCCCCATTGACTTACATGCAGCTGAGGACGGATCCGCAATGCCTGCGGGCATTTGTTCGCAGGGGAGCCGAGCGCTACAGTGCTCGTAACGAGCACGTTCACTCATCTCTAATCAGTACCAAATCATTTGGCTCTCATCCCATTAAGAGTTTTTTCATTACTCTTCCCTGTCTTCCTGGAGCCATAACTTTTTATTTTTCCATTCACATATCCATATGAGGGCTTGTTTTTTTGCCAGACAAGTTGTGCTCTCTAATGCCACCATTTAATAGTGCATACAATGTAGTGGGAAGCTGGAAAAAAGTCCAAATGGGTCGGAATTAGAGAAAACAGCAATTTCTCCACAGTTTTACGGGTTTTGTCCCTACGGCGTTCCCTTTGCAGCACAACTGACGATACCCCATATGTATAGGTTTTATATGTCTATAGGACATGACTATTTTTTCGCGTCATGTATAACAGAAACAAATGGAAACGTTTTTTATTTGTGCCCATAGACATGTATTGGGACGGAGAAAACGGAATGCATCTTAAAGGGTTCCATTTTGCATTCCGTCCTAGAATTCTGTTATATTCCGTTATAACAGAAGCTATAACAGAATCCAATGATGCCGATGTGAACCCGCCCTTAGAAGTGTCAAAAGTTCCAAATTAGGCTGAGTTTACATCACCGTTTAGCTTTCCGTTCTGATCCGTCAGAAGAACAGAAAAATAAAAAAAAGGATTTATCCATCTTGCATGCAGAACTTTTTCTCCAGTCAATAATAACTGATCTCTGACATTAGATATAAAAACTGATCAGAACTGATGCTTAAAATGATTTTTTTTTTCAGTTTTTTTTTTATTTATTTATTTTTTTAAATTAGGTTAGTTTCACACTAGTGCTTAGTATCCGGCAGGCAGTTCCAACAGGGAACAGTCTGACACATCTCTCTGCATTGTGGCATTGCCGAAAACGTAAACATTGCTGTCTGGCCCCATTAAAGGGGTTGTCCGAGTTATTTTTTTGTTCTTTATATGTTTCTAACTTGTCAGGTATAACAACTTTCCCATATACTTTGTGTTTCTAAAGCTGCTGGTTTCTCAGAGTTGACTGAGGGTCACATGACCTGTGATGTCACCTTATCTCCCTGGTCTGTGATGTTTCGTTCACAAGCCTCAGAGTTCAGATAACAGTCTGTACACAAGACGTCACTGGCCATACCCCCACCGCCTTTCTTTGCCGGGCTCCTGCTATCTGCTCTCTCCCTGGATTCCTTCAGATAAAACATTAACCCCTTCAGCCAGAACACACTGAGGGCTCAAGGCTTTACAACAAATAGTAGCTGCAGCAGTGAGAGGAGACAAATGCTGGGCAAGGAGCTATAGAGGAATTGTACAAGAACAGGTAGGGAGAATTTCCTGTGTGTATCAGCAGTGTCATTGTACAGCTGGGACTTGTAGTCCTACACAAACAACATGCTGCTGAGTATCCCAGCAGGCAGACATGTACTCACAGCACTTGTATTCACTGCCTTTACAGAGCAGGGGGAGGGGCTGAGATTGTTATTACTGCATGTAACCAAAGGCCAGAAGAGAACCAGGGAAATGAGGAAATATAGATTTTTTTGCCTAAAACTTGCTGAACTTAGTTATATATTGCTGCCCATCAGATTTACAGTGCTATATTTTTTTCCATAACTTGGACAACCCCTTTAACTACAATATAATACTAAGAATCTGCCGGAAGAGTAAATCTGCGGGCTGATCACCTCCACAGTGTGAGGACAAGCGATTGCTGCTGTAATTAATTGTCCCCATACAAAGTATTTGCTTCTGGGCAGCAGAGTCCTGTTTAGACTGCATGACCTGCTGCTGGGAAATGATGATTGAGAGGTCCACACCTCCGATCATTTCATCCGATGAATGAGCTTTTCGCTTGTTCATGGGGTGATCTGCGGCGCCTTTAGATTGGCAGATTCTGAGGAATGAGCTTTTATAGAAACATTCGTTCCCGATAATATCCCTGATATTCGGGTCTTATAAATCCACCTTTACAGTAGGAGACTCTGCTGCCTCTTGGTTCTAGGTCTGCAAAATATACTCAATATAGGTAGCCATCAGCCTTATCCTGACAAACTTAAGCACAATATAGGACAGATAGGAAGACCACATGATGACATTTCATTAAAGAGGTTGTCTCACATCAGCAAATGGCATTTATCATGTAGAGAAAGTTAATACAAGGCACTTACTAATGTATTGTGATTGTCCATATTGCCTCCTTTGCTGGCTGGATTCATATTTCCATCACATTACATACTGCTCATTTCCAAGGGTTACGGGTCGTGCTTGTACACTATAGCAAAGAGCACCAGCCTATGCACACTCCTGTGGTCCTTGTATTAACCTTGTCTACATGATAAATTCCATTTTCTGATGTGAGAAAACCCCTTTAAGATCAGTGATGTATACTACAATTCAAACACAAACAAGAACTTGGCAATGCACTTACCTGAATATTTTAGTCTTTTTGTATTACAAGGTTGTGTCTCTCTAGTTTAAAGATGACAGCAAAATGTACTTTTGACTCCATCTTATCCACTTACCAAAGAGATGATGATGATTTTTTTTACTACTCTTTGGGGGGAATTTATCATTAGGAAAATATTTGAAGTCAGTTTTGCTTCAGTCTGTGTTGGAGTACTTTCTGCCACATTTATCAAACGTCACAGGTTGTTTGATAAATGTGGCTTGTCCTTAAACCTAACACTTCTGTCTAGAGAAGCTACTCCACTTTTCCTACTCCACCCTCCTCCTGGAGTGAGATTGCGACTATTTTGCGACTTTTTTTAAAAAGTCGCAATGATAAATCTGGAGTGAAACTCATTAACATGGCTAACCACACCCACTTTTCCACCCATATTACAAACTGGAGTGAGTTGTGTACACATGCAAAAAGTCGCAAAAAAATGCGCAAAAAAGTCGCAAAAGCCCTATCGTGCGACTTTTTGAAGACAGAATTCTGGAGTGAAGGTGTGATAAATCAGGGCCTTTGTGTCCATTGTGTTTTACAAATATCTGACATGGAAGTCTCCCCAGAAGGAAGAACACAGTCTCTCTAGTGCCACCTATTGGTTGCTATTTTCTAAATCAGTGTCCAACCCATTAAAGAGCAACACAATGTGACTAGGGTTATCAGTTAGGGCTCATGCACACGAATGTATTTTCTTTCTGTGTCCATTCCGTTTTTTTGACGGACCGCATGTGGAACCATTAATTTCAACAGGTCCGCAAAAAAAGCTGAAGTTACTCTGTGTGCATTCCGTTTCCGTATGTCCATATTTCCGCTCCACATAAAAATAGAAATACAAAAGTATGGTTGCACAACATGTAATAAGCAATAGGAGTAAAAGTAAATCTGGATATATGTGATTCCTTTTTTATCTTTAGTCGGCATAGCGCCACATATATCCAGATTTATTTTTACTCCTATTGCTTATTACATGTTGTGCAACCATACTTTTGTATTTCTATAGTTTTGCTTTATGGATATGCACTTATGAATATATATATATGTATCGCTGGTCCGAACTTTCTATTGTTATATAATGAGCCTCGCAAACTCTTTTGGACCTGGCGACGCCCATTCACCTAGGACTTCCTGGTAGGATTCCTATTTAGCTGGTTCCACACGCCCTGAATAATGGAGACTTGGATTTAGTCTGAACAGAGGCATAGATGAGTGTAGGGACCCACTCCACAGGAAGTTACCGTGAAGTTTGGTGAGTGGGCATGATCACGCATTTGCAAATATGTGTAACTAAGGACTTCCTTTTTTATCTTTAGTCGGCATAGCGCCACATATATCCAGATTTACTTTTACTCCTATTGCTTATTACATGCTGTGCAACCATACTTTTGTATTTCTATAGCTCTGCTTTATGGATATGCACTTATGAATATATATATATGTATCGCTGGTCCGAACTTTCTATTGCCACATAAAAATAGAACATGTCCTATTATTGTCCGCATTATGGACAAGGATAGGACTGTTCTATTAGGGGCAAGCTGTTCCATTTCACAAAATACAGAAGGTACATGGTCGTCATCCATATTTTTTAGCAAATCTGTGTTTTGCGGACTGTGAAATACGTATGGTCATGTGCATGAGCCCTTAAACTAGAGATGCCCATCTGTGGACAGCACTAATTAAGAGTAGGCCACATGCAGATTCTCTGCAGTGAAACTGAGATCTTATCCACACATCCATTATAGAAATCTTATCCACTCACTGCATAAAGAATAATGCAACGTAAACTGACTTGCGTTGCTGGTTTTCAATCTGCAGCCCGTCAATTTACACTGCGGGTCATAGGCGCAGCTTTCAACCCTTGCAACATAAAGGTTGAAAGCATTGGAAGACCCACTGCGATTCCAAAAGCAACGTCACTGCAAAAACTGGCTCCAGAGGATTTCCGCCAATATAGGCAGACCACGCCACTGCTATGGGGCCCGCAGCACAAGGGGGCCCGGAGCGCACAAAAGGCCCCGCCCCCTACTCTGCACACACAAGCTACTAAGTTTTGTTGACCAGCATTGTGAACGGCAAAGGCAGCGCAGCGATGCTGCTGCTGCCTGAAACAACCAATAACAAAGCTCCTTACACTAAGGAGCATTGTTATTGGTCAGTTTGAGCGGGCTGCCACAGCGCTTGGAGGAAAGGAAGGAGGCGCACGATCATCACTGGCGGGGTAGGGTAAGTGGCCTTGCTCAGTAGGGAAATTTACTGGGGGTCCCAGATCTGAACGGCTTGTTTTTCTCCATAATGATGAGTCTGAAGTCTCAGCCGAGCGCTCTCTCTACTCTCTGCTGAGCGCGGCACTGAAGACGGCCTCAATAGCAGGTCTATGGGACAGTCTTCACTACCGCGCTCAGCAGTGAGGAAAAGTGGCTGAGCGCGTCAGTCTCCTGCTTATAGAAGTCAGCAAGGGCTGGACACTCCAACAGCAGCGATGAACACCAGCCTCAGGGCAGGGAGACCCTCAGGGCAGGTCATTCTGTTGTCCTGTAGCCAGAGAAATAAAGGAGGAGCAGTGTATAGATGCAGCACACTGTGATGTGCCTGTGTACCCAGTACGGGGCCCAGCACAAGCCTCCTGGCTGATACACAGATGTCACAGCATGGCTGTCTTACAGATACCCCTACTCTCATTGCCACTGCAAATCCTGGAGACAGCAGGGGGAGAAGAGAGGATGCTGCAAGCACCATGAACCTGGAGGCTGCATGTTCAAATGTCAGTATAACGTCTCCTTGTGGCCCCCATACAGTATAACATCTCCTCGTGGTCCCCATACAGTATAACGTCTCCTTGTGGCCGCCCTCATACAGTATAATGTCTCCTTGAGGCTGCCCCATACAGTATAACGTCTCCTTGTGGCCACCCTCATACAGTATAACGTCTCCTTGTGGCCGCCCTCATACAGTATAATATCTCCTTGGGGCTGCCCCATAAGTATAACGTCTCCGTGGGGCCCCCAAACAGTATAATAAGATTTTCAGTAGGTCAAGTATACATATATTTATTGGCAAATAGGGGTGTGGCAGGGGAGGAGTCATGGCAGCATGTGGGATGGGCCAGATAGTGGGCGGGGTTAGGGGCCCCATTCAGATTCTTGCTATTGGGCCCAATGATTTCTATGTATGCCCCTGCCTAGAGGTCTTGCTCCTTGTCAGTGCAAAGCAGATAGGTTGGTGGGATGAGATGCTTTGGTCCAGCTATGAGAGGGACAACTGATTCTGTGTACTGCCTGAGAGCTTTGTCAAAGGCATCTCACATGGTCAATAGGTACTCTGCACTGTCCTCACTAGGAGCAGGAACTCTGAGACTGTCATACTGTAGGTGTCTCTGGTTTGGCTGATATTCATTGTTATTTTTCGAGGCTCTTCAAGAAGTTGGACACTGACTTACAAAATAGCTGCCTATAGGTGGCACTAGAGAGACAGTTTTTTTTTTCTGGAAGAGAGCTATTTTTCATACTTTTTCCTAGCAAGCATTGCCTGTAAGACCCTCTGCACCATTCTGATCTATGTGAGGAGAACCAGGAGTTAGAAATATTTTGACCACTTAAAGGGGTTGTCCGAGTTATGTAAAAATAATATATAGCACTGTAAATCTGATGGGCAGCAATATATAACTAAGTTAATCAAGTTTTAGGCAAAAAAAAAATCAATATTTCCTCATTTCCCTGGTTCTCTTCTGGCAGTTGTTTACATTCAATAACAATAATCTCTGTCCCTTCCCCTGCTCTGCAAAGGGAGTGAATACAAGTGCTGAGTGACATGTCTGCCTGCTAGGATACTCAGCAGCATGTTGTATGTGTAGGACTACAAGTCCCAGCTGTACAATGACAACGCTTATACACACAGGAACTTCCCCCTACCTGTTCTTGTCCAATGCTCTGCAGAACTCCTCCAGCCTGTCAGCTCTGTGTCTGTAGGATGAGGAGGGCAGATCCTGTGTCTCTTCACTGCCTGCAGCTGCTCAACAAAGCCTTGAGCCCTGAATGTGTGCTACAGAAGGGGTTAAAGTTTACTGAAAAATCCAGGAAGAAGGAGACACAGGGCAGCCTGCAGGGTGCATGGCCAGCACAGTATAGTGTCGTGTACAGACTCTTATCTGATCTCTCAGGCTTGTGCACGAAACATCACAGAGCAGGAAGAGAAGATGACCTCACAGGTCATGTGACCCTCAGTGAAATATGAGAAAGGATTCACTACAGATGAAGGAAGTGAATTGAAAATCCTTTACATTTGATCAGTTAGACACATACAAAGAACAAAAAAATAACTCGGACAACCCCTTTAAAGAACATGGGAGCAAAAGATAACAGCAAATCAGCCTGAATGGAATCTAGATTTAAATGTTATTTTGCGGAACTTTAAATTGAGTCTTTTATCTCAATAATGTACTGTGTTTGCCAAAAACCATGAACAATATAGATTTTTAAAGCAGGCTGTAATATATTTTGCTTGCAAGCACTTTTACTACCTTAATTAAAATCATTGATATGAAACTAGAGATTACACATTCAGTAGGATTTCCTCGCTTCATTAGTCAGGAATTTGATTAGAAAGTAGTTTATTATACAATATTTTCTGTGTTTTCATTCATTATATCCTAAGTAATTAAATCAAATTCCACGAGTACTGCTATTAATTAAATGTCTACATTATATGTAATGGATATCTGGGTAATTTTTTTTTTTTGGTTTCTACCCTTCCATTTAAGCATTTATTCCATTCAGGTTCTGCATAACAACTAGCGCCATCTTGTGTTACATTTGGATCACCACATGTATGCTGCAGTTGGCTATCTTATGTTATGTGCAACTTGACAGTAAAAGAACACATCAATGACAAACACAAAATGCATTTCTTATACATACCGTAACCTAAACAATATCTTCGGCTACCGTTATCTACATATTGACAGCAGCCTAAAGACATGTAGAGCCAAACAGTGTGCAGATCATTGCCTCATACAGTGAAGAACACAGACATGTGGAGGTGTAAATGTATTTCAAGACAGCTTGCAATCCTTTGGCCTTTCAACTCCACTGGAGATGCGTGAGGCTGCCCTAAGCAAACCGCACAGCAATGATTTAATGAAAGAGAGAAAAGTTATAGCAAACAGTAAGATACCTTCTATAATATTTGATCTGTTGGACAACTTCATTTGTAAAAAAAAAATGTAATCTCTACAAAAAAAAAACAAAAAAACGTTTTAATTGCAGCTTTTTAACTAAAACAGTCTGAGTCTTATTTATTTATTTATTTATGTATTTATTTATTTTTGTTACTGCTACCCTCTGGTTCCCATTAATAATCCACCTAAGCAACCATTTGGGGGTCATCACATACCTCCATCTTTTGTTTTATGTATCAGCCCCACTGGTTTACTGATCCATTATGGCTGGCCACAAAAAACACGTGATGCACCCATTTTCAGAAAACCTATACAAACAGACCTACCAGGGCTACATATATATACATACAACTCCTACAGCAGAAATAGGTCTACCCAGATAATTAGAAATACAAACAATCATTAATTATAAAGAGTCCTTTATTATATATTAAAGTTAAAAACATACAAAAGAGTCCACAATACAAGGTAAAAACATATGTGAGAAGGCACTGGAAAAGAGGCTAGCAAATAGAGCATTATATATCACCACAAATTGGTATCCAAAAGGTACATCCGATTAATCCTAATGCACATAAATATTCAGGTATATATCATATACCTGACTAAAGAAGTCTACCAAACAAAATGAATTATAAACCATCTACCGCCCAAAAATATATCCCTGCCATGCCAGTGTCCCTCACTTACCCAATAATATCCCCCCCTCAAAGTAATATGCCCAGTTGTGCCCTCTCACAATAATATGCAGGTATGCAGAAAGGATGTAGTGTGGTATGGACTGAAAGATGGCGGAAACACAGGTGGGAAAAGTTGGTCCAAGTATGAGCTGCTGAATTCAGACAGAACAAGCTGTGTTTATAGGTACCGCACCTGCACGTTATAGGAGCACAGGAAGAGGGTGCAGGAAAAAATGGGCACGTTCATCTATACTCACTCTCACTGCCAACTATGCACGACTGAGCGATCAAAGGCGGCCACAAGAAAGAAGTTAAAGGGGATGTCTTATTTCAGCAAATTAAATTTATCATGTAGAGAAAGCTAATACAAGGCACTTACTAATGTATTGTGATTGTCCATATTGTCTCCTTTACTGGCTGGATTCATTTTTCTATCACATTATACACTGCTCATTTCCATGCTTATAGCCACCCTGCAATCCATCAGTGGTGGTCGTGCTTGCACACTATAGGAAAAAGCACTAGCCTATGTGTGCTCCCATGGTCCCAACCAATAAATAGTTCAGCGCTTTATCCTAGTGTGCAAACACTGGACTATTTATTGGCTAGGACCATGGGAGCTCACATAGGCTAGTGCTTTTTCTTATAGTGTGCAAGCACGGCCACCACTGATGGATTGTAGGGTGATCTGAAAACATGGAAACGAACAGTGTATAATGTAATGGAAAAAATAAATCCAGCCAGCAAAGGAAGCAATATGGATAATAACAATACATTAGTAAGTGGCTTGTATTGACTTTTTGTACATAATAAAATGTTATTTTCTGATGTCAGACAACCCCTTTAAGCTACTGATTCTAGGGGGCAGGTGAGATAAAACATGGGGAGGGAAATGTTTGAAAGTTAATTCTTGACCCAAATGTATTTGCTGCAAATCAAATTGGCTCCAAATGCCCTGAAAAGTGGCCTATAGCATCCTGTAGTCAACTAGGATTAGATTTTTTTTTATGAAAACATGTTATCTCTTTTTGTTATTTTTTATTTTTTTTCACAAACGTTTGCTCTTTTGCTCCCCCCCACCCTTTTAAACTCTTGAACACAATGACAGCAATAGCAAATAATGTCAGAGTGACACTGAGGTTTATAGCTAAGGGTAAACGCATATTTGACAGTGTTAAACAGCATGTTTAAAATGTCTATTCGGTGTTGATGGTATTTAAATACAGTGTTATGGAAAAAACAGTTACCTGTTGGGACCAAAAGTTCGAAAATTATGCCTCAATGGGGGCAGAATGCTTGCCAATATTTATACATGCACAAGTGTTAATTGTCAGAAGAAAACGGGGCTTGTTCTGCAAAAGCATGCAAAAATTATGCAAAAACAGCGGCAGAATGCCTGCCTGTATTTATCCATGTCTAAGTGTTAATTGTCATAACAAAGATTGGCTTGTTCTGAACAAGCCTGGAAAAATTCTCCTTTTTAATTGGGAGAAGCAGCAGTACAGTGTGGATTTGAAAAGGGTAGGGTAATAGTGGCATGTGACCGCAATAGTAGTGGCAGCAGTAGCAGCAAAGCATGGAACAGAGAAAGTAGTAGATATGTTTGTGGTTGTTTAGGGGCAGTAGTAGCGGGGACTGTGTAGTGGGAACGGTAGGGGCAGCCAAGGTAATAGAAGTGGCAGTAGGGAATTAGTAGTAGGGAGCAGCATCTTCATCAGAAGCAGCAGCCATCCAGTACAGGACATGATGAATCCACATGGATCTATCCCTCGTTCGTTTTAAAAAAGTGATGTTGTGGGCACTGGTGGAAGACAACTTTGTCCGTTTGGGTGTCACCATGCCCCCTGCCGTACTAAAAACCCTCTCTGTGATGACTAAGAATGCTTGGCAAGAGAGAACAGAGACAGCATACTGTGAAAGTTTGGGCCACTGTTGCAGTCTGCCTGGGGTCAGGGAGCATGTTATGCGCCGGAGATTGGCTAGAGTCCAGGTAGGACTCAACCTGGTTGTTGAAATGGTACTCCTCTATGTATGACATACATTTCGTTGCATGATAAAATTAGTCATGGCTTTAGGCTGCTCGTACAAAAACTCTAGCATATGTAAAGTGGAATTCCGTCAAGTTGGAACATCGTGAATCAAGTGGTGCAATGGCAGACAGAGGGCATTCCTCGTCACAAGAAAGGCTGAAATGTGAGGACAGTGTCCTGAAAATGGCAGGCACCCTCTGCAAGCCAGTGTACTTTTTAAAAAAGCGTTGCATGACTAAATTGATCAAGAGCCATACAGGGAACATTTATTATTTCCCCCAAATGCTGCCTGGCCACGATATCCCTGCCATTGTTGCTGATCATCTTGACCAGTTGGAGTTGGTGAGCAGACAGCCAGCAGGATGTTTGCTGCTTGATGCACTTTAGCAAGTTGTTGGCTGTGTGGCAACTCTCACTAAGGCCGATCAGCTCTAACAAGGCATGGCAACGGTTCACTTTAAACATATGATAGTAGGGAGGGAGAGTGGGAGTAACATTGTGTTCTGCTCCTGTTGGGGAATGAAGGATGTCCACAGAGGAGGATGTGGATGAGGATAAGGCTTCATTCACATGACCGTATTTTGTTTCCGTGTCCGTTCCGTTTTTTTTGCGGACCATATGCGGAACCATTCATTTCAATGGGTCCGCAAAAAAAACGGAAGGTACTCCGTGTGCATTCCGTTTCCGTATGTCCGTATTTCCGTTCCGCAAAAAAGATAGAACATGTCCTATTCTTGTCCGTTTTGCTGACAAGGATAGGCATTGTTACAATTGATCCGCAAAAAAAACGGAAACACGGATGCCATACGGAACGCCATCCATTTTTTTTGCGGATCCGCAATTTGCGGACCGCAAAATACATACGGTCGTGTGAATGAAGTCTAATCCTTGCTTGCAACAGGTGCTCCAGGTGTCCACGGTGGTGTGCACCTTGGTGCACAGTGTTAGGCTTCATTCACACGACCGTATTTTGTTTCCGTTTCCGTTCCGTTTTTTTTGCGGACCGTATGCGGAACCATTCATTTCAATGGGTCCGCAAAAAAACGGAAGGTACTCCGTGTGCATTCCGTTTCCGTATGTCCGTATTTCCGTTTTGCAAAAAAGATAGAACATGTCCTATTCTTGTCCGTTTTGCTGACAAGGATAGGCATTGTTACAATGGATCCGCAAAAAAAACGGAAACACGGATGCCATACGGAATGTCATCCGTTTTTTTTGCGGATCCGCAATTAGCGGACCGCAAAATACATACGGTCGTGTGAATGAAGCCTTAATTGCAATGTTTGAAAAAACAAACGGACAACTGGGCAGAAGAATGAATATCTTATAGCATAATTAAATGTTGGTGAAGGCGCACAACTGCGCCACTACGTGCACCTGGCCAAAAGTCCAATGGATGTGATATGTAGAAAACTGTGACTGGTGACATAGAGAAGAATAACATTTTTGAAAAAAATGAAATTTTGGGGAAAGCACGAAACTGCACCACATTTACAAATGCATCTCAATAAATTAGAATATCATCAAAAAGTTTTTTTTTTCAGTAATTCAGTTAAAAAAGTGAAACACATATATTATATAGTCATTACAAACAGAGTGAACTTTTTCAAGTGTTTAATTATGTTAATGTTGATGATTATGGCTTACAGCCAAGGAAAACCCAAAAGTCATTATCTCAGAAAATTAGAATAATTAACCCAAAACACCTGCAAAGGCTTCCTAAGCCTTTAAAAAGGTCCCTTAGTCTGGTTCAGTAGGCGACACAATCATGGGGAAGACTGCTGACTTGACAGATGTCCAGAAGGCTGTCATTGACACACTGCACAAGGAGGGTAAGCCACAAAAGGTCATTGCTAAAGAAGCTGGCTGTTCACCTAGTACTGTATCAAAGCATATTAATGGAAAGTTGAGTGGAAGGAAAAAGGGTGGTAGAAAAAGGAGCACAAGCAACAGAGAGAACCACAGCCTTGATAGGATTGTTAAGAAAAGGCCTTTCCTAAATTTGGGGGAGATTCACAAGGAGTGGACTGCTGCTGGAGTCAGTGCTTCAAGAGCCACCACACACAGACATATCCAGGACATGGGCTACAAGTGTCGCATTCCATGTGTCAAGCCACTCATGACCAATAGACAACGCCAGAAGCGTCTTACCTGGGCCAAGGAGAAAAAGAACTGGACTGTTGCTCAGTGGTCAAAGGTGTTGTTCTCAGATAAAAGAAAATTTTGCATTTCATTTGGAAATCAAGGTCCCAGAGTCTGGAGGAAGAATGGAGAGACACTCAATTGAAGCTGCTTGAAGTCTAGTGTGAAGTTTCCACAATCAGTGATGGTTTGGGGAACCATGTCATCTGCTGGTGTAGGTCCACCTTATCAAGACAAAACTCAGTGCAGCCGTCTACCAGGAAATTTTAGAGCTCTTCATGCTTCCCTCTGCGGACAAGATTTTTGGAGATGGAATTTTTATTTTCCAGCAGGACATAGCACCTGTCCACACTGCCAAAAGTACCAATACCTGGTTTAATAACCACAGTATCAGTGTGCTTCATTGGCCAGCAAAGTCACCTAACCTAAACCCCATAGAAAATCTATGGGGTATTGTCAAGAGGAAGATGAGAGACACCAGAACCAACAATGCAGACGAGCTGAAGGTTGCTATCAAAGCAACCTGGGCTTCCATAACACCTCTGCAGTGCCACAGGCTGATCACCTCCATGTCACGCCGCATTGATGAATTCATTCATGCAAAAGGAGCCTCAACCAAGTATTGAGTTCATTTACTGGACATACTTTTCATTTGGCCAACATTTCTGTGTTTAAAAAAAAATTACAGTTGGTCTAATATAATATTCTAATTTTCTGAGATAATGACTATTGGGTTTTCCTTGGCTGTAAGCCATAATCATCAACATTAACAGAAATAAACACTTGAAAAAGTTCACTCTGTTTGTAATGATTATATCATATGTGTGTTTCACTTTTTGAATTGAATTACTGAAAAGAAAAACTTTTTGATGATATTCTAATTTATTGAGGTGCACTTGTACAAGTGGGACGGCTGCAATTGCACTACCAGCAACTTGCCTATGTTTGTGTTTAAATCCCCATGGTGTATTTTAATCCTGCAGATCTTGTACTTGGCTGTTGTTTTCTGTGATGGCATTGTGTAGAAAAACTTCCATATGGAAGTTTCTTGCACAGAGCTAGAAGCACACACCCTTGGTCTAGTTCTGGCATGCTTTGAGCCTGGACCCATAGTATCAGCAGCATCACCAATTTCCCAATTGACCATAATAAAAGCAGATCTGGCCCTGACAGTCTTTTGAGAGGTTTTTGCTGTAAGTTGCCTATGCTCTTTACTGTTGCCATGGCCACCACCCTCCTCCTCAGCACCTTGATCTGGCTCCTAGGTCCTGTCCAACATTCAAATATTTTCATAGTCCTCACTTTCCCTGCCACTTTTATTATAGTGTGATATATCATTGTGGGCTCTTTGGCTCACTCCTGATTCTTTGCCATAATTGCCATTGTTACTACCAGTGCCCCTTCCACTACCACTGTGGCTACAAGTTTCACTGCTAGTACTATTGACTGAGTGGCTGGTGCTGCTACATTTACTAAGTAAAGACTTACATAACATTACTTTCTCTGTAGCAGTTCCTGAGTACGTTCATCCCAAGTAAGACTGGTAGGTTGTTGTCATCTTGTATTTGTACTACGATGACTCCATGTTGTTGGAGGCTGGTCAGAAATGGTTCTCAGTATGCACTGGTACAAGATTTCCATTACTGGTTATTATGTTACGTCAGGACTCCTCTGGTTGCATTAGTTGTGTGTCATTCCAGCACTTTTCAGTGGCCTGTTGTATGGTGGTGAGGGATGGTCCTTGGCATCAGGGGATGTCCTTTGTAATTGCCAGCACATCCTTTTGGTGTGTCCACTTTTGTGCCAGTACCTGCAGATTGGTCTGTTGGACTCATTGGACAAGCCTACCTGGAATCAGGCAGTAGTTTTCTTTCATATCAAAAGGAGGCTGGCTACTAGACTGCCTTGCTCCTGTGTCTGTGGGTGGACACTGTTCTAACTGCTCTAGTTATTTACAAATCTTCTCCATGCTTTCTGAGGGTTACTTGGTCAGTCAGGGCAGTGAATGCATCTGGAACAGGAGCTTTTGCCCTTTACTTGATGGCATGGATGGTTTCTGCTGGCATGACATTAGGCAGTTGATTGCTGTGATTGGTAGTATCAGACCTGTGGTCCTTTCCCAGGATATTATAGTTAATACAGTTGAAAAAAGACATACAGTAAGTACATCATGAATTTCAGAAAAACTGGAGTGAGACTCCAGCATTAATATAATTTACTTTTAGGAATTCCTCTAAACCCTTTTTAAAAATGTCCACTGTTCCAGTTGTGACCACGTCCTGAGGAAGTCTATTCCGCAGATTCACAGTTCTTACAGGAAAGAAGCTTTGTCACTTCTGGAGACTGAACTGGAGACAGTGCCCCCTTGTCTTTTGAGGTCATTTTACATGGAACAGTTTTTCACTGTATTTTTTATGGCCTATTTATATATTTGTATAGGTTAATCATGTCCCCCCTTAGATGTCTCTTCTAAAGACTAAAATAAATTCAATTATTTTAATCTTTGCTCATAACTAAGACCCTCCAGGCCCCTTATCAGTTTAGTCGCTCTCCTCTGTACTTTTTCCAGCTGCAGTGCATCCTTTCTATGGACTGGTGCACAGAACTGAACTGCATATTCCAGATGAGGCCACACCAACGCTTTGTAAAATGGTAATATTACATCCCTGCCCCATGAGTCCATGCCTTGTTTAATGCATGACAATATCCTGGTGGCCTTAGAAGCAGCTGATTGACATTGTATGCTGTTATTTAATCTACAAGGGCACCCAAATCCTTCTCTATAAGTGACTCTCCCAGTGTTACCGCCCCTAGGACATATGAAGCACGGAGATTATAACTGCCAAGATGCCTAACTTTACATTCATCCACATTGAACCTCATTTACCAAGTTGACTTCTTCCATAGACTGCACACGTACAGTACTACATAGCTTAGTGTCATCTGCAAAAATAGAACTGGTGCTATTAATCCCGTCCTCAATTTAATTAACAGAGTTTTCTGACATTTTTTTTTACTGATGACCCAAAGGGTTTTCTGACATATTTTTTTTTTTACTGATGAACTTTCCATAAGAATTGTATGTGTGATATGGTGTAGGATGGGAAACGGTAATGCGCAGGTACAGTAGGGGTTGGATAAGTGCCTGGATTGGGGCCCCACAATACGTGCCTGTATGGGACCCTGATGACAGTCTTATTGCAAGTATGTACTCTATATCCCAATTTGTATCTGCTAGTGAAAAGTTCATGAATGTCTATCAGGCGATCATCAGTTCTTCTACAAATAGATAAATTACATGCCATCTGTGTCAGGAAGAGCACAAGATACAAAACTGTCATTCCTGAAGCCATGTAATAAATTCAGGTTCAGCTGAAGCAGAACATCTCTTATGTGCAATCTCTAGTTTTACTGCTTCTGCCCATAAATACACCAGTTTATAACCAACAGCGATTTTAGGTTTCTTGCTCATACAAGGTGTCTGACATCAATGTGTCCAGATTTACGTTTCTTATGTAATTTTAGGCATTTTTATAAAGTAAACCCAAAGATCACTATTAAGTTCATAGCTGAATATCTGCTCAAAAAAGTTGTCCTGGTTTTAAATAGTATCTGTCACCAAAATATTTGTTTGGATTAGTATGACATGATAAGGGTTATGTTCTCCATATACATTGTTATCCTCCTTTATTTCATCTGTGTATCATGGCTGCTGCTTGGTATTAAAGGGGTTATCCCAGAATAGAATAGTGATGACTTTTTCTCAGGATAAGTCATCAATTTTTTGAATGGTGGGGGTCCGACTCCCATTACCACCACCGATCAGCTGTTTGAAGAGGCTGTGATGCTTTGGTGAGCACTGTGGCCTCCTCACAGCATACCATAGCATTTTTCGTGACACAGCGTACTTGATATTAACGGTATATTTGAGTTCATATGTTTTATCTTTATTTATAAAAAAATCCTAAATTTATGGAAAATTTAGAAAAATGTGTTATTTTCTAAATTTAAATTTCTCTGCTTTTAAGGTAGACAGATAGACTCCTTGCATCAAGTAGCCCATATCTGAGCTTTCAGCTTCTTAACTATATACCCCTTTTCACAGGGCTGCTGCCGATTTTGTTTGTCACATCTTAAATTTTTTTCCCCTCAGGAACCAGTTGTTTACTGGGGAAACTTAGGGTCGGGACTCAATAATCATCAATTTTGGGACAACATTCCACAAAGTTTGCATCTTTTTGTAAATGTCATTTTAGTTTTTTTAGGAGATTAGAAGAATTTTAAAAGCATTTTTTCAAATTATTTAGATAATTTCCCAAACCCACTTTTTTTAAGATTTTAGTGTTATGGTTTTCAGGCACCATATCACATTCAAAGCAACCCTGAGGTACCCATAGAGTGGAAACCCTACAAAAGTGAACCTATTTTGAAAATTACATCCCTCTAGGAATTTATTGAGTACTTTTACCCGACATGCATTTCATAGAATTTAGAAACAGTTGGGTGTAAAATAAAACATTTCATTTTTTTCCAATGAAAAGCCCCAGATTTTTCATTTTGTCAAGGGGTAACATGAGAAAAAGTACCCTACAATTTGTTACACAATTTCGACTGAATATAGCAGCACCCCATGGACACACTGCAGGACTCAGAAGAGAAGCAGCATGCAGATTTTGCTGGAATGGTTTTTGGGCACTACTTTGCATTCGGCCAGTCCCCAAAAGGGACCACTTTTTGGAAACCACAACCCCAAAGAAATTTTCAAAGGGGTGCAGTGAGCACTTTGACCCAACAAGTGTTTCATAGAATTTAGAAACACTGGGCAGTGAATATTAAAAATGACATTTTTACAATAAAAGGTAGTTTTAGGCCCAGATTTTCCATTTTTTAAGGGATTACAGGAGAAAAAGGACCCAGAAATGTAATACCCCTTTTCTCCTAAATACGACAACATGCCATATGTGGCCATAACCTGCTGTTTGGGCACACTGCAGTGCTCAGAAGATAAAGAGCTCCATGCGCATTTGAGGCCAAGTTTGGTGATTTATACAGCACTGACTGACAACTGCAGAGGCTCAGATGGTAAATAAAATATTAGAAACCACACCCCTCACACAATTTACTAAATAACCATTTTGACTGAATATATATATATCTGTATATATATATATATATATATATATATATATATATATATATATATATATTTTTTTTATGTTTTACCACTTTTACACAAAGCATTTAAAAAATGTGTCTACTGAATATTTACATTCAATTAGACAGGTAGGAGTTCTCCGAGCATTCAGGTTTCACCAAGTTCATGTGGTATCCTATAGCCAGAGAAGAAGGTAGGCTTTCTTACATTAGGTAGTACATACCAGTAGATCGATGTGCATCTACTGGTAGTGGCTCCCTTATAATGTGTGCCAGTACATGTGCCTCCACCCCATTGTGGCCCAACAGTATGCTGCCAAGTAAAAATAATAAACCCAAATACCTTGATTCTGCAGTGATGTGGTGCAAGACATTGAACTCTTCTGCTTTGTGCCCTGAGCTGTATGCAGCCTGGCTCAGGCAGCACAATAATGATGACACTGCCTTTGATAGGCTACAGGAACTAGGACTAAAGTCTATTAAAGGAAACAGTGGGGCAGGGAGACAGCGCTCCCATGCCCTGCCACAGCATTCAGCTATATCACTAACCAAATAACACCAATGCAGTTAAATATGCAGAGATGAGCGCTTCCACAATGGAAGTGTTCATTGCTCATGGCTCTTTTGCTGCCCCACAATTGCCCCTACCTAGCACTACCTGAGACAATCGCCCCATCTTGCCTCACTGGTGGTGAACCCCTGGGTACAGATGACATTGTGCTTATACTTTTGCAGGACACACACTATCCAACAACTGGTCCAAGTCTCAGGCTATGTATGGGGAAATATAATGTTAACTAATCAAGACAACCTGTTTTTGTCTACTTTAATACTTTAGATGTTTAGTCCTTAAACTAAGCAATTTTTACCATTTTTTTATTGTTTAATTTCAAGTGCCATAACATTTATTTTGTCGGTCAATATAGCTGTATAGAGGCTCGTTTTTCATGGGATGTGTTTTTCAGTGGCATCATTTTCAGATGCATACTATTTATTGATTAGCTTTCATTATTTTTGTGGGGAGGGAAATGCAAAAAAAAATAGCAATGCCATTATTGTTTTTTCTCTTATTTACTCTTTGGTGACAACATCAAGTTGACTTTATTCTGTGGGTCAGTATAGTATAGTATAGTATAGTATAGTATAGTATTAAGTATAGTTTTCATCTTTTAGTATCTTTGCACAATAAAAACATATTTTGTTGTATAAAGTCACTTTTGAGTTGTCACATTCCAACAGAAATAAGTTTTTAATTTTTGTGTTGACATTTGCATATGAGGGCTCATTTCTTGTGAAATGATTTGTAGTTTTTATTAGTTCTATTTTGGGGTACATATTGATGAATTTTTAATTTTTTAGAGCGGAGGAATGCGATAAACTCAGCAAATCCTCTAATTTGATTTTAGTTTTTTTTCCATTTGTGTTTTAATTGCAGTGGAACTAAAAATTAATTTTTATAGTGAACTATATATAGGAGACTTTTTGAAATAAAACTTTATTAGGGTAGATTCATACATAATGGAACAGATTCACTGATCCTGTAGATGGCGACACTTTTGTCTAACCTTATATCACATTTTAGACCATGCTCACTCAACTAGTCAGTGTCTTTTCTTCTAAAACTAGAAGTACCATATTGCACCAAACATTATGGCACACATGCACCAAATTGCACCAATTTACAAAAAAATCTACTGTAGATGTGCTCACATTAGTAAATGATGTGAGCCTTTGCTTTTGGAAAAATGTCACTGCAGGTGTTGGTGTAGCTTTATGAACCCAAGCAAAGTAGATTCAAAAGGTAAAAAGATCCAATCAAAAATTCCAGTTTTTGCTTTGGTTCAAAAAACTGCATCAGAAACTGCTGAGGTTTCTCTAAAAGATTTTCTAAAAATTGCTATGTGTGAAACCACCCTAAAACAAATTGTTCCTTTTTTGTCCCTCTAGGACACTTGAAGCAGGGATTTTTTGTTAATTTCTACAATACTTTGAAATACATAGGGGGTCATTTAAGCCCCTGCACTGGCGGTGGATCTGACGGAGACGCAGGCCTTTACATAACTTCGGTGTATCCAGCACTAGTTCTAAATTTAAGACTGCTTCCTTGCTGTCTTACATTTAGACCTTGTTCTACGCTTAAAACAAGTGTAGAAAATGATGAATGAGACGAGCCTCCCGGTCCGTCCCCTTCCCTACCCACACCACGTCTACTTTTTTAGACTTGGCATAAGCTGCAAAAAGTTGCAATCTGCACCAGAAAAAAGCCTAATATAGCCGTATTTCTGTTCATAAATAACCCCCATAGTGTTATTGGATATTAGTTGTATACTAGCAGGCAAACTATTATGCCTCATGCCTCAATTGACTGTGGCATCTAAGGGGATCGACGCTTACAGATCAACCTAATTGGTCTCCCAACCATGCCCAGATATCAAATCTGTTGGCAACTGCCTAGGCATTGGAATTGTATAGTGTATAGCCTTGTAATCTTCTTCTGAAGCATTCCCACAAATGTGTGACAATTCAGAAGTCTCCTAAATGGCCACCTTAAAAAGACTATATATAGGGTAAAATGCGGAACCACTGGCGATCATAGCTGATTCTTCCCACTCAGGCTAATAGAGGGTTAGTTATATTTATCCAATTCCATTTTTTTCTCACACGCCATTGATGTTGGTTGGATATCTCACAGTCCATGGTCACATTCAGTATGTAGGAGTTTAGTGTCAGCCTGCAGAATTTAGATTAATGGTGTGGCTGGCTATATTTGTTTTATGATATCAGTGAGTGAAAGTTGTGATAGAAAAATGCTGCTAATCTAAAAGCAATTACTTTGTTGCTTCTTTTGCTAATAGGCCAATTAAACTCAGTTTCATGGTATTAAATCACAAACAAAATCTGCACAGAGTGAAAGCTTATACGAACTTTCCCATAATTATGTTTTAAAACAGATCTCAATATTTTACACTGCACATTTATCTCTCAAGGGCAATTATAGCTACAAATTCAATTTCTGGGTTATACAAAGTACTTGCCCTGGATTATTATGTTTTTCTTTTTATCCACAAACAGTATAGCAACATTCATACCAAATGAAGGCCACATATGATATAGAAGCTTGTGCTCCTGGAAATCAAAGTAGGAAAATAATATTCCAAGGATCTGAAAATTTTCACTTTCCTACCAGTTCATCAACTGTGGATTTTATCTTTGGGCTACAATGTGAAATAAGTTACCAGTTTACTTTTAATCTGTACTGAGTTGGGTCAAAATCAAGGTCAAGAGATGAATACTGTATTGGAGAACATTTCTGGAACAAGAACTGTGCCAGGACTTGATTTCAATAATAGAAACTGAATTTTGATTAACCAGACAGGTTGTCCACTTTTCATCTTGGTCTACTGTATGGGCTGTTCATGAGATTAAAAACAACTGGGCCTATGGGGACCACTGGATTGTGAACAGGTAAGGTCATTCAATTTTTACTTAATCTGTTTTAAACCATAAGAATTATTATGGTTTCCACTTCCCATTGTTGACAAATGTAAAGTATGTGCCATTTAAAGGGGTAATAAACCAAAGCTTGCAATGTTCAACTAATATTAACCAATACCCTGTATATAAATGTTCTGGAAGTCCTCAGAACTAAGGATACACCAGATAAAGTGAACATATCTTCTCACAAAGGTATATTGGGAAATAATTATATTATTGACTATGTTTGAATTTGCATTATTCAACAAATCTGCAAAAGGTATAATTCCCTCTCTATATACAGTATAGTTAAATGAAGATAAATCTTCTCATTTCCTCCTCATTTTTTGAATCATACCACCAGAAAAAAGGAAAACTTTCCAGTGTTCTTAGATCATCATGTACATAAGCTTTGTGGAGCCTTTTGCTTCAAAACTCAGTTATTTGGTCAGCGCACATCTCCTACTTCATACTTCAGTCACAGGAAGTTGATGTTGTTCTCAGGGTACAGATACAGTAAAGGTACAGGCCCCAGTCCTTATGTCTACAAACTGCTACTGTAGGTCACATTATACTTGCCACCACTTCTTCTCCTCCCACCTTTTCCGGCAGAGACTGCTTGTTTGAAACATTGCTGAGGCTGCTGCAAGATTTGGTAGGTTTCTTCTACAGATGCCTTAAAGCTGGTAATTCCCTGTTGACTAATTTATATCTTTTTATGCCTCCATATATCTCTATTAACAGGGAGGCAATAAAGGGTTTCAGTATTTCAAGTCTGTCTTTCTCATCAGGGAGGAAGTAAAGGACTGCATGGATTCAAGTCTTATAGTTCTCAGCTGGGAGGAAGTAAAGGGCTATACAAATTCAAGTCTATATTACTCCCAAGGAAGGACGTAAAGGGCTGTTGTAAGTTTTGTTATACTCTGCTCATTGAAATCTTTGAGTGAATGAAGTTAATCAGCAACATAGCTGACTCATTGTTGATGCTTGAAGCCTAAATTCATACACTGTGCATATGCAGTAAGAGGTCATTGGTGACATGAAATTTATTGTGAGAAGAATTGGTTTAGATAATGATGATCAAATTCTTGGGGTTCTTCTTACAACTTAAAACAAAAATTCTGCTTTAAATAAAGGCAGTTGGCATGGTGAAAGGTGATAATAAACTCCCTTCATTTGTTAGGGAAAGGCCTACTGCTGTCAGAAATGAAATATATAGATTTGCATGCCATAAAACGAGGAACAAAGTTTCCATTATTTCATTTTACAGAATAGATTGTAATTGGAACTTTCTGTTCAGTCTTATCCACTTGTACTTGTTTGTTCATAAAATATATATTAATACTTACTGGGTACATTTTGTTTTATCGTTTGGAAATAATATGAATTGTTTAACAGTAAGGCTGAAGAGGTCCACACTCCATAAAAACTTGCAGTGTTCCTAACCTTCAGGTATACTGGCATTTTTTATGTCTTTTTATGTCTTCGTTCTTATATAAAGGCATTTATCTTCTGCAAAACTTTATCCTTCATCTCCTCTGTTCAAGGTTGTTTCAATTCTGGAGCACTTCAAAAATGTCCTTTTTCCACCTACCTAACGACTTTAAAAAAAATAACAAAAACCTCTTCTCACTTTCTAGTCCCATATGAAATGTCACTGCACACATAGCTAAAGAATTAAATTTCAATGTCTTTTACATCTATCCTTTGTAAATGTGATGTGTGTCCAATGGCTGGCAATAAATTATGTTTAAATAATACAATAAAAGGATATTTATATAGCAGGAGATGGTGGAATATATTCCCTGTGAGATTTTTATTTTGGAGAATCAATGGAGGGCACAATTTGTACAGATTCCATATTGAAAGTATTTGCCCTTGATAACCCCTGCTTTCTAAACCCCTTGGATACCGGAAATTTGTTTAGTTTTTGCGTTTTTAGTTTTCTTCCCTATCTTCCTGGAGCCATAATAACTTTTTTTTTTTCTATTCACGTATCCATATGAGGGTTTGTTTTTTGCAGGACAAGTTGCACTTTCTAATGCCACCATTAAATATGGCATACAATGTAGTGGGAAGCAGGAAAGAAATTCCAAGGGGGGTGGAATTGGAAAAATAAATGCAATTCCTTCACCGTTTTGCAGGTTTTGTCCCTACATTGTTACCTTTGTGGAAAAACTGAAATTTGCCCTTCATTCTCTGGCTCAGTACAATTACAACGATACAACATATGTATAGGTTTTTTCTAATGTCTAAATAGTGTTAAAATGAATTAAAACTTTGAAAAAATATGTATATATCTTTTTTACATCACCATATTCTGACCTCCATAACTTTTTTTTTTTTTTTACAGTTTGTCTACTGAGCTGTAGGGAGGCTAATTTTCTGTGAGACAATCTGTAGTTTTTATAGATACCATTTCAGAGTGTGTGACTTTTTAATCACATTTTATTACTTTTTTGGGTAAGAGAAGAGATGAAAAAATGGCGAATCGGCCACTTTGACAGTTTTTTTCCGTTATGCCGTTTGCCGTATTAGAACAGTATTTTTATGTTTTAATAGTATGTGCATTTGGACGCGATGATGCCCATGTTTTTTATTTTTTGTTATTTATGTATTTATTTTTTATTGTACAAAAAGGTTTTACATTTTTATATTTTTTTACATTTTTTTTTAACTTTTTTATGTTTTTGTAGACAGTATTTGAGGCTACAAGACTCGCTTATTTTTTTTATTCTATATTATCATAAAGAACCATGATAGTAACTGAATTGTTAATTTCTTATGTTGGCCTGCCACCTGCTCTCTTCAGAGAGACCCAGTGTATTGAAAGCAATTACCGTCATCCTCATTGGCCACAGGGGATCCTGGTAAGAAGGCTGGAAGCGTGCACTTCTGGGTTTTTTAGCTTTTAGATGCCGTGATCACCCTTGATCACGGCACCTAAAGGCTTTAATGTGGTCGGCATTATTGCCTGTCGCAGTCATTAGCTGCAGATCTCTGCTGTTTGAAACAAGGGAGACCCACCCACCCTGGTGTCCACTGCATGGGTGTGCGGACATCATGTTTACCCATTGCTCTAGGGCCGTGGGCACTGGTAGTGAAAGGGTTCATTGCAGAAAAAAATTAGTTTATTACCCCAGTGTAAATTCTGTTTAATACATGGAATAATATACTTACCAGACCATAATGTTGGGATTGGATCAAGTTAGGAGGTTCTTGAGATTGAATATTTTTAGATTTTACTGTAGTGAAGGGATTCATTACCATTTTAAGGCAGAAAGACAGCCATCATCTGCGCTCAATGGCAATTAACATAAGCAAGAAATATGTTGTGTTATTTGGCTACTAGGAGCTCTGAAAGCATTCAGCACGTGTCCAGTGTATTCAGGAGAAAAGTGATTGACCTCACACGTCCCTGCCTCTCTACACTTTACAGTCACTGCAGAGAGGGGACGGGGAAGCAAGGAGAGGCAGAGGGAGCAGAGCTCTTTTCATGAATGCACCAGACTCATAAACAGTGTGTCAGTTGCAATCTTTCAATTCTCCTAATAGCCAAAAGCACATTTTTGTGTTATTTTGGCTACTAGGAATATGGACCCATAGATGTAAGTAGAGTCCATAACTCTATGGAAAACTGATAATTGGTTCCAAAGCCTCAAAATGTCACCCCAAGATAAGAGAAAATGAAAATGCAAGACAAATATGCAGATATCTTAGGGCTTGTTCACATCACCGTTAGGGATTCCATTCTAACTTTCCGTTATAACATCGTTATAATGGAAAATAATGGAATCCATAAGACGGAAATCAAAACGGACACCTTTAAGAGGCATTCCATTTTGATCCGTCATAATAGAAGCCTATGGGAAAGCATAATGGATCCGTCTGGTTTCCGTTATGCTGGACGGAAACCAAAGTTCTGTCGACAGGAATTGGTTTTCCGTCCAGCATAACGGAAACCAGATGAGATTATGGTAGCTTTGTACATACGCTGTTACTGTAAGTGGTGCATTCAGTACTGTATTAAACAATGAATCCAAGCCCAGATTTGTTATGGATTTCACCGCAATCAACAAATCCAGGTTCAGATTCATTCTTTAATACAGTACTGCATACGTTGTTACTTGTATTACTAGTGGCCTCATTCAGACTCAGCGGAGAAAATACATTCAGCCTTCAATATGGGGAGAACTCATTATATTTAAAAAGTTTGCATTGATCCAATCTAATCTCTATCGAATCCTAATCTACCCTCACTAATAATAAAAAAGTATATATATATCAAATGAAGATCTTAAACTGTAAACCATCCAACACACTATTAAATAAAGATTTTGCTTGCACTGCATCCCAATTCAATATCATGGCTGCTGAGTTGCTGCCCACAGTTGATGTAATGTGCAGAAATGGCTGCCATGGATGAGTTAGGGTGATTAAACAGATTTCACTTCTCCTTGTTTTGGACACCAAATAGCTGATGAAAAGATAAAAGCTTAGTAGAATGACTCTTGCTACTGAATAATACATCATGTTGACAGGTAATAACCCTGTGTACTATTAGGATATAATTTCCCTTTAAAATAGCTAGGTCATTAGTGCCATAGTACATCATCTGATTCCTGGCTTAAGCATTGGACACAATGAGACTGCTAGACATGACATAACCTTGATTGTTTTATGTTGCCTCTTCTATTGGGCAAACACTAGTTATTGAAAGACAATTATAGAGCCGTATAGAGAGACATCTATTATGTTGAAATTGCAAATGACATAAGGAGACAAGTTACAGTATCCTTTCAGCAATGACTGGAATATAAAGCAGGCCAAGAAGGTACTGTATTCAAGAAAGAATAGATGCTTGGTCCTTGGTGTTGAATTATATTATGGTCAGTATATAATCTAATCTCAGGTTTTTACAGCTATTATGGTAACATTCTGTAGTTCTACTAAAATGAATGTATATACCTGTTGTACCGTATTGCTGAATATGAACCATTTACCAAATGCTACATATTTCTCCATCTTATAAAATATATCAACACTGGCTGGCCACTTCTTTCCGTATAATGCACTAGGCTGGTTGTGGATTATAAATGGTTGAATTTAAATGGGGCTACACTTTTAGGAGAAGGATTGGATATGGCTTCTTTTCCTCCAGATGGTTGTATGCGCCTCACTGGTTTGTTTATTTGGCAAATGTATAATGAACAGAGCAGTGATGCAAAATAGCCCATCAATAAACTGTTCAGTTTACTAAATGTGGATTTCAACATATTGCTTCCTAGAGATTCCATAGATTTGGAACAATTCCTTTGGATTTACAAGTATCATAATTATTTCTAATATGGTGGTAAATTTTTGCTTCATTTAGATAAAGCTTTATTTACAATTTAATGTGATATTTTTCTATGACAATTTCTGTGACAATTTTCTAAAAGAAGAGATAAAAATAGTCATAAATGGAGATATACAGGGTGGGCCATTTATATGGATACACCTAAATAAAATGGGAATGGTTGGTGCTATTAACTTCCTGTTTGTGGCAAATTAGTATATGGGAGACCAGGATCAGGAGACCTTGGGGGCCATTCAACTGCTACATGATGATGTGCTTTATGCACTGAAGCTGGCACGTTCCCTGAGTTTTTCCAGCAAGATGGTGCACCACCACATTATGGGTGTCAGGTCCGAGCATTCCTAGATGAACAGTTTCCTTTAAAGTGGATTGGTCGTCATGGGCCAGTTGAATGGCCCCCAAGGTCTCCCCACCTGACCCCCCCTTTTATATTTGGGGTCATCTGAAGGCAATTGTCTATGCTGTGAAGATACGGGATGTGCAGCACCTGAAACTACGGATACTGGAAGCCGGTGCTAGCATTTCTTCTGCAGTGTTGCTATCAGTGTGTGAAAAGTGGGAGAACACAACGAGCAGCACTTTGAACACAGTTTCTAAGTGGTCAGAAACTTGTAAATAACTCATGAAAGAATAAAGTTACGTTAAAACCAAGCACACCATTGTTTTTCTTGTGAAATTCTCAATATGTTTGATGTGTCACATGACCCTCTTCCCATTGAAAAAACTAAAGTTGGATCCAAAATGGCCGAGTTCAAAATGGCCGCCATGGTCATCACCCATCTTGAAAAGTTTCCCCCTCCCATATACTAATGTGCCACAAACAGGATGTTAATATCACCAACCATTCCCATTTTATTTAAGTGTATCCACATAAATGGCCCACCCTGTATATGCTGATTTAGTTTTCTACCACCTTCACTGGTGTCATGGTGCCAAGATGAACCAGAGATATGCCATAGCACTTTCTAGAGGTTGATTATAGACAAGTACTGCTAAGCGGGGTCCCGTGAACCAAAGGCATGCACAAAGCGTGTTTGTGGCATTCCCAGATATAATCCACAACACTGCAATTTCCTGACTAACCTAGTGCATTAGATTCTTCCTACCTGGAACCCACCTCTGAACAAAACCTGCTATAAACCCTGATACCAATACAATACCGTCTTCTACTGTCTCCTTTCCCTTCCCTTGTAGATTGCAAGATTCCCTTCTCTTGTAGATTGTAGATTGAGTCTTTTCTCTCCATACCAGTCTGTCACTCTGTTAGTTCTTTTTTTATTGTACTCATTTTTGTGTTATGTATGTAGACCATTTTGCATCTACCATGCCCTGAAATGAATGCTGCTTAAAAATAGAGTAGTAATAATAATAATAATAATAATAATAATAATAATAATATAGAGTACTTCAAAGGTCAATTCAGAGATCTCTGTCATTATCTATTTATACCTAGCACTGTAATGGTAACAAGGAACATCTTCTATGCCTAGATGAAAGAAGTAGTGTTGGGCGAATCAAAGCACCCAAAGTGGAATTTGATCCGAAGTTTAGGAAAAATTTGAGTTGCAAAGAATCTGGATTTCCTTACGCTTTTTGGTAACAAATCTTTTTTTTTTTTCTTAAAATAGTGGCTACACGTGTGGCAAAGTCAAAGTAAGAAGCCCAGGAAAGCAAGATCACCCATAATGCCATGCAGCCAGCCAGTCGGCAGATAGCTATCCCCTGTGATGTCACAGCACTATAAAAGCCTTATCCTGTGCGGTCTCTGCCATTTCACTGTGAGCTGAGCAAAGGGAAAGATGTGACAAGCACGAATGCGCTAGAGACAATGTTGCTACAAACAGAGGGAGAGTGCAGGGACAGTGCAGGGAGATTGTAGGGATGTGTTTTATGAGCTTTTTGAGACTGTAGGGACAGCATAGCTAGACTGCAGGGACAGTGCAGCGACAGTGCAGGCTGAGTGTAATCGCCCTGTGCATCTTGTTCACCTGCTGCACCATTCATACTTAATGTGTTCTGTTATACATAGACGTACTGTGCAACAGATTCAGTCTCAACATGCGGTCTAATATAGTGCCGTGTTTATCTTTTTCACCTGCTGCAAAATTCATACTTAATCTCTCTCTCTCTATATATATATATATATTTTTTTTTTATATATATTTATTGTGCGTCAGACTCAGTCTGAACAGGCGGTCTAATATATCGTCCTGTTCATCTTGTTCACCTGCTGCGCCATTCATACTGAATCTGTTCTGTTATACATAGATACATGTATGTCAGGGTTGCCAATCATCCGGAAATTTCTGCACAGTCTGTAAAAATAGGTGACTTTTTCCTGTGTCCGTGAAAAAAAATAGATGTGTCCGATTTTTTTTACGTTTTACGCTGATGGTACTTGACTATATTGCTTTAGAGGTAATTATCATTTTCCAGCTCACAGAAAATGCTGGTAATGAGTTCTTATCAGTATATCGAACTACAGACATGTATTACTTATAATCTTTATCATTCATATGGTTTTCCAATTTGTCCGTAAAATATATTGCTGTCTGTGATTGTGGGATAGGTTGTCCAGAAAGAAGAAAATTCTGGTTGGCAACCCTGTTGTGCCTTCAGACTCAGTCTCAACAGGTGCCCTAATAAATTGCCGCATTTATCTTGTTCACCTGCTGCGCCATTCATACTTAAAGAGGTTCTGTAACCCGGATCAACCCTACCCTACCAGGCATATAGTCTGGTAGAGTTCAGGACACTGACTAAAACGATACCTTTCTTCCTGCTGTTGGTAGTCTGGTGGTGGAGAAAAATGAATTTTAAAAAATATACAAATTAAGTATTCAAGCACCAGGAGACGGGCTTATGCGGTTCGAGCAAAGCTCCAGCGACGCCCCTGGTGCCCCATAATGACGTCCCTCTGCTGTAGTTCACGACCGCTGCCTTTAGATTGACAGTGCTAGACCCTTTGGTCTATTGCTGAGATCCCATGTCTGCGCACGGCTTCATTCCCAACTTCTGAAGATGCATAGTGTACACGTGCCATCACTGCACGGGTGTAAAGGTGCAGGATCTCCATATGCAGCTACTTCAGTCTGGAGTCTATGATGAGCAGTTTTCTTCAGCTGCCTAATGAAAGAACCACCCAGCAGGACATGCAGCAGAACCTCAACCAGCAGGTGGTGGCGAACTTGGACTGCACCTTGTCACACATAATCCAAGATCCCCTGGACTGCATGCAAACTTGAATCGTGGCTGCAACTGGCTAAATTTGCACTGGACAAGCTTCAATGCCCAACCAGTTGTTGTGGCATCAGAGCGGGTGTTCAGTGCTGCAGGGGGCATAGTTACCCCTAAGAGAACTGTCCTTTCCTCCCAAAATGCTGAGAGACTTCATAAAGATGAATCAGGTGTGGATCAATCAGGATTTCCAGACACCGGTGCCTGATACAACAGAATAGATTAATGTGACACTAATGATCATACTGTAGTGTGCTGCCATACCGGAATATTATGCAAAACGAGTCATTACTTCTGGCTATGTAATGCTGACACTATTCTGCTGCTGCTACTCGCCTGATGTAACCCACTTGCTATCTCTACTGCCATTCCTACATAGGAGCTTCTTGGCCAACTGATATATGGTACATGTTACATTTTTTTAAAAAAGGATATGCATACCACTGGCCTATACTATCACACTGCTTTTGTTAGGTTCTGCTACTACTGTGATCTGCCACCATCTTGTGCTGTACGCCACTGCTGTTGCCCCTCTCACTCTGTCATGGGGCCATGATTGTCCCTGTTACTGCCACTGCTGTTGCCCCCCTCCCCACTGTGTTATGGGGCCACTACTGTTCCTGTTGGTCCATGTTGACATCATAGTTTACTTTTCCTGTCTTCTAAACCATCAGAAGAACAGGGAAAAAAAAGAGGATACCATATTTTAGGCATCCATACGATCTCTTTCACACGGTCAATATTTAGTTAGTATTTGGTTAGTATTTGATCAGAGTCCTAAGCAGGAGTGGATCCAAAAGACAGATGAGATGCATAATTCTATTACATTGTATCTCTGTTTTGGACCTACTCCTGTTTTTGGCTTTCAATTGCTGATCAAATACTCAAGGAAAACACTGACAAAAGACGTACTTTCTGAAAGAGGCCATTAAAGTCTTGCATGCAGAACTTTTTTTCCTTGTTAAAAACAGATGCAAATTGATCATAAGGACTCTTTCAAACAGTCAGTATTTGGTCAGTGTTTTGCATCAGCATTTGAGCAGAATTTGTAAGTGAAAAGCAGGAGTGGGTCCAAAAGACATGAGAGATGCAAATAATTCAATTAGATTTTATCTCCTATTTTTGGCTTAGGGCTTGTTTACATCACCGTTAGGGATTCCGTTCTAACTTTCCTTTATAACATCGTTATAACGGAAAATAACGGAATCCCTAGGACGGAAATCAAAACGTACACCTTTAAGAGGCATTCCGTTTTGATCCGTTGTAATAGAAGCCTATGGGAAAGCATAACGGATCCATCTGGTTTTTGTTATGCCGGACGGAAAACAAAGTCCTGTCGACAGAACTTTGCTTTCCGTCCAGCATAACGGCAACCAGACGGATCCGTTATGCTTTCTAATATGACGGATCAAAACGGAATGCCTCTTAAAGGTGTCCGTTTTGATTTCCGTCCTAGGGATTACGTTATTTTCCGTTATAACGATAAGTTAGAACGGAATCCCTAACGGTGATGTGAACAAGCACTTACAAATACTGATCAAATACTGATACAAAACACTGACCTGAACTGATGGATCCTAAAAATGCAGGATTTTTTTTTTTTTGTTTTTAGTTTTCTGTTCTTCTAATGGATCAGAAGAACGGAAAAATAAACTGAGTTAATAGCGCAACATTACTGCCACTACCAGTGCTGCTGTTGCCACCTCGTCCCCATTCTGTCATGGGGCCACTACTGTCACTGTTGCTACTTCCACCCTTGAATCTTGGGGAACTGCACAGTTAAGGGCTCGTTCAAATCACCGTTCAGCCCTTCCGTTCTCCTGCTCCATTATAGGAGGAGGAGAACGGAAAGGATGGATTCAGGACATAATTGAGCTGAGAGGAGCCTACGGACCCCATAGACTATTATGGGGTCCGTTAAGTTTCCGCTCAGAAGATGATTTTTAAAGCGGAGACAAAAGTCCTGCGTGCACAACTTTTGTCTCTGCTCCAAAAATCATCTTCTGAGCGGAAACCTAACAGACCCCAAAATAGTCTAGTGCTTCCAAGCGGCGTCCCACGTGGGTCCCTGCTTATTGGAGGAGAGGTGAATGGACTCTGTAGTAGCAGCGCTTTGATCGAGCAGCTATTAGGATAGCACTCTGTTGGGGTAGCGGGCTGTTTGTCTGTCCGCTTGTTTAGACCACAATTAGTTGGTAAAGTTCAAAAATAATAGCTCAAAAAATACTTTTCCATTTGTATTGACGTCTTTGTGATGGGTCCCAAGTAATGGAGTCTACTTTTTAAAACACCAAACGCGTTTCGGTGATTATCTCTTCTACCCCTTCCCCAGTGGTTAGTAGACTCCTTTGGGATCTGGGGGCTTTTTATCTTTTTCCTAATTGGAAGGTGTGGTGATCTTTTCCAATTGTCAGGATGCTCATTAAACTGTGGTGTGGATTATGTCTGTATGGATTTTCATATATAATTCAAGTAACCATTTGCAGACAAAATAAAAAAATAATAAATGAGAGTAATTTTTTTTTTTAAATTAACAAAATATAGAAATAAAAAATGATAAAAATGAACGATTGTAACAGAGTTTCAATAAATAATGATATATAGTATCCAGGGATGATGCTGATAGTGTCAATAGCTGATATCCTTCATTCTAGTCCATAAATAAATAAATAAATGGTCCATCAATATAGATTAAAAATTCTGGTAAAATAATTAAACAGTGGTGGATAAAATAGTTTATATTAATTTAGCTATAAAATACATATTAATGTTTATCAAGAGTAGTGAACATCAATGTGTGTCTGAACACCTATCTATTGTTTCCTATGTTCTATATATCTTACATTTATCCTCATATCTACTGTATTTACTTGATTTCCACTTGGAATACAGGACACTGCCCCATACCCAAATCTAGGGTATAAATTATATATAATTATATATAAAATTGTACTGTATTTTTATTATATTTCACATTTTATTTTAGATTTTATTCAGTAGAACCAGCGCTGGTATTCTGTAGTATATATTCTATAGGATTTAATCTAACACTGAGACTTAACTACTCCTTATGTTTTTTAATATTTATTGAATATTTAAATAAATTTCATATATTTTATCCAGATTTGAGTGTGCCCACCATTATCTATTATTGACATTACTCTTCTATTCCATCACGGCTACGGGTAAGCCGTTGGTGGAGCACCTCAAATCCATTTTTCTAAACTGGTGAGCCACTAATTTCGTTTGAACTTCTACTAATATGAGGATCTTCTCAAGATGGCTCTTCTGCCAGTTCTCTGAGGCAAAAACTGCTTTCCCTCACTTCACATACACACTTAGGCTTCATTCACACGTCCGTATGTGTTTTGTGGTCCGCAAATTGCGGATCCCCAAAAAAGCGGATGACGTTCTGTATGGCATCCGTGTTTCAGTTTTTTTTGCAGATCCATTGTAACAATGCCTATCCTTGTCAGCAAAACAGACAAGAATAGGACATGATCTTTTTTGCGGAACGGAAATACGGACATACGGAAACGGAATGCACACGGAGTACCTTTCTTTTTTTTTTTGCGGACCTATTGAAATGAATGGTTCCGCATACGGTCCGCAAATAAAAGGGAACGGACACGGAAACAAAATACGGTCGTGTGAATGAAGCCTTAGTGTAGCCAGCAGCTTCCTGCCACTCAATCAGATTGGATTACTGAGAGACACGGCTCCTCACTCTGAAGCCTAATGCAGACATGCAGTGTGAAGGACTGCCCCTCTGTCTTCTGTTTATACTAAGGGGAAGACAGACAAGCCCTACTAATAGTCTTTTAAGGGACCAATGGAAAGGGATAGGGGACATTAATGAAAGCTGTTATTAGGTAATTACAGATCTTTTGACAATCATTGACAGATTAATCAGGTATACATACCTAGCTGTAAACTAGCAAATAATAAAACAAAATGACAGTTACACTTTAAGTACAAACAAATTGTACATAGCCAGATGACATGTGGCATCTTACATACTCAACAACAATTCAATAATTCGACATGGACTATTTCCAATGGACCATGTGGTTAACAAGCTGGTTTTGCTCATGGATTTGTTTTTTTTACATAGTTCTTGGTAATCCTTTGCAATCGCTGTGGGTTAAGTTCTGTTCTGTTAGAGTCAGCACTTCCGTACCCTACTGTAGTTAAAAGGGAATCTTTTACCACTGTTAATGTAGGCACAAGAGGGAAAAGTATCATCTCCCTTGCTCCAGAAAACGTCTCACAAGCTGTGTGTTTGTGACTTTTTAAGTGGAGAGAAAGCACAAGTCTTGATAAATCTCCCCAATGTCTTGTAGGGATAATTCAGCTGAATGTAATAATACATTTCTCACTGGAATCTGTTGCTTCATTCTGGAGTAAATGCACTTTAAATCCATATGCAGATGTCCAATAAAGTAAACCAAGGGGGGTGAACTTCCTCTGTGAGCCTCTTCCCCCACTTCTTGAATGACAGGACAAGGTGGGATTACTATGCTGGAATCTGGCCTGTCAATCAATAACAAGAGGGAGGGGCTGGAAGAGAAAGCAGAAGGAGCAAGGGTGCACAGAGTGACTTTGGCGTGTACTTGGTGCACTTAACTTCTCATTTGCATATGGAATGAAATTAATTTTTCTCCAGAATGATCACTGGATCGCCAAATGAAAGGTATCATTACATACAGTTTAACTAGCCCTACACGTCATTGTGTCTGGTTTAATAATGAATTTCCTGGTGACAGATTCCATTTAATGTATGTAATTTACATTTACTGTGCATTTGTTATTGCTCTTTTTAAAGACAGAAAACCTTTTAATAATAATCAAGTATTTTGTGTGGTCTACAAATGCAATTTGGAATGATACTTATAATTTCCATTTTCTACAGCAAAGTTTATTCATTTTTATGACCTTCTTTTAATCAATACAATCAGCCTTTAATCAGGAAAATTGTACTCTTTTATGCATCATTAGTATCTATTGTTCCGGAACATTTTGAAATTAAAACAGGTGAAAAATCACTTTATCTCATTTTAAGTAGTAACAAATAAAATATATATACTACAAGAAATGTAGAAATGCTGCAAAGAACCAAACCATTTAAAGCCCTATATATAATATATAAAACTGAGTGTATGTATGTGTGTATGTATGTGTGTATGTCCGCTAAAGAAATCCGCATCATCGCAGCTACAATCATGAAATCTGGCACACAGGTACAACTGGTGTCCTAGAAGGTTTTAGAATGGGTCTCAGCTCTCTAGGACGTACCGTTCCTGAAATATTCCCAAAAATGCATTAGCCAATAGAAGCCTGGTTAAATGACCCTTATCAGCCAATAGGAGATCGCAGGTCCTTATCCTCCACAGAGACAGAGACAGTTTTATACCAGGTTTCCATAACAACACAGCCAGTTTGCTTCACTGCTGTAGGTCAGCTTTAAAGGGCAGAGCGCTGTGGATGACACTGTTTCACGGGAAATTCCGGTTACCATAAATATAATTTATGTTTTAGACTAACTCATCATTAATCACTACTTAATATAATGTAAATTTCACATATTTACCATTCAGTAGTAATAAAAGATGGTTTCTACCACTGCTACCCACTGTGTTTCCTCATAAATTACCATGGCATCGTCCTGTAGATCAGGCCATCCTCAAGTTTAAAACAGGGATACAATACCAGAACCATGCGTATGACTTATAATGCGTACACTAGTGGAACTGAGCTCATTGAATATATATGATCTACAGATATAGTAGAGCTAAACTTAACGCTGAACACATGGCACAGTGTTATCTCAGTTATCTCAAAACAAAAGTCATTGAAATCCATTGAAACATTTGTTATCTTTTTCTTGTCATTCTTTACTTAATGCGTTAATTATCAAGTTTATACTGTATATTCACTGTTTAAATCCATTGCCAAAATCAAGCTCACTACATAAATACAGTTCCATAAATCACAGTTTAGCACCATAACTAAATTTGACATATACAGTAAATAAGGAACCAGAACCAAGCTCATAAAAGAAATACAGTAACGGAACCAAGCTCAGTACATAAGTAAATAAAGTAGCAGAACCAAGCTTACTACATAAATACAGTATTAGGTACTAGAAAAGGGCTCATAACATAAATACAGTACTAGAACCAGGCTCATAACATAAATACAGTACTAGGTACTAGAGCCGGGCTCATAACTAGAGATGAGCGAGCATGCTCGTCCGAGCTTGGTGCTCATTCGAGTATTATGGTACTCGTAAGTGCTCGCTGCTCGGACGAGTATCTCGCCATGCTCAAGGAAATGGCATCTTCCGCATTTTGAATTTTTGGCGCCTATAAACTCAGGCAATCACAAGCCAGGATACTCTGCGGTACACCCAGCATCACATGGGGCCCTTACATGTCGATAGCAGGGGTTGGCTGGCCTGATCAGGTGACCCTGAAATATACTAGTGACTGGCCACGGTGCTCGGCTCAGATGCCGTCTGGATGTCGTTAGGGATAGAGCTGCTGCCTTTCAGGGAGAGTGTTAGGGCCTGCATTTAGTTCTCTGTTAGGCAGGAATCACGCACAAAGAACCCAACAGCCCTTCTAAGGGCTACAAGACATTTTTTTTTGTCTCCTGGCTGGGCTGGCTGGCACTAGTAGTGCAGCTATCGCCGTATATAACCCTTTTTTTTATTGTTTTATCTCAGTGATACAAATCCATTTCATACAGCAGTGTGGAACCATTCTGTGTGTCACAGTTCAGCTGTCCACTCACCACAAACCACAATCCGTATTTTCTGTCCAGGTGACCCATACTGTACGTCATGTAATCGAATACGGTCTTTTGCTTTCACTGATACAGCTACATTACAAAAATCTCTGTGCGATTTGTCTGGGTTGCAGTCAAAATAGCCACAGTCAGCAGGGGCTGAGTTTGCTCTCTCTCAGTCACCACAATCCGTATTTTCTGTCCAGGTGACCCATTCGGTATGTCACGTCAGTAAAAAAAGGTCTTTTGCTCTCACTTATACAGCTACATTACAAAAATCTCTGTGTCGACATTTGTCTGGGTTGCAATTAAGCAGACCATACTGCACGGTACGTAATAACATATGTAATTTAGCTCTAACTTATCCACCTATATACAAAGCACAATCCGTATTTTCTGTCCAGGTGACACATTCTGTACGTCACGTCAGTAAAAAAGGTCTTTTGCTCTCACTTATACAGCTACATTACAAAAATCTCTGTGCGACATTTGTCTGGGATGCAGTCAAAATAGCCACAGTCAGCAGGGGCTGAGTTTGCTCTCTGATAGTTTCTGCACGTCACGTTAAAAAAAATATATATATAAAAAAAAAATATAAAAAAAAATATATATAAAAAAATAGTTTTTTTGTTGTTTTATCTCAGTGATACAAATCCATTTCATACAGCTGTGTGGAACCATTCTGTGTGTCACAGTTCAGCTGTTCAGTCACCACAATCCGTATTTTCTGTCCAGGTGACACATTCTGTACGTCACGTCAGTAAAAAAGGTCTTTTGCTCTCACTTATACAGCTAAATTACAAAAATCTCTGTGCGACATTTGTCTGGGTTGCAATTAAGCAGACCAAGTCTGCCTAATCTAATAGTTTCCGTGTAATTGCTACATACTGCACGGTACGTAATAAAATACGTAATTTTGCTCTAACTTATCCACCTATATATTAATTTGTTCAGATTGAACAAGTTTGTGGGTTTCAGTACAGCAGGACCATTTTTATTTTTTTTTTGGTATATATAATACACTTATATAAAGAAAATGTTGAACCCCAGGGCTAAGGGTCGAGGACGAGGGCGTGGGCATTCAATTACTGCAGGGGGCAGAGGCCATGGTCCTGGGCAGGGTGAGACAGTACCTGCTGATGAGGGAGCAGGGGAACGCCGCAGAGCTACACTCCCTAGCTTCATGTCTCAACTTACAGAGACACGTGGTAGAGGACTGTTGAAACCACAACAGTGCGAACAGCTGATGTCGTGGATTGTGGACAATGCTTCAAGTAATTTGTCCACCAGTCAGTCTTCCACGCAGTCCACCCACGTTACCCAAGGGAGCACTCCTCTGGCTCCTCCACTTCAACCTTCTTCCCCCAAGTCTGCCCCCTCCCAGGAAAATTTGGAATGCGATCCGGCATACTCTGAGGAACTGTTTTCTTGACCCTTCCCAGAGTCACAAACCACTTCTCAGGTTGCTGCTGACCTCGTTCCCGATGCCCAAGTTTTCCAACTGTCGCAGTCTGTGGGTGATGATGATGATGACAATGTTGACTTAGTGGAAGAAGTGTGTAAAGAGGTGTCGGACGATGAGGAGACATGGTTGTCAGACAGTGGTGAAGTTGTTGTCAGGGCAGGAAGTCCGAGGGGGGAGCGGACTGAGGAATCGGAGGATGACGAGGTGACTGACCCAAGCTGGGTTGATAAGCCGAGTGAAGACAGTGCTTCTGAGGTGGAGGCGAGTGCTGCACCAGAACAGGTTGTAAGAAGCAGTGGTGTGGCTAGAGGCAGAAGCAGGGCCAGAGCTGGTGCATCAGCAGCAACTGTTTCACGTAGTGAAGCTCCCGTGGCGAGGCCTAGATGTTCGCAAGTCTGGAGGTTCTTTAAAGAAAGTGAGGATGACCGACGGACTGTGGTGTGCAACCTGTGCCACACCAGGATCAGCAGGGGTGCCACCACTACTAGCCTAACCACCACCAGCATGCGGGTCACACCACTGCTCCTTCCCCTGTGTCACTCGCTGCCTCTGCTAGTCAACCCCCTGCCCAGGACCCCGGCATGAGCCCCTCCCGCCGGAAAACCACACCTTCGCCTCCACGATCCTCCACAGTGTCCACCAATGTGTCCCAGCGCAGCGTTCAGCTGTCTTTACAGCAGACGCTGGAGCGCAAGAGGAAATACAGTTCCACCCACCCACATGCCCAAGCCCTCAACGTCCACATCTCCAAATTGCTGAGCCTGGAGATGCTGCCCTATAGGCTGGTAGAGACCAAGGCCTTTCGCAATCTCATGGCGGTGGCTGCCCCTCGGTATTCAGTCCCCAGCCGCCACTATTTTTCCTGATGTGCCGTCCCATCCCTACACCAGCACGTGACACAGAACATCATCCGTGCCCTGACCAACGCTGTTTCTGAGAAGGTCCACCTAACCACGGACACGTGGGCAAGTGCTGCCGGGCAGGGACACTATATCTCACTGACGGCACATTGGGTTAACTTGGTGGAGGCTGGAACCTACACTGACCCTGGGGCCGCTCACGTACTGCCCACACCGAGGATTGCGGGGCCTACCTTGGTCATGGTCTCTCAGATGTACTATGCCTCCTCCTCCACCTCCTCCTCCGAATTACCATCCGTGGGCACTGCGCCTTCAGTCGGTAGCTCTAGGCGCAGCAGCAGTGCCGTGGGTAAGCGCCTGCAGGCGGTGCTCAAACTGCTGAGCTTAGGTGACAAAAGGCACACCCAAGAGCTGTTACAGGGCATCACGGCGCAGACCGATCTGTGGCTGGCACCACTGAACCTCAAGCCAGGCATGGTTGTGTGTGACAATGGGTGTAACCTGGTGGCGGCTCTGCAACTCGGCAGACTGACACATGTGCCATGCCTGGCCCACGTGTTCAATCTAATAGTTCAGCGGTTCCTCAAGACATACCCCAATCTGTCTGATTTGCTCACCAAGGTGCGCCGCATCTGTGCGCATTTCCACAAGTCAACCACAGATGCTGCCACTTTCAGGGCAGCACAGCGCCTCCTACAACTGCCCGCTCACCGACTGTTGTGTGGCGTGCCCACAAGATGGAATTCGACATTAAACATGTTATCCAGAGTTTACCAGCAGCGCAGAGCGATTGTAGACTGCCAGATGTCAACTTCCACCAGAACTGGTAGTCAGGTCAGTCAGATTCCTCAAGTCTACAATGAGGAGTGGACGTGGATGTCTGATATCTGCCAGGTGTTGAGCAACTTTGAGGAGTCAACACAGATGGTCAGCGGCGATGCCGCCATTATCAGCCTCACCATCCCGCTGCTTTGCCTGTTGAAAAACTCACTGCTCAGCATGAAGTCGGATGCTTTGCGCTTGTCACAAGAGACGGTGGGGGAAGATACGTCACTTGATAGCCAGAGCACCCTCCGGTCTGTTTCTCAGCGCGTATCGGAGGAGGGGGATGAGGATGAGGAGGAAGAGGAGGAGAATGTCGGCGAGACAGAAGAGGGTACCAGTGCTCAGTCCTTAACTCTTGAGCGTGTATGGGCTGAAGAGGAGGACTTGGAGGAGGAGGAGGAGGAGAAGGAAATGGAGAGTTAGGCCAGTGAGGAGAGGGAATTCTTGCGTGTTGGGACTCTGGCGCACATGGCAGACTACATGTTAGGCTGCCTATCCCGTGACTCTCGCGTTAGAAGCATTTTTTCAAACACCGATTACTGGGTGTTCACTCTCCTGGACCCACGGTACAAGCAGAACCTTTCCACTCTCATCCCTGTAGAGGAAAGGAGTATGAGAGTGAATCAATATCAACAGGCCCTGGTGCACAAGCTGAAACAATCCTTCCCATCTGACGCCGCTAGCGGCAGAGGACATGGTTCTGTGGGCCAAGTAGCGGGGGAGAGGAGGCGAGCAGGCAGCTTGTCCAGCACTGGCAGGGGAACGCTCTCCAAGGCCTTTGCCAGTTTTATGTCACCCCAGCAAGTCACCTGTCCCCAGTCTAGGCAGAGTAGGGGGGAGCTGTACAGAAAGATGGTGAGGGAGTACCTAGCTGACCATACCAACGTCCGGACCGATCACTCTGCTCCATACAACTACTGGGTTTCAAAGCTGGACACGTGGCCTGAACTGGCACTGTACGCCTTGGAGGTGCTGGCCTGCCCTGCCGCTAGCGTGCTGTCAGAGCGGGTATTCGGTGCAGCTGGTGGCGTCATCACCGATAAGCGTACACGCCTGTCAACTGACAGCGCTGACAGGCTGACGCTTAATAAAATGAACAAAGCCTGGATTTCACCGGAATTCAAATCTCCTCCGGGGGAAAGCAGCTAAAGATTAATATTACTTATGTATCTGATTCCTCTTCTCTACTCCTCCTACTCCTCCTCCTCCTTGTCGTCTTTGCCTAACGCTGACCAAAAAAACGCCATTTTTTAGAGGTCCAACTGGCACTCTTTTACCACAATTTTTCAGGAGGGCCCCCTACAGGCCCTCTCTTCAAACAATTTTTCTGGAGGTCCACCTACAGGCCCTCTCTCTAAATAATTTTTCTGGAGGTCCACCTACAGGCCTTCTCTCTAAACAATTTTTCCGGAGGGCCCCCTACAGGTCCTCTCTCCAAACAATTTTTCCAGAGGTCCACCTACAGGCCCTCTCTCTAAACAATTTTTCCGGAGGTCCACCTACAGGCCCTCTCTCCAAACAATTTTTTCGGAGGTCCACCTACAGGCCCTCTCTCTAAACAATTTTTCTTTGCACCTAGTTGGGTGCTTCCCTAACATGTGATGGGTATGTGCCTCGCCTTTCTTGGTCTGGGTGAGCACAATTGCCATGAGGTTAACCACCAGGCTGTTGCCTGAGAATTTGGGGTAATGGTGGGATAAGGCAGCCTCAGAGGCATCCATGCATGCTGCCCCTGCTGTTTCCTGTCCATTTCCGTGGTGTTTCCATCATTTTCTGAGGTTTCCAGGTTTTGACCCAGCCTTCCCTAGGCAGAGCCTTGGTCCCCTGCAAAAATGCTCGAGTCTCCCATTGACTTCAATGGGGTTCGTTACTCGAAACGAGCACCCGAGCATTGGGAAAAGTTCGTCTCGAATAACGAGCACCCGAGCATTTTAGTGCTCACTCATCTCTACTCATAACATAAATACAGTAAAAGAACTGCGCTCAGTAAATAACAGTAACAGAACCATATTTGCTACATAAATAGAGCACTAAAACCAAGCTTTATACATAAGCACAGCATGAGTCAAGCTTGGTAAATCAATACAGAACCATAACCTTATAATATAAATACAGCACCAGAGCCAAGCTCAGTATTGAAGTGTCACAGGTAACATCTTCTTTAATGGGGACTTTCCCTTTTCTTCTCTGTCTGTCCCAGACAATCATAACAACTTCACCTGACCACATCTCATCTCTGCAGAGTTTTCCACTCTGTACTACTACAAAAGCCTCATAGTGTCATATACCATACCCTTGAGTATAATAATAATACCCACTACACCCAACATGAATCTACCCTAAACATTTATTCAGGAAAATAATTTCCACTGAAGAGTCAGAAGAAGAGAACCATTGGCTTGGCAGGGTACATTACCCTGCTGCCTCTAACAATTTGCCAAGTTCCCATAGCACACCTTAGTGCCATCTCTTCCCTAAGTATGCGATAGACAAGCACAAGATCTTCCACATTGCTCCATGATCCACATTAAGGATGAGCCAACCAGGTCAAACCAAACCAATTTCAGTCCGAACTTTGCAGTTTTTTGGACTACAGATGAACCTAAATCTTTCCAGGTTCATTTTGTATGAATCCACTAAAACAGAGCACAGCACCATCTTTGGGCACATGTCGGAGGGAAAAGAGCACTAGGGAGGAAAAAGAAGGGTTGTCACATGACCCTGAGAAAAAATGATGGGGAAGGGCAGACAGCCTGGATAAACCAATTCTGTGCTGTGAATGAGGGTGATTGTGTGTGACAGTGTCTGCAAGGAAAGTGATCTTAGGGAGTCAAGGGCAGTCAGAAATCAACCAGGGACAGTCAGAAATCAATCAAGCTTATTGTCAGGGACAGTGAAGGGAAAGGCTAGGATTTCAAAGAAGAATCATGTGTTTTGTGTCCAATAGAGAGAAGCAGGGCAGCTGACAGACAAGGAAAGAGGAGACAGGACCTGTGGCTGACTGTGCCTGCTATCAGAAGTGCAGGTGCACCTCAAAAGCAGCTACTTGCAAGCAAATATTTTCATTTTTCCCCTATTTTTACAGAAATCCTTTTTTTGTGGGGTTCAATACAATTAAGCAGTATATATATACGCGATTATTGCAGCAATATTTACTGTGTGGCAGCAATATACCTGTGTGTATTAAGCTGAAATCAAGCATTAAGCCGCAGTCTTCTGTTCACGTATTTTCAGTTCCCACATGGTTGCAATTTAAAATTTCTTTTTGGGGGAGTCCCATTTAACTATGCAGCATATATATGTGATGACTATATAAATACCCATGGTGTGGCAACAATCTACCTGTGTGTAAAGTTAAAATTGTGTGACAAATCTCAGTCGTCCATTTAGGTATTTTCAGTTTCCACACAGTCGCAATTTATATTTTTTTTTGGGGGGGGGTTCCAGTTGTAGGCATGTGATTGCGCTGACCCTACCAATCTGCCAGAACAGAAATATGTGCCATGTCCAGCAGACCCCATAGCACTGCTTCTAGGGGTGGCACAACTTCAAACTTATAGCACCACAGAAGGCTTGTACAGGATAGCAAATGGGCCTGAGGCATACAAAGATCTCATAATGCCCTATAACAAAACTTACTGCTCCCCATCTGACAAATTTATCTTTATATTTTTTATTTTTTTTTTTAATTAAAGGGGTTGTGCCACGAAAAATATTCTAAATTTTAAAAACCAGCACCTGGATCTGAGTACTTTTTTGACTGCAAGTAATCAAACATTTAGTAGAGCTACTGAGCTATTCAATAAAAATGTATCTGTATAGCACCACCTGCTGTTTTTTCTTTTCCTTATTTCTCCGTCCATCTCACTGAGGTGGTCGCACATGTTCAGTTAGTTTAAATCTTTAAAGGGGTTGGCCAGTTACGTCAGGAGGCATGGTCTGACTTCTCGGCATCCCCACTGATCAGATGTTTGAAGAGAACACAGCGCTAGTGCAAGCACTGCATTCTCCTCACTGTTCACCATCGACATCACAGCAGCGAGCTGGTGTAATTGCGAGCCACCTCAACGGGAAGGAGAAAAATAATTTATTTTCTGTTAGAAGCTGTGGCAGTTGCTGGGGGGAAAAAAACTACAGTAGAAAGGACACACCCCCTGAGCTGTCAGCCTGAAATCTGCCAGAACAATTTGAGCTATTTCTTAACACAATAGTTCAAGGTACTTACTTTAGACTACTAATACTAATACACAGAGCTGGAGATTAATCTGTGTCCCCTGTCTCCCACAGACTACATGCAACTGTATGATAATTGCAGCAATACCCATGGTGTGGCAGCAATCTACCTTTGTGGGTTAAGTTGAAATTGAGCATCAAGCCTCAATCACTCATTTACAGATGTTCAGTTTCCACATGGTTGAAATTTTACATTTTTTTTTTTGGTGGGGGGGTTTAAATTTCTTTAAGCAGCATAAATGTACATGCTGCATGCTGAGGCCTGCATCATGCCACTAATGCCACTTGCCAACCATCATGTTCCCCCAAGCCACTTTTTAATTTTATTTAACCTTATAACACGGTGTGTGTTTACACATCATCTGCCCTGATAAGGGACAATTTTTGGAAGATTTGGAATACGAAATAGCATGAGACATGCTGGCACGATGTGTTCTTAAGCATGCTTTATGTTAAAGCAGTCAAATGTGCATTTCCCCATAGCTATATATGTCAGAGTCACTCAGAAATCATTTACTCTTGCTGTCATTGTGTTCCAGAGCTTGGGAAAAAAAATTTCATAAAAAAAAATTAAAAGAGAAAACAAATTTTCAAAGAGTCCTATGAGGCTAGAGGAGGTCATATACCAACTTTCAAGGCAATTGGTGCAACTTCGGTTTAGCCAAACTGATTTAGGTCTAAACTGAACTTTTTAAACAATTTGGTGAACCGGACTCAAAACAAATCTCGACTAGTTCGCTCATCTCTAGTCCATATCTAATGTTCATGTGTCCATTGTAGGTAATTTCAGCCATGGAGAGGGGCTCCAGTGCAGTGATCTGTCCTTAGAAACAGCTAGCATCAAAGACAGGTTCTCTTTAAGAACCCATTTTAGCCATTCCAGTCCTTTTTTTCCATTAACCCTGTATGGTTTTTGACACACTTGCATTTTGGTCATTCCGCGTAGGCTATGTTAAAATAACATTGATTACCTGTAGGCTCTTGATATTACTGAGCTAGGCTGCATTGCTTTTACATTCAATATGTTTCAAATTCTCTTTTGTCTTGCATTCTGTCATTCAGATATGAAACTTCAGCAATTTTTTACCCCGAATGTCTGCAAACCTGATTCTTGTGGGAAGGGTCACAGCCAGCACAGCCAGCATTATTACTTAAATGAGCAAAAGGGAAAGTAGGAAGCATTTACTCCATGACTGAGATGGTATACACGAACCAGAAATGTGTGATGTTTCATATCAAAGGCATTTAAATCTCAGAGGGCTTCCACAGCCCGAACATCTTGTACTTCTACATTCCAGCTCTTATTAGCCTAATTCAGCTTGCTGGATAGGATGCCATGGAGGATTTTTATATCCAAGCTTGTTTAAGGGTGACATTTCATTTTGGTCCAGATTTCTGCTATGATTTTCCGTCTGCATTAGGGCTGTGTGTGTGGGAATGATAAGATATATAAAGTGAGAGAGTGAGAATGCATTAGAGAAAAACAGGAAGGAGGGGGAAGACGTGGCAAAATTAATAACATCTCTGCAGCTATTTATATTAGCGCCTGTGAATTTCCGTTCTGAATTACGACTTTAGATGCCTTAGTAAAGCTTGTCGCAAAATTAATTTTTTCTTGTACAGAGTATGCTAGCACTCCCTGTAAGAGGCACTCTTTAATAACCTAAATACCAGCTTCCTATTGAGATATGGCAAAAGACAAAAATAAAGATTGCGTTGACGTAGTATAACAATTTGCATACTTCAATCCCATTGATGATGTGCCAGTTTCTTAAAAAGAATATGAAAACATTTCAATATATATTAAAAAAAATTGCAGTGTATTAATTTTGGGTTGAAATCTTTTCCAATTCCAAATTTTCAGCCAGCTGATCTCTGAGGTCTGCAAATTTTTATATACAATTTGGTGCTGCTTTGTCCCCTTCAGAATGAAATTCATCACAGGCATTGTCTGACGACGGGATCAGAAGCCATTTCCTGTGCTTTCCTAATAGCTCATAAATACTCATTCAGCTAAATTAGTAAAGAAGTAAGAATTCAGGGAGAACAGAGGTACGGGCTACAGTACCAGGAGTCAGACATTCCTATGTTCAGTATGTAGAGGACAGAACATCTTGCTCTAAATGAGAAAAGTCTCTGACTGCAAAATACAAATGTCTTAATAAATACCTATTGGAGATACAGTGGTCCCTCAAGTTACAATATTAATTTGTTCCAGGACGACCATTGTATGTTGAAACCATTGTAAGTCGAGTAATCAGTTCTAAAGCGCCAAAATGTCATCCAAGATAAGAGAAAATAAATATTTAAGAAAAATAAGCAGATAACTAAGACATATAAAACAAGTCCTTACATATAACAGTCAGGGATAGCTGATAACTAGTAACTAAGGCTACTTTCACACTAGCGTTCTATTTTTTTGGTATTGAGTTCCGTCATAGGGGCTCAATACCGGAAAAAAACGCTTCAGTTTTGTCCCCATTCATTGTCAATGGGGGAAAAACTGAACAGAAGAGAACGGAATGCTCCAGAATGCATTCCGTTCAGTTCAGTTGCATCCCCAGACCGGAAAGCAAACCGCATCATGTTGCATTTTGCTTTCCATCCTGGGGATCCGGAGCAAGGCGGATCCGGCATGACCCCCAATGCAAGTCAATGTGGACGGATCCGTTCTGCGTGACACAATAGAAACCGGATCCGTCCTCCATTGACTTTCAGCACTGTTAAAGATAATACAACCGGATCCGTTCATAACGGATGCAGATGGTTGTATTATCAGTAACGGAAGCGTTATTGCTGAACCCTGCCGGAAAAAGCAATAATGCCAGTGTGAAAGCAGCCTACTACAGATATTTTACCAGAGAAGCGACCTTGATTGGTTGGATCTGAGTCTGAGACATTGTATGCTGAATCAGGTTTCAACCTACGATGGGTCAGAAAAACCCATTGTATGCTGAAAATATTGTATCCTGAGGCCATTGTATGTTGAAGGATCACTTGTCTAGTTTTTAGACAAAAATATGTCCGGTGCGCTAATAAAACATGCCCCAAAGATGACCATAATCTTTAGGCTATGGTTTTATGTAAGACACATCTATGTACACATACTGCACTAGACATCATGAATGAAAGCCAATGCATAAAAAATACAGATTTCTTCTAATTTTTACCAAAAAAGTTGACAGCTGGCATTGGATTGCTTCTTATGGACATAAAACCCAGTGTCTTCATACATATGCTTTTCTGTAATTGAAGATTTTGAATACTGTACCAACTAGTTATAAAAAAGCAGATGTGGGCCTGCTGAGTTACTTGAACAGATTTGGTTTGGAGCTACTCCTAAGAGCATTATCTAAGTAGCCTACTTGTTTTTTGCCCTCTAACCCCTGTATAGGAATATGGATTCTGCTGAAGTGGAACCACCAGACTGCTACCTCTTGGAGTAGTCTCATGAGAGCACTGACCCATTGGGGTCCAGACACACCGGCGTGGAGAGCAAAGGTCAGGGTGGGCAACTCAGGGTCAGTACAGAGATCAGGCTGAAGTAAGTTCAGACAGCAAAGGGTCAAATTAATAATAATGTTACTGGTTGGCACTCTGGTTAATAATGGCACTCACTGGTATTAGTATATCCACGTTTATATGAAAGATAAACCACGGCACTGCAAAGTTCCTTGAAGATATGCAACTCAATTTTTAAATTACTCAAGCAATGGCAAGTGAAGGCTGACACTAGCGTATAGATCCATCCCATACCTCATTCACAGGTGAGGGAGCTGATGTACTGAATGGAAGACAGCGTTCCAAGACCAATCTTGAAAAACTGGGCCAGGAAAAGTGGAAAACCAATGACCTGTATCTACTGAGAGCATGTTACTCTTAGGACTGTTTCACATGAGCGAGTCCATTGTAGGAATCATGCTCCGTGTGTGAGCGTGATCCTCTGTTCTGGAGTGCTTGGCATTACACTGATTTATAATGCTGTCTGTCTCTGCTTGACTTTACTTCTACATAATCATAGTGACATAAAGTCGTTAGTATAATCCTATAGTAGTACGGTCAAGCAGAGACACATAGTATTATAAATCAGAGTAATGCCATGAGCTCCTGCAAATCCAGAATGGACTCGTGTGCCAACACTGGATGCACCCCTCCACAGATGCCCCCAATAACGCCTGAGCCAGCCACCCTTGCTTTGTAACAGTGACAGCCCCATATGCCACAGACAGTATTTTGTGTAAGGGAAAATGTCTGCTGGTCATTGTTATCTAGTGGCCACTGATTGGTAGATCACGTAGACCTGTAGATCATGATTTACTATTTCCCACCATGTGATAGATACTGTAATAGTGCCAGAGTGCATCGATTTGTCAATGGTACCAACTACTATAGTATATTCCCACCACAGTAGCTTCAAAAACCTATTCCTGCATGTGTAAAAGACTGTCTATTCCTTCCTTTCATCCAATCCAGACTGCAACGTTATTACCTGAAGATCAGAACAAACTAAAATCACATAGATTTTCCAACATATTTGAAAATCTCTTTGAAATACAATAATGCTGTCCTGGATCTTTCTAGTGACCCAGGACAGCAGGAAGTGTTCCACCATAACCATTAAGAGTTCATTCATTTATTGATGCCGCTGTGCACACACTGTATCCTTTGGCTGCACTGAACTCCTGTATTTTGAGGAATATTTATGAGAGATCTGTTAGTAGGTCCACTACTCGGTTTTATTTGCTTGGTATCCAGGGCATTATGTTCTCCCGGAACAGAGCAATATGTTCTAAGCATATTGTTCTCTCATGGTAAGGCAGCCGCTTTCCCTGCAGACAAGCGCTTGCTTGGGATCAAGCGTAACTAATATGTGCTGCAGCACAAACAGACATGTCCAGTATAGAAGGAAAATAAAATGTAGCAGTAACTAATAGCTTCCTTATAAATAACAATGCATGACATCTTGTACAGTATAATACTATGTACTCAGTTCATGAATGCGATAAACGAGTACAGTGCATGTTAGTAAAATGATATGCTGTACTTAATATATTTACAAAATTTATATACAAGTGCATATCAATAAATTAGAATATCATCAAAAAGTTTTTTTTTTCAGTAATTCAGTTCAAAAAGTGAAACACATATTATATAGAGTCATTACAAACAGAGTGAACATTTTCAAGTGTTTATTTCTGTTAATGTTGATGATTATGGCTTATAGCCAAGGAAAACCCAAAAGTCATTATCTCAGAAAATTAGAATAATTAACACAAAACACCTGCAAAGGCTTCCTAAGCCTTTAAAAAGGTCCCTTAGTCTGGTTCAGTAGGCAACACAAATATGGGGAAGAATGCTGACTTGACAGATGTCCAGAAGGCTGTCATTGACACACTCCACAAGGAGAGTAAGCCACAAAAGGTCATTGCTAAAGAAGCTGGCTGTTCACAGAGAGCTGTATCAAAGCATATTAATGGAAAGTTGAGTGGAAGGAAAAAGGGTGGTAGAAAACGGTGCACAAGCAACAGGGAGAACCACAGCCTTGATAGGATTGTTAAGAAAAGGCCTTTCCTAAATTGGGGGGAGATTCACAAGGAGTGGACTGCTGCTGGAGTCAGTGCTTCAAGAGCCACCACACACAGATGTATCCAGGACATGGGCTACAAGTGTCACATTCCATGTGTCAAACCACTCATGACCAATAGACAACGCCAGAAGTGTCTTACCTGGGCCAAGGAGAAAAAGAAATGGACTGTTGCTCAGTGGTCAAAGGTATTGTTCTCAGATGAAAGTAAATTTTGCATTTCATTTGGAAATCAAGGTCCCAGAGTCTGGAGAAAGAGTGGAGAGACACTCAATCAAAGCTGCTTGAGGTCTAGTGTGAAGTTTCCACAATCAGTGATGGCTTGGGGAACCATGTCATCTGCTGGTGTAGGTCCACTGTGTTTTATCAAGACCACAGTCAGTGCAGCTGTCTACCAGGAAATTTTAGAGCTCTTCATGCTTCCCTCTGCTGACAAGCTTTTTGGAGATGGAATTTTTATTTTCCAGCAGGACTTGGCTCCTGTCCACACTGCCAAAAGTACCAATACCTGGTTTGATAACCACAGTATCACTGTGCTTGACTGAGCAGCAAACTCGCCTGACCTTAACCCTATAGAGAATCTATGGGATATTGTCAAGAGGAAGATGAGAGATACCAGACCCAAAAATGCAGACGAGTTGAAGGCTGCTATCAAAGCAACCTGGGCTTCCATAACACCTCTGCAGTGCCACAGGCTGATCGCCTCCATGCCATGCCGCATTGATGCAGTCATTCATGCAAAAGGAGCCCAACCAAGTATTGACTGCATTTACTGGACATACTTTTCATTTGGCCAACATTTCTGTGTTTAAAAACATTTTTATAGTTGGTCTAATATAATATTCTAATTTTCTGAGATAATGACTTTTGGGTTTTCCTTGGCTGTAAGCCATAATCATCAACATTAACAGAAATAAACACTTCACTCTGTTTGTAATGACTCTATATAATATATGTGTTTCACTTTTTGAACTGAATTACTGAACAAAAACAACTTTTTGATGATGTTCTAATTTATTGAGATGCACTTGTACATATTTAAACTACTAAACCTTGAATAAATCATCTTTAAAAACATTAACCAGTTTACAAAATATCAATCCTCCATAGCATCACTAAACAATAAAGATGACAAAAATGGGGTGTATGGTGACATCAACCAGTTTGCAATATATAGGTAAGAAATTAGTCAGATCATCCCACCATATCTTGTGATTGTCACATCAGTTGGGGGATCAGTTTATGGATCCAAAGATGATGGGACATGTTTCCTAATGACCCTTACAGACCACCCTGGTAAGTGTGACCCCATCCGATGTCTAACCCTGTGGTCCCATGGTAAAGGGGCAGCATAGGGGTTGTAATACACATAGATTTAAATGAGTCACAACATACACAATGTAGGAATAATTAAAGGGATTATCCCATGATTAATGTAAAAAATGAAAATCAGACATCATATAGAACATGATAATCTCATTCTAACAAAGCTAGGACCAGCCCTTTACCTCACATGGGTCCAGAGATCTCCTCATTCATTGTTCCAATTTTGTTGGTAGATTTATTTCAAGCTGGCAGTTCAGGGGATGTATCCTTTCTGTTGCAGATCAGGGGGCATGTCCTTTCTGAAGAAGCTTTCTCCCTATCATAGCTCAGGAGCTTTAACATTTGAATTGCTTTAGGGATTTGCACAAACTCTGCCAGGCCTGACCTCTACCTGTTTCCTAACTAAATGTATTGCCTGATCCCTCGATGCCACAAATTGATGTCTCTGATCCCCATTGATCACCAGTCAACCACACCAGGACTATTCCAAGAGGTAGCAGCTTGGTCTCCTGCAGCAAAAGCCAGATCCTTATATAGGGGTTAATGGGTGAGTATCAGGATAAAACCCTCAGGACTAGCCCAAGACAACCGGTTGGTTGGCACAGTGGATTCTCGGTAAACCCCTTTAAAGCTTGGATTGTTAGCTTTAATACAAGACATGACTTAGATCTCAATTTGCCTGACGTAGCAGAGCTGAAGTTATAATTTAAAGGGAATCTCTGCTTAGGAAACCTTTAGTTGTCAGAAAGTTCCCTTTAGTGTTGCATTTCTCTGCAGATATACCACTGGGGGATTAAACATTGCACTATACCACACATTCATACAGTGGGGAAAAAAGTATTTAGTCAGCCACCAATTGTGCAAGTTCTCCCACTTAAATATATGAGAGAAGCATGTAATTAATATCAGAGGTAGACCTCAACTATGAGAGACAAAATGAGAAAACAAATCCAGAGAATCACAGTATAAAAGACACCTGTCCACAACCTGAAACAGTCACACTCCAAACTCCACTATGGTGAAGACCAAAGAGCTGTCGAAGGACACCAGAAACAAAATTGTAGACCTGCACTATGCTGGGAAGACTGAATCTGCAATAGGTAAGCAGCTTGGTGTGGAGAAATCAACTGTGGGAGCAATAATTAGAAAATGGAAGACATACAAGACCACTGATAATCTCCCTCGATCAGGGGATCCACACAAGATCTCACCCTGTGGGGTCAAAATGATCACAAGAACTGTGAGCAAAAATCTCAGAACCACACGGGGGGACCTAGTGAATGACCTGCAGAAAGCTGGGACCAACGTAGCAAAGGCTACCGTCAGTAACACACTACGCCACCAGGGACTCAGATCCTGCAGTGCCAGACATGTCCCCCTGCTTAAGCCAGTACATACCCGGGCCCGTCTGAAGTTTGCTAGAGAGCATTTGGATGTTCCAGAAGAGTATTGGGAGAATGTCATATGGTCAGATGAAACCAAAGTAGAACTGTTTGGTAGAAACACAACTCGTTGTGTTTGGAGGAGAGTGAATGCTGAGTTGCATTCAAAGAACACCATACCTACTGTGAAGCATGGGGGTGGCAACATCATGCTTTGGGGCTGTTTCTCTGCAAAGGGACCAGGACGACTCAACCATGCAAATGATAGAATGAATGGGGTCATATATCGTGAGATTTTGAGTGCAAACCTCCTTCCATCAGAAAAGGCATTGAAGATGAAACGTGGCTGGGTCTTTCAGCATGACAATGATCCCAAGCACACCACCAGGGCAACGAAGGAGTGGCTTCGTAAGATGCATTTCAAGGTCCTGGAGTGGCCTAGCCAGTCTCCAGATCTCAACCCCATAGAAAACCTTTGGAGGGAGTTGAAAGTCCGTGTTGCCCAGCGACAGCCCCAAAACATCACTGCTCTAGAGTAGATCTGCATGGAGGAGTGGGCCAACATACCAGCAACAGTGTGTGCCAACCTTGTGAAGACTATCAGAAAACGTTTGACGTCTGTCATTGCCAACAAAGGATATATAACAAAGTATTGAGATGAACGTTTGTTACTGACCAAATACTTAAAACATAATAAAAACTATATAAATTTGGTATCACCGTAATCATACTAAGGGCTTGTTCACATTACCATTCAGCCTTTCCGTTCTCCTGCTCCGTTATAGGAGGAGGTGAACGAAAAGGACGGATTCGGGACATAATTGAGCTGAATGGAGCCTACAGACCCCATAGACTATAATGGTTTCCGTTAGGTTTCCGCTCAGAAGATGATTTTTGGAGCGGAGACAAAAGTTGTGCATGCAGGACTTTTGTCTCCGCTTCAAAAATCATCTTCTGAGCGGAAACCTAACGGACCCCATTATAGTCTATGGGGTCCGTAGGCTCCCCTCAGCTCAATTATGTCCCAAATCCGTCCTTTCCGTTCTCCTCCTCCTATAACGGAGCAGGAGAACGGAAGGGCTGAACGGTGATGTGAACGAGCCCTAACCCGAAAAATAGGGTTGTCATTTCTACTGCACAGTGATTGACATTTTTTTTCCTATTTCATCACACAAAGAATTTTTGTCCCTATGTTAGCTATGTTAAGATAAACAGTGCCATTAAAAAATACACCTTGTCCCACAAAAAACAAGCCCATGTACGCTGTAAAGGCTGTAAAGGCTGTAAACAGAAAATGAAAAAGAATTGTGGATCTTGGAAGGCAGGGAAGGGAAAACGAAAATGAAAAGTTACAAACAGGCCCTGTCCTGAACAGATTAAAGGGGTTGTGTCATCTCAGACAATGGGGACATATCGGTAGGATATCTCGTAAATGGAGCTGGCAAAGTCCCGGAGGGTACACTGCGCATATGCAGCTGCCCTCCATTCATTTCTGTGGGACCTGCACCTATCAGCCAATGGGGGCATATCCTAGAGCAGGCATCCCCAAATTATGGCCCTCCAGATGTTACAAAACTACAACTCCCAGCATGCCCGGACGGCCTACAGCTATTAGCCTACAGCAGGGCATGGTGGGAGTTGTAGTTTTACAACAGCTGGAGAGCCTCAGTTTGGGGATGCCTGTCCTAGAGACATGCCCCCATTGTCTGAGATGGGAATATCCCTTTAAGTAACAGATAAATATGGCTCTACAGCATGTAGTTGTTTACATGCAGACCTACCAACTGTCAGACATTCTATCTCTATGGCAACGGACTCGTCCACCAGTAACCAAAATATTACATAGTAACAGCAAAACTGCGTCAGTTTATATTCACAAATTAGTGAAGTGAGGAGGACCTAAGAGCCACCAGTATGACCGAAAGAAGATCATCCAGACAAAATAAAGGGAACCGATACCAGGAATTCATTTCCAACGGGTTATTAAACTTTCTATGGGAAAAAGAGAAAACCTGTAAGTACAAAATAAAGATATGGAAAAAATATACAAGAAAACTTCCTTTAGGGTACGGCCATGTGATCAGGAACCTAAAGGTACTTCCACAAGGGGTGAATACACTGTGGATTTTCATGTGGAAATTTTGTAGAGTTTTACAGTACCAGCAAAGTGGGTGAGATTTTAAGAAATCTCATCTCCACACTGCAGAAGAATATCTGTGTGTATATTGCCCTGTGGTGTGATCCTTAAATACACATTTTCAATGTACTGTAGACGTTAGACTGTAAAATGCACAGGGTGAAGGCTGCTGTAAATTCACTGAAATCCTCAAAAATTCCTCTGAAAAATAGACAGCAACACTAGTAAAAGGTGACGTGGGTGAAGGTTGTTGAGCCTATTTATTCAAAGATACAAAATGAGGCAGCACTCAGTTGTAAGTAAAAAGAGGTGGTAGACCACTTTTTATTCACCCAAATCACCCAAAGCCAGTTTTAGCCCAACACAGTGTGAAAGGCCTCATTGTGTTGGGATGAAATGTTGGGATTTGGGTGAATAAAAAGTGGTCCACCACATTTTTTCACTTGCAATTGAGTAAAATTCTGCTCCATATGTCCACACCCTAAGTATACTACAAAAATGTGACAGATGCTGGATTAATAGATATTCTGTATGACCAGTAGTCATAGAAAAGTAAGATAGAGCTTCCTCATAAGGGTAGAGGACCTAGTGGAAGAATGCCCAAGGCAAATTTGAATCCAAAATTCTGCACATATCACTTTCTATACAGAGTAATCTCTTAATATTGTACATTTTCTCAACTTTTAGCTGACCGTCCAGTTGCACGAACACCCAAAAAAAGAAGAAGAACCCTCAAATATTATCTTGAAAGAGCAGCAAAACTACCTGAGCTTGGAGAACCTGGACTAGAATTAGAGACCCCAGTTTACACTAAGTAAGTCACTATACAATACCTGCCGCTTCATGTGCAGATTCTCACATCTCTTCTCTTAATGCTCCTCACCATTCATTGTGTCATCTAAACAGGTTGGAATTTGCCGCCCTTCTCGGCCTGGTACCTACCAAAAGGATTGTAGAGGAGGAGCCAGGAACACCCGACCGGTAAGTTACCCTCAGTGATGGCACCACCATCACTCTATTAGACTTGTTCAGCCGGGAACAGCCTGCCTAATCCGTCACTGCTGGGGGCAACTGTGCGCTGCCGGAATTCCATACGTTCCCATTGACTATAATGGCGAAGCCAAGACGAAACATGCTTCGAGATGTGTTCTTGGACCCCTTGCTCCCTCAAACATGTCCACAGGTTGGTTATTGTCCTGACCTCAGTTTTTGTTATATTTATTTGGGTTTTTTCTTTTTCTTTATGTTTCTCCTGTTCCTACAGTGACTAAGGGTTGGTTAACCCTTTGAGTGGGTATGTTACTTCATCCTCTCTGTAGCATTGGGTTTGCTATGTAGATCTGATATCATTATTTCCTGATACTACCTACCTTTGTGTTATGTACATGTATTTCCATCTTTTGTGGGTGCTTTGGGACCCATACTCCGTACGGTGTTTGTGGACATTGTTCCATATCTAGATGTTTTGTCCCCATTTTACATGATTTATGTCTACATATTTATTTCTATATGCTGCAATAAGGAATATTCCTGCTTACTGTTTCCATCATAAGGTTTTTGTATAGATTGTGCGGGCGGTGTAATATTGTTTTTTGAGGCTTATTTGATTTGTTTTTTCTCAGTCACCATACAATACCTGCCACTTCATGTGCCAGTTCTCACATCTCTTCTCTTAATGCTCCTCACAATCACTGTGTCATCTAAACAGGTCGGAATTTGCCGCCCTTCTCGGCCTGGTACCAACCAATAGGATTGTAGAGGAGGAGCCAGGAGCACCCGACCGGTGAGTTACCCTCAGTGATGGCACCACCATCACTTTATTAGACTTGTTTCACATCTGCGCTAAGTAGATCCGGCAGGCTGACGCAATTCCATCTGATCCCATGCACTATAATGGTGACTGGCGAAGATCTAGCCGCAACCTGGCAAATATGGTGAGGAGCGGCCAAAGAATGTGTTGCGGCGGAATCTACACCAGTGCCAATTACAATGGATGGGGCCAGACAGAATTCCGATGGCGCACAGTTATGCCCGGCAGTGATGGATTCCAGAGCCTGCCAGGTCTGCTTAAATGCAGATATGGAACAGGCCTTACATAGCATAACCCTTAAATCCTAGTTCATACTGAACTATATCATTACTATAATCTTTTTCAGTCTGGAAGATCAGAAAGTAGAAGAAAGAGACACGGAGGGAGCCGCAGGTATCTGTGAGCCTCCCCCTGTGAAAAGACCCAGACTGGACTATTAGGGATGAGGTGAGACACTAATGATGTCTTCAGTTCTGTGAAGGAAATGGGAGAAGAGGACTCCTCTGTACTAATCCTTGTGGACTGTTACTTTGGGGAGATATAGTCAAATTACAACACAGAACAAAATCACAGACACCTCATGTGACCATTAATATGAGAGGGTGAATCCATCACAAGTCACGTCTGATTGGAAACATATAAGACCATGACATCTAATGTTACAGAAAGTCACAATGACTGAAACATCAGAGAGGTCTGGAATGTTATAAAGAATTATATATATATATCTATCTGCTGTGAATTCAAGGGGTTGTCTCACTTCAGCAAGTTACTACAAGGCACTTACTAATGTATTGTGATTCGTGATTCTCCATACTGCCTCCTTTGGTGGCTGGATTCATTTCACCATCACATTATACACTGCTCATTTCCATGGTTACGACCACCCTGTAATCCAGCAGCGGTGGCTGTGCTTTCACTCTATAGGACAAGGAAACAGCCTCTCTGGTGGCTGGGACCAGGGGAATGTGCATAGGCCGGAGCTTTTTCCTATAGTGTGCCAGCACGGCCACCGCTGCTGGATTTCAGGGTGGTCGTAACCCCTGGATACGAGCAGTATATAATGTGAAGGAAAAATTAATCAAGCCAGCAATTGAGACAATATGAACGATCACAATACATTAGTAAGTGCCTTGTAGTAACTTTGCACAATAAATGCCATTTGCTGAAGGGAGACAGTCCCTTTTACTAAGTTGTCTTTAAAATGTTTTCTTGTTTCAGGTGGTGACATTTCCAAAAACACCAGAGGAAAGATCACTAGTCACTACCAGTACATCCACAACAAACTATAGCCTTTACCAGTCTTTACCTGAACTGTCACCAGTACTGCCATTATTTGACAACATCTGCCACCAGTTACAACCATCAGTTTACTTCAGTCACTGCCAAGTACCAGCTGTCATGAGAAGCTACCTCCAAATACAACCAACAGGCACTACCATTGTCTCCCACCATCGACTATAAGAAGCCACCATGAAACCACATCCACCATCAGTTTACTTCAGTCACTGCTAAGTACCACCTGTCATGAGAAGCTACCAACAAATAAAACCAGCTGCCACTACCACTGTCTATACTTTAAACTATAAGAAGCCACCACAACCTGTCAACACATTCTGCCAGCCGCCACCATCCACCCCTGAGTACCAGAGCCATCATCAGTTTTTTTCAGTCACTGTCAAGTACCACCTGTCATGAGAAGCTACCACCAAGTATGACCACCTACCGCTACCAATGTCTCCAACCATCAACTTTAGGAAGCCGCCACCAGCCACCCCCAAATACCAGAGCTATCATCAGTTTTCTTCAGTCACTGCCAAGTACCACCTGTCATGAGAAACTACCAACAAATATAACCAGCTGCCACTACCACTGTCTATACTTTAAACTATAAAAAGCCACCACGACCTGTCAACACATTCTGCCAGCCGCCACCATCCATCCCTGAATACCAGAGCCACCATCAGTTGATATTACCCACCATGCAAAACCTGTCGCCTGCCACCTTTTGTTTTATATTTGTTTTTATGTAGTTAGTATTTGTTTTATAGTGTTTTTATAGTTGTTTATTTTTTACGGTATGTTTATTTTTTATATTTTTTATTTATATTTTGTATATAGTGTGAATATTGTAAATAAGATATCTGTATTAGATATTTATTTTTATATTTTTATTATATTTTTTAATTTTTTGCATATAATGTAAATATTGTAAATAAGATATTTATATTAGATATTTATTTTTTTATATATGTTTATATATTTTTTGTATATACTGTAAATATTGTAAATAAGATAAATCTATTTTTCTACCAAAGCAATGGAGTGAGTTGTATTCTTATTACTTTGTAAAGTTTATCTGTCCCAGGGAATGACGATCCTGTTACCTAATGAAATAAAATAGAAAGAAAATAAAACGAGAGCTGTATTAGGCCTCTTTCACACGGGCATCACGGATTCAGTCCGGATGCGTTCCGGAAAATCCGCACGCATCCGCACCAATCCGCACGCAATCGCAGTCAGTTTTGACTGCGATTGCGTACGTTCGTTCAGTTTTTTCCGCGCGGGTGCGAAGCGTTTTAATGCGTTTTTTCACGCGCGTGATAAAAAACTGAATGTTTACAAACAACATCTCTAAGCAACCATCAGTGAATCACGCAGCCCCATTCACTTCAATGGGGCCAGGGCTGCGTGAAAAACGCTGCGATTTTCACTCAACGGCGAACTGATGCGTGAAAAACATCGCTCATGTGAAAAGCCCTATTGAAATGAATGGGTCAGAATTCAGTGCGGGTGCATTGCATCACGCATTGCACCCGCACGGAAATCTCGGCCGTGTGAAAGGGGCCTTAGACAAGTAGATTCCGTACCGATAACAATGGAATAGTTACACAGAGCAGTGGTCGCTGTAGTGATTTGATCATTATGAACTCCACCATACACTTACACATCTACAATCTGATCTTGAAACGAGCGGGTGACGACTTATTACACACTCAGATATGCGCTTGATGAACGAGAATTTTTAAGTATGCTGAATGATCACGATCAGCAAGAGTCAAATGATTTTGTGATCATTGGAAACTGTCAAACAATGCAAAGATTGCTTTTTTGAGAACAATATGATGATTTCTCATTTGATTCTCGCAATGTACAATACAGGTCTAAGTCGAATCAAGATTTCCCGAGTGTAAAGTAGTGAAGGGGTTAATCCCACTAATCACAATAGGCTGTGACTCCTTCCCTTGTGGTCTATGGTAGAAGAATGTGGTCAATGTGGTGATTAGAGATGGGCGAATCGATTGTAAACGATCCAATTGCATCTCAAATCTGGCAAAAAGTTGGATTCCAGACTAATGTAATTTTTGAGATTCTATTCTGATGAATCAAGTCAGAAGTCAGGGAAGAAGACATCTGCCATCAAAATGGGCCGGCCCAGCACTTGGATGTTTTTGGAACTGTCATAGTGGTGAATAGAGAGTTGCCACACTTACATTTTGGAGATGGGAGTAGACACTACATAATCTTCACGCAGCATATACAACATACTGTACATTATTATCAATTGTACCCTTCTCTTTTGTGGTGACTGAGTGCAGTACTGAGCAAATGAGTGAGTTCATGTATGAAATATGTATCCATTTCCTTATTGCTGCCTAAGGTAAAAAGTGAAACGGCACGCCCCCTCTTATGCAAAATTCACAACCTACCCCCTTCTCTCCAACCCTGTTGTTAAAGACGTATTTGGAAAACATTACATACAGCGCCACATACCGCTTACATCCAGTGATGTCTCCTCTGTCGTAGATTTCTTGTTCCTCATGTTCTCCATTCGGACCAGACCGCCATGATGATTTCTTTCAGCCATCTCTCGTCTCTGAAGAGTTAGAGATATATACATCTTAGTTTCCTAATTTAATATCATCCTCCCACCTCCTGCCACCTCTAATACTGTTCCCACTGTGCTCCCCAATACTATACTGCAGAAACAGATAATCTCCCAGATATAGAATATCAGTATCACGCAGATAGTGCCCCTTCAACAATTATTGGAACACAGTGCCCTAAAAAATAGTTGCACCCAGGAAACAGTGTCCCTGATACTAATAGTCTAATGTCCCCCAAATAATTGTGCTAAGTTGATACTGTGCCAGGATGCCCCACAGTTATAGTGTCAAAGATCCCACTAATAATAATATTAATAATAATAATAATTCTTCTTCTTTCCAGAGTGCACGTAGTTTTAACATCGCACCCAGAAATAATGTTCCCATTGTGCCCAGAAGTAGTAAATCCCCTGATAATATGTGCCAGTAGAAAAAATACCCCATTGTAATGCGTGCCAGTACAATAAATACTCCCTTTTAATATGAGGTTCTGTATACTTCCTATCTACAGCATATGTGTTAAGTGCCACTTGTGCAGGGAATGAATTACAAGGGGTTCACATAGCTGAGGGGCCCACCGGGGGATTGACCTGTACCCCTGTGGGCCAGTCTGAGCCTGTTCAAACATATCCACTAGGAGCAACAGAGGGATGACAAAATGGAGTCCTACAAAAAGGTGTTCTAAATGCCATGGAGCATTAAGTATCTACTAAAACGGACATGTCAGGGCTGCTGATAGGTCCTCCTGAAGAAATGAGCAATATAAGATTACAGTATTTTTGATCACTACTTGAAAAAGTCCTCAAAACACTTTAAGGAATGCTGGAATGTTCTTTATGAAGGACTGTTCTCTTCAATTACGCTATATATTCTTATGTTCAAGTGTTTTTATAACCTTTAATAACCAAGGTGCTAAGATACTGTATCGTCCAAGCTTATTCTGATTGAAATGAACGTGTGTCCTTGTACTAGCTAGGTAAATAGCAATGGAGGGCGACGCTAATTTTGCAGCCACAGTGCCTAAATAATCACTGAAAAAGGGAAAAGCCTAAGAGAAAAGGTCACTGTCAGGACACACAAGGCAGGCAGCTGTGAAGCTTTGACTGTGATACAATATGAGCTAATGGATGAGTGAGCAACCTCCTGGGAATTTGCTGGTTACCATATCTTGCTGAGCAATTACCTAGTATGTTAGATATTGCTGGGTAATTACTTAATGCGGTGAAATTATTGGGCACATTGCATCTTGCTGAGCCAGCTTACTAGGCATATCACAAGATATTAGCATAAAAGTGGCACACATTTCAAAATGCATCCAGTAAATGGGAATCTACAGGTATCTTGCAATGACTATAAAACGATACAGCTTCACTTCATAGTAATACTTTTTCATTTCAAAGAAAATTCAGTGTCCAAAAATTGCCAAGCTGCAGAATACTATGCACACTGGAGAATGGGAACAATTCCAAAATGTCAAGGAAATAATTTGATAAACTTAAAGAAAAAAAGAAAGGTCAGAAAGGGTTAAGAATAATAAAGAACGATTACTAACCATCAATGAGCCCCCGCTGCTGGCCTTCCAGTGTTGGTCTGGTCCCTACTGCTCCACAAACGAGAGAGGAGTGGGGACCAGACCAGCACTGGAACGACAAAGGGGGCACCCTTCCTTATTTTTTATTTTAACCTCTACTGACCCTATTTTTTTCGTATTAAAAATGTACTCACCTTTAATTTCCATACTGTAATGAATACTACCAATTAAATGACTGGGTTGTGATGTGATGCACTGTACATTCGGGACAAAGGAAATATAAAGCTCTAGATTTGCATTTCATAGTCAAATTATAAAATGTCTGACATAGTTCGTTTTTAGTCGTATTTATTATGTAAATTTGTAACTTAAAGGGAACCTGTCATCAACTTTAAGATGACCTCACTGAGGGCAGCATAAAGTAGTGACAGAAATGTTGATTTCAGCTGTGTGTCACTCATGAGCTAAAAGTGAGTGGTTGCCAAGAACCAGCATCATAATCATTGCAGCACAGGCCTTGAAAAGAGTCAAATCTACCTGAGAAGAGTCATGGTTATTCATAATCTCCTACACTTTCGCCCATCAGCTGAGGATTGGCAGTTCTCTCCTAGACAGAAAGGGAGAAAACTAGGTAGAAGAATGTCAGTCATCAGCAGGAGGGCTGGAGAGCAGGAATTCATGAATAACCATGACTCTTCTCAGGTGGCCAGGACTCTTTTCCAGGCCCAGTCCGCAATGATTGTGATGTTGGTTCTTGACAACTATTTACTTGTAACTTATAAATGACAGACAGCTGAAATCAACTCACCCGTCTCTACTTTATTTTGCCGTTAGTATGGACAGCATAAAGTTGATGACAGGTTCCCTTTGAAGGGGCTTTTCTCATCCCAGACAATGGGGGCATATCGCTAGGATATGCCCCCATTGTCTGAAAGGTGCGGGTCCCACTGCTGGGACCCACACCGATGCCGAGAACGGAGCGGGGAGAGTGGTGGCTGGAATATCCCGGTGTCACGCTCTGGTGTGGGGGGGATATTCCACACCAAGCGCAGGAGGAAGAGGGTGGATGGAAATGGGATTAGGCCTGGAACTAGTAAAGGCAGGTGGTAACCTCCTATTGAAACCCTGACTCCAGTCCTGGCTTACTAACAGTATGAACAGGCCTAGAAGGTAGGCAAGTTCATACGCTGGAAACCTGGGACCCTAACTGTCCCTGAAGGACCCCGAAGCCAGTGACTGGAATGAGACAAACTGTTCCTCCACCAACCTCGACGAACAGTAGTCTCCCTTCAGGCCCAAACACCAAAACACAGAGAAGATATACACAAATAAACGAAAGGGAAAGAAGACACTTAACTTTCTTGAAGATAATGACAGCAACTGGATCTCCACAGAGAGTCACACACCAGCAAACCACAGACACCACAGAAAGTATAAACTGCACAGCATGGTGGGAGAAGCAACACTAAATAGACAAAGATAATTGATAAAACACCTACACCTGAAGGGGGAGGGTGTGGTGAATGCCAGCAACAAAACAAACAAAGGAGAACCTGTCAGTTTAACCCAGGGGTTGCCAATCTGACAGACCTCCTGATACCTGTCGCAGGAATGTCCATGACACCCGGGTTTTCTGGGGTCCGGCCACCACCAAATGCTCTCCCCATACAAGTCATTGGGAGCGCACCGCACCTGTGCAGCTACCGCTCCCATTCATTTCTATGGGGCCAACGGAAAAGCCGAGCCAGCGTTTGATTATTTGCAGTGGCCCCATAGAAATGAATAGGAGCGGTATGCCCTCCGCAACCTTCCCCACTCCATTCTCGGTGTAGGTACTGGTCCCAGAGATAGGTGGGACCCGTACCTATCAGACAATGGGGGCATATCCTAGTGATATGCCCCCATTGTCTGTGATGGGAATAGCCCTTTAAATTTTGAAGCAATGCTCTCTATGGTAAAATAAATCCTAATCTGCATTGATACATGAAAGCATGTTATATATTCCTAGAAAGAGTGTCAGGAATTCCCTATAACTAAGGGTAAATCTACAGTAAACGAGGAAGCAACGGTAATGTCATCATCCAAAGCATATAAAAATGTATCAATGAGCATATAGGGTATACTGTGAGGAAACATAATGATGTTATAGGATCCATCACCACTAGAGTAGAGAGAATAGAGAAGTTATATTTGGGTTAGAATCGATTCTACCCCGATTGAAAATGCTCCAGATGGCCTGACACTTTGTGTATGACACTTTGAGGTCTCCTAGGACTCCTCATTTTTATCTCATGTTTCTCACTTTTTGTAGTGTCTGCTGTTTTAGACCAAATCTGCGATAGAAGTCCTCAACGCAGATGTGAACACGCCCTTACTCAAGCTGTTATTGTCACAATATAGTCACAATTATTTCTTGCTGTTTCTACTTGTTTTCCCACTTGTTTTTTTTTCTCGAAACCGGTTTTAGCTTCCAGTTTCACTACATATTTGGATGTATAAGGGTTGACATATATTTTATTTCCCTTTAGGCTCCATTCACACAACCGTATTTTTGGTCCACATCTCATCCACATTTTTTGTGGAATGGATGTAGACTCATTAATTTCAAAGGGGCTGGAAAAAACATGGACTGCACACGGTCCACATCGGTATGTCCGTTCGGCAGTCCCAGAAAGAAGATAAAACAAGTCCTATTCTTGACCATTTTGCAGACAATAATAGCGATTGTGACAATGTGTCTGCAAAAAAAAAAAACGGATGCAACATGGACGCCACATGAATGTCATCCATATTTTTTGGTGACTGCAAAATACATACGGTCATGTAAATACACCCTTATTGGGATTTTAAGGCTTGAATTCATTATTATTGAATTCATGTTTTTGAATTTGGATTTCTGCCACTGATATGCTGTGGATGTGCTGCAGCAGATCCATCTAAGGGTACACACGGCCATTTTTAGAACCATTGCAGTATATGGCTCTATTCATATGGCCATTTTTTAAATGGGCTCTGAAACATGTCCTATTTTGTCCTACCGACAGCCTGCATACAATTCAAGGGGACTATTTTTAATGGCTGTTTTTCAGAAAAGCATCAGTGAAAAAACTGCCAAAAATGAACCGTTTAGCCTTTTTTTTTATGACTGTTTTACTTTGTGTGAATGTAGCCTAGGGATTAACAGTTTATTCAGTGGGGCCTCGGCTGCCACTACGGCCTGAAGTAAGTATTAGACATGAGCGAGCTATTGCAAAATTCAATTAGGTTGCTTCGCCGAATTTTACAAAAAATTGCTTTGTGACGAATGACAGGGTGCAATGACAGGGAACGGCAATTGTGCTGCTCCCCATCATTATATCCCTCAGATGCTGCATTCATAGCTGATCACAGCATCTGACATTAATATTAAACAGTAAAATTTAAAAAAAAAACAAAACAATAAAAATCATACTTACTTCATCCATTTGCTCACAACAGCCGGCCGCTGCCATCTTCATTGAAGATCTAGAGTGAAATCTCGCATGGCCCGTGATGACGTCATCATGTCGGCCAGCCTGGTGATGTCATACCTCACAGCGCACATGATTTTATTCAAGATCTTCAACCAAGATGGCGGTGACCAGCCCGTTGCGAGCAAATGGGTGAGGTAAGTATCATTTTTCTTGTTTTTTAGACTATTTCAGGGAAAATCAGTTTGCTACCACAAACAACAAGGAAATTCAGCTTCTTGGCGAATCAAATTTTCCCTGAAATTCTTCTGGACTTCAATTAGCTCAACACTAGTTAGGGCGGGTTCGCTCTTGTGTTAGGGTATTCCATTATAGGTTCCATTTATAAGGGATTTTAATGAAATTCTCGGACAAAATGCAAAACGGAAGACTTTAAGAGGCTTTCTGTTTTGATCAGTCCTAATAGAAGTCTATGGGCAAGCATAACGGATCCGTCTGGTTTCCATTATGCAGGAAAGCAAAGTCCTGTGCTTATTTGTGGGCAGATTTCTGGTAGCGCAGTAGAGATAAAAATCTCCCTGAAAACTTTATGTTGCAACTTGCATGCAAACATGACTACAGAAGTATTTAGACGGGCAGGATTTATTAAAACCTTATTAAAATCACATTTTGCCCATTTGTATGTTCAAATCTGTATAGATGTTTATGTAGTTTATGTGGCTACTTGGAGTCTACAGGAGAAGGTGGTAGTTTATTTTTACGTTCTATTATCTGAATGTACAGAGGTAACAATCTGTAACTTGACAACAGTATGTTTGGCTAGTACTGTAAACTACTGTAATTACACACATACAGAAAGCTGCTATTTTACTGGAGAGAGAACACTTAGATGGCTGTGTCTTCCGGTGGGACCAAGGAGCATTTTCTTTTTGCAAAAAATTCAATTTTTATACATTCTGTGGGCAAACCGCACGCTCTGCCTACCGCAGGAGGTACGGCACAGATTCTGTGATTGGTATTATTTAAATCCCTGTGTCCCGGAGCACGCACTAGGCAGAACACAGTGCCCAGAGTATTTCTTGCTATAAATTTGTTAATACTGACATGCTAGAATTTTTTCTTCTAAAATGACACCTCGTAGATGCCTTAATTCCTTTCTGGAGGTTTGACATAAAAGCATTAAAACAGCATTTTTTGAAGAAACTGCAAAGGAGCTGCCTGCAAGCATAAAAGCCACATAAAACCAGGTTCAGGAGGATATTTAAGGCAATGCCAGGAAACATAAAGTGGCTGTTCACTAGTGCATGGATTGTGCGCATCCAATCAGTTAGGTAAAAACCTTGTCTCGTGATCTGCTCTGTCATAGATGATTTTCATTTTGTGTTGTGTTCAGCTTGTGAAGCGTTTTCACAGGATGATAGTAAGAATTCCCCTGATATTTGTTCCCTTGGAGCTTTATGAGGGCAAGCTTATGGCTTTAGGGTGTGCAATGTGCAGACATCACCAGGTAGGGGCAGCAGATACATATTTCACATCTTCTATTATGACTGCATAGTCAGCCTGTATTTGAGTGCGTGTAAGGAAAACATGGATAATGCTGTTAACAAGGGTGCTGGTATAATTTATTTCAATTAGTAGATTAGCAACACCAACTATATGTTTTTATGATTCTTTCTTATTATTTGTACATAGAAACAAACATCACCTTATCAACTTTAGCCTCAACACATTTCACTGCAGGGCCTGTGAACAGCTTAACTTTCATCACGGCAGCTTCTGTAAGGTTTTTTTCTGTAGTACTGCACACAAGCACAATAGACTAGATACAATTACCCATTGCTTAAATAGGGAAATAGAGTTATAGGCTAGAATCCATACTCTGTGGGTAATTTCCCTGATAAATCAAAAAGCAGCTCACCACTCCATGTGCAAAGACACATGAAGACACTGGAAACATGGGTTATTCAGAATTACATTGCAATACTTACTAGACATAAAAATGTAAACCTCTTTCCACACATTTGTGATGGGTACATCCAGGGGTGTAGCTAAAGTCTCAAGGCCCTGGTGCAAGAGTTCAGCTTGGGCCCCCCTTCCTTTAGTGCTTTGTGGCCAGGGGAAGGGAAGCACATAGCCTTCATCTTTCCTGAGGCAAGAATTGAAAAGGTACCCTTCCCCCATGCAAAATTCTTGACCTAACCCCTTCCCTCCAGCCAGAGGGGTAACTTGACCAGGATGCATTTCTATAATATCAGAGTCTTCTTATGGGGTCCAGTAGTGACTGCTACCTCTGCACCCCCTATACAGGGGCGGACTGGTTACTTAAAGTGGCCCTGGAAAAAATACTAAAAGTGGCCCCATGTTGTATTTGGGTCCAATTTGATGGAAGGCAGGACCAGCAATACCATATTGTGGCACATTATACCCCCAACAGAGCCGAATACCACAGTCTATCACAAAAAACTGCTGCCAGCAGCACAAAATACATCCCCAAAAACATCCACTAGCCGGCTGTGAGGAGAACCTGGGCGGCCCCCATGGGCATCGGCCCACCGGGAAGTTTCCCTATAAGGTCTATGGCCAATCCACCCCTGCCCCTATAGCTACGCTGCCGATCTGCTGCCTGCAAACAATCATTTTGGTGTCCTCACGAACAATCTTAGAAACCAATTCATCGGGTAATCGGCAGCACTTTTCCTATGAACACTTTTTATAAAGGAGCCATTAGTATACAGCAGCAGTATGCAATTCAGATTAACCTACGTTTCCAGTGTTTGCATGTATCTTTGTACACAGAGCAATGTACCGTTACATGTAGGGGCAGATTTACTGTCACACTTTACACTGTCTAAGAAATCGAAACACAGTCTTTACTATTCTGGCTCATGGACCAGGGGAGTAACTACCATAGTGGCAGACCATGCAACTGCTATGGGGCCCAGGGCAAGAGGGGGCCCAGTTAGGATCATCTCCTGTTCTACTGGAGGTGAAAAATTGGTCAGGACTCTACCCTCTAAAGAACCAACCTTTAGCAAATGAGGCAGTGGAAAAAATGTCCCAAGGGTCAGTGAAAGGGGTTTAGGCGGAAAACCCTTCTGTCCTGTGTGGGGGCCTGGTTTGATCCTAGATATGGGGCATTTACAGTACTTCTCTATGTACGCCACTGGCATGGATCTGTATAAATTTGAAGTATCAGAGATCGTTTGCCTGTGTTCAAGCTCCAGAATTTTGTTTGTGCACCAAAAATTTGTCAGTGTTCCAAAAATGTGTCCGAGTGCGATAAAAACTACTCTAATTGTGTGTGAAACAGTTGGTAAAAGTGATGCAAAACATGCAAGCCAGTTTTTTTGCTCAAGATGCGCCAACAAAACTGCAGCATTTTTAATAGTAAATCTGCCCCATAGAGTTGGTTTGCTTTTGAATGTCACCCATGGTAGCATTTACCTGCACATTCATATCAGGTTGTGTGGAAGTGAAGGGGTAACTTTGCTTTTCCCTGATAGATCATTGATGGGAAGTCTGTGTATGTGAATTACCAGTCCAGGTAAAATAATTGAAAATAAGTTTCATGATTTGATCATTAGCTTGCTGTGATGTCCTTGGTCTTACACCATCCAACACAGAGAAGAGAATCTAAAGTTCCTTCATGTACTTTGATGAGGTAGAAAGAAGAGGATTCATGTACATGCATCGATAAGCACTACAGGCTGTATTTCTGACATTCTATGGTAAATGAATGGATACACAGACTGTAGGGTGTGGTATATGGCTGCCTACAGTGTATACATGTAAAGACAGACTCTAGATTATGACACTAGAATGTGATTTATGGATGTGTATGGAGAACGAATGGAAAGTCAGAACGAAGACTGCAGTTTATGGCTCGTTATAGTGTATGAATAAAGCAAAGAACACAGACTGTAGTCAATGGCTTAGGTTTATGGCTGCAAGCCAACAGCTATACCAGGCAATAGTGTATGAATGAAGAAACACTCTGCAGACTTTATCTTATGGCTAGCTGTAGTGTATAAATGAAGATACACTCTGCAGACTTTATCTTATGGATAGCTGTAGTGTATGAATTAAGAAACACTCTGCAGACTGTATCTTATGGATAGCTGTAGTGTATGAATTAAGAAACACTCTGCAGACTGTATCTTATGGATAGCTGTAGTGTATGAATTAAGAAACACTCTGCAGACTTTATCTTATGGCTAGCTGTAGTGTATAAATGGAGATACACTCTGCAGACTTTATCTTATGGATAGCTGTAGTGTATGAATGGCGAAACACTCTGCAGACTGTATCTTATGGCTAGCTGCAGTGTATGAATGGAGAAACACTCTGCAGACTTTATCTTATGGATAGCTGTAGTGTATAAATGGAGATACACTCTGCAGACTTTATCTTATGGCTAGCTGTAGTGTATAAATGAAGATACACTCTGCAGACTTTATCTTATGGATAGCTGTAGTGTATGAATTAAGAAACACTCTGCAGACTGTATCTTATGGATAGCTGTAGTGTATGAATTAAGAAACACTCTGCAGACTTTATCTTATGGCTAGCTGTAGTGTATAAATGAAGATACACTCTGCAGACTTTATCTTATGGATAGCTGTAGTGTATGAATTAAGAAACACTCTGCAGACTGTATCTTATGGATAGCTGTAGTGTATGAATTAAGAAACACTCTGCAGACTGTATCTTATGGATAGCTGTAGTGTATGAATTAAGAAACACTCTGCAGACTATATCTTATGGATAGCTGCAGTGTATGAATGGAGAAACACTCTGCAGACTTTATCTTATGGATAGCTCTAGTGTATGAATGGAGAAACACTCTGCAGACTTTATCTTATGGATAGCTGCAGTGTATGAATGGAGAAACACTTTGCAGACTTTATCTTATGGATAGCTGTAGTCTATAAATGGAGATACACTCTGCAGACTGTATCTTATGGATAGCTATAGTGTATGAATGGAGAAACACTCTGCAGACTTTATCTTATGGATAGCTATAGTGTATGAATGAAGAAACACTCTGCAGACTGTATCTTATGGCTAGCTGTAGTGTATGAATGGAGAAACACTCTGCAGACTGTATCTTATGGCTAGCTATAGTGTATAAATGAAGAAACACTCTGCAGACTGTATCTTATGGATAACTGTAGTGTATTAATGGAGAAACACTCTGCAGACTGTATCTTATGGATAGTTGTAGTGTATGAATAGAGAAACACTCTGCAGACTGTATCTTATGGATAGCTGCAGTGTATGAATGGAGAAACACTCTGCAGACTGTATCTTATGGATAGTTGTAGTGTATGAATGGAGAAACACTCTGCAGACTGTATCTTATGGATAGCTACAGTGTATGAATGGAGAAACACTCTGCAGACTTTATCTTATGGATAGCTGTAGTGTATGAATGGAGAAACACTCTGCAGACTTTATCTTATGGATAGCTGTAGTGTATGAATGGAGAAACACTCTGCAGACTTTATCTTATGGATAGCTATAGTGTATGAATGAAGAAACACTCTGCAGACTGTATCTTATGGCTAGCTATAGTGTATGAATGGAGAAACACTCTGCAGACTGTATCTTATGGACAGTTGTAGTGTATTAATGGAGAAACACTCTGTAGACTATATCTTATGGATAGCTGTAGTGTATGAATGGAGAAACACTCTGCAGACTGTATCTTATGGCTAGCTATAGTGTATAAATGAAGAAACACTCTGCAGACTGTATCTCATGGATAACTGTAGTGTATGAATGGAGATACACTCTGCAGACTGTATCTTATGGATAGTTGTAGTGTATGAATAGAGAAACACTCTGCAGACTGTATCTTATGGATAGCTGTAGTGTATGAATGGAGATACACTCTGCAGACTGTATCTTATGGATAGTTGTAGTGCATGAATGGAGAAACACTCTGCAGACTATATCTTATGGATAGCTGTAGTGTATGAATGGAGAAACACTCTGCAGACTATATCTTATGGCTAGCTGTAGTGTATGAATGGAGAAACACTCTGCAGACTGTATCTTATGGCTAGCTGCAGTGTATGAATGGAGAAACACTCTGCAGACTGAATCTTATGGCTAGCTGTAGTGTATAAATGGAGAAACACTCTGCATACTATATCTTATGGCTAGCTATAGTGTATGAATGAAGAAACACTCTGCAGACTGTATCTTATGGATAGCTGTAGTGTATAAATGGAGATACACTCTGCAGACTTTATCTTATGGATAGCTGTAGTGTATGAATGGAGAAACACTCTGCAGACTATATCTTATGGATAGCTGTAGTGTATAAATGGAGAAACACTCTGCAGACTATATCTTATGGATAGCTACAGTGTATGAATGGAGAAACACTCTGCAGACTATATCATATGGCTAGCTTTAGTGTATGAATGGAGAAACACTCTGCAGACTATATCTTATGGCTAGCTGTAGTGTATGAATGGAGATACACTCTGCAGACTGTATCTTATGGATAGCTGTAGTGTATGAATGGAGAAACACTCAGCAGACTATATCTTATGGATAGCTGTAGTGTATAAATGGAGATACACTCTGCAGACTGTATCTTATGGCTAGCTGTAGTGTATGAATGGAGAAACACTCTGCAGACTATATCTTATGGCTAGCTGTAGTGTATGAATGAAGAAACACTCTGCAGACTATATCTTATGGATAGCCATAGTGTATGAATGGAGAAACACTCTGCAGACTGTATCTTATGGCTAGCTATAGTGCATGAATGGAGAAACACTCTGCAGACTGTATCTTATGGATAGTTGTAGTGTATTAATGGAGAAACACTCTGTAGACTATATCTTATGGATAGCTGTAGTGTATGAATGGAGAAACACTCTGCAGACTGTATCTTATGGCTAGCTATAGTGTATAAATGAAGAAACACTCTGCAGACTGTATCTCATGGATAACTGTAGTGTATGAATGGAGATACACTCTGCAGACTGTATCTTATGGATAGTTGTAGTGTATGAATAGAGAAACACTCTGCAGACTGTATCTTATGGATAGCTGTAGTGTATGAATGGAGATACACTCTGCAGACTGTATCTTATGGATAGTTGTAGTGTATGAATGGAGAAACACTCTGCAGACTATATCTTATGGATAGCTGTAGTGTATGAATGGAGAAACACTCTGCAGACTATATCTTATGGCTAGCTGTAGTGTATGAATGGAGAAACACTCTGCAGACTGTATCTTATGGCTAGCTGCAGTGTATGAATGGAGAAACACTCTGCAGACTGAATCTTATGGCTAGCTGTAGTGTATAAATGGAGAAACACTCTGCATACTATATCTTATGGCTAGCTATAGTGTATGAATGAAGAAACACTCTGCAGACTGTATCTTATGGATAGCTGTAGTGTATAAATGGAGATACACTCTGCAGACTTTATTTATGGATAGCTGTAGTGTATGAATGGAGAAACACTCTGCAGACTATATCTTATGGATAGCTGTAGTGTATAAATGGAGAAACACTCTGCAGACTATATCTTATGGATAGCTACAGTGTATGAATGGAGAAACACTCTGCAGACTATATCATATGGCTAGCTTTAGTGTATGAATGGAGAAACACTCTGCAGACTATATCTTATGGCTAGCTGTAGTGTATGAATGGAGATACACTCTGCAGACTGTATCTTATGGATAGTTGTAGTGTATGAATGGAGAAACACTCAGCAGACTATATCTTATGGATAGCTGTAGTGTATAAATGGAGATACACTCTGCAGACTGTATCTTATGGCTAGCTGTAGTGTATGAATGGAGAAACACTCTGCAGACTATATCTTATTGCTAGCTGTAGTGTATGAATGAAGAAACACTCTGCAGACTATATCTTATGGATAGCCATAGTGTATGAATGGAGAAACACTCTGCAGACTGTATCTTATGGCTAGCTATAGTGTATGAATGGAGAAACACTCTGCAGACTGTATCTTATGGATAGCTACAGTGTATGAATGGAGAAACACTCTGCAGACTTTATCTTATGGACAGCTATAGTGTATGAATGGAGAAACACTCTGCAGTCTTTATCTTATGGCTAGCTGCAGTGTATGAATGGAGAAACACTCTGCAGACTGTATCTTATGGATAGTTGTAGTGTATAAATGAAGAAACCCTCTGCAGACTATATCTTATGGATAGCTGCAGTGTATGAATGGAGAAACACTCTGCA